>JAJOZX010004030.1:325000-417291 GCA_023014485.1 Bathynomus jamesi | reverse complement strand
ATATATTATATATATATATATATATATATTATATGTGTATATGATATATATATATATATGTGTATTATATATATATATATATGTGTATATATATAATATATATATGGGTATATATATATATATATATAATATATATATATATATATAATATATATAGATATATATATGTGTATATATATATATGTGTATATATATATATTATATATAGTAAATATATATATATATATGTATATATGTATAATATATATGTATATATATATATATATATATATATATATATATATATATGTATATATATATATATATATATATATCTATATATATATATATAAAGAGAACAATGAACAATTCCTACACCATCATTATATGAATTCATTGTCCATTTTTACATAAGAAACCAAGATCGCATAAGCGAGTTTGGATAGAATTTCGATTTGTACGTCTTTATTCATTCCTGTATTTTTCTAATTCATCTTTCTAATAATGATTATACACTATGACGTCACAAAATAACTTTATTCTCTTTACGTTTCCCACTCTGTTGTCTCTAATTCGTTCTTGTAAATCTTCCTAACAATGATTTGTACTTTACGTAAAAATTCAATAACTATGACGTCCATTTTCCTTCCATCATATATCTAGTATCCAATGTATGAAAATTCTTTAACATCATGCTAAGGACGAAACACTCTATAGAAGTCATTATTTATATGTTATGTAGTATAAATATAATTATTATTCAACCATACTCATTCTTACATTCATGTTCTTTCTTGACCGCTATCCTTTATTAATTTTATTACTTATTCATTCATCTACCTATTGTCTACTTATGCCCTATCAACTTATCAGTCTATGTTTACTCGTGTCAATCATGAAATGCAAAACTTTCGCAGTTCGTTCGAGAACGCGAAAAAACGTTCTCGTATTATTTTTTTCATTTTTACTTTCAAGTGCGTTCAACCCTCGCAAGATATTAAAAAATGCTGAGATTAAATTATCGAATTTCGCTGACTAGCAGATTCGAGCGCCTCAAAGATCAGATGCCTCCGTTCGCTCTGATTTCAAATTCATAACATTATAACATATTATTTCGTAAATAAATTATCTCGTAAGTGCCATGCACTTTGTATTATATTTCTAACATCTTAATTGTCTATTAATAAGAAACACTATAAAAACAAAACAAGTTATAGTAACTGTTTAATTGTAATTAATATAATGTAATGTACTTCAATGAAACTGTAATTGAATGTAATGATTCAATTTATCATGTAAGAATGTACTTTAAAATGGAAGTGTAATTAAACAACAAATGAATGTGAATTAATTGGTAATTGTAATCGTAATTGTAATGAACCAAAATTAATACGTACTCAGTCGTGTACTCAATTTGTACTCATGTGCACTATTACGAAATGATATCGCCGTCAAAAATGTAAACTCGGCAAAAATATACGATTAGTTTATTTATATTTTTTTTATTGTTTTTAGTTGAAATCTTTCAAAAAACATCTCATGTGTTAAAAAAAGGGGGAAACTTAACCTTCGATTGTCCCCCAAACATTTAGGCTATATTATACTGTACTTGTAAAATTACTTCACTTCATCATTGTACAGGGTGTCCCGTAAGTCTGGACCCATAGGGATTTATAATTATTTTTTTATTATGTTATTATTATTTTATTATTATTATTTTTTTATTATTTTTTATTATGATTTTTATTTGTGGGGCCACTTGAAAGCCAAAGGTACGAGGTCAAACTTCAGAACATTTTCCACCTTAAAGCACGCATTGTGGAGGCGTGTCAAGAAATTTCTGCGACTGTGATTCAGAAAGTGCTGTCGCAGTGGAGATTGCGTCTTCAACTATGTGTGCGACACAACGGCGGACACTTTGAACAGATTATGTAATAAATTTTTGGACTTTTGTAATTTTATTATTTTTCCCTATGGGTCCAGACTTACGGGACACCCTGTACTTCAGATTAGCACTTCATTTTGCCACTTCATTTAAGGCACTTCTCCATTAGACTTCATATTAGCACCTCATTAGGAGGGGGCAGAGGCCCCTTGCCTTCTTAATATTTTTAGATTCCGGCCTGAGCCATGGTCGAAAGAGGTCGAACCTCTACCCTTGTAAATTCAGAGCAATACCTGTAATTTTTAAGAAGTAAACCACAGTAAAAGAAGTTTTTATCTTTTTCCTTCGAGCCGTGCTCTCTTCAGGAACTCAGTCAAGTCGACAAGTTATAAAAGAAAAGTCGATAATTTTAGTATAAGAGAAAGGATCAGAGAATTATTGAAAGAAAAGAATTAACAGAGTGTCGACCCCGTAAGGCGACCGAAAAGAATTATAGAAAAGTATAAAGAAGAAACATCCGTTGCAGCCTCCTAACCAGAATCCCCCCGTCGAATCCGAACCGACTCAGGGCCATAAAGGGGGGGGTTAATATATATATATATAAGGGTATAAGGGGTTCCTTAGCCCTCCCCATTTGCAGCTTACATGTTTACTTATATCGAAATAGTTTTTAGTGATTATAAAAATATATAAAATTCTTTATTTGTTGCAGGTATTAAAATTACTCTAGCTGATAAAGTGATAATATAATGGCTTCTCAATTAATTGGTGATTCGGAGAGGCAACGTGTGATAGATCGCATACGAGCAATAACATTTCGGGAAGCTCTTGATGCTGGAGCCACCTTTATAACACGTTCATGGGTTGCCAAAAAGTTGCAAAGAAGTGAGGACTTCGTCAAAAGAAATTGGAATAAAACTTTGGATGAATGTGAAATGGATACAACCAAATCTCTGCGCCCAAATTTGCCACTCTCTCAGGAAACAAAGGACATCATTGAAAGCGGTACGCGTAAACGGAAAAACAGCTGTGCTAAACTTGCTAGAGAGATCGAAGTGTTGAGAGGAAAGATCGTTAGTGGTGAGATCATTCGACTGTACCATCATAGGCAAGGTTTAAAGCCTTGGCATGAACTTCCAAAGCAAAGAAAAACTCAACTTAACATCGATGACAGAATGTGGTTTGCCCATTATCTTGAAGATTGGGATGTGGATGATTTCATGCATTTAGCTGTCTCCGATGAATTTTTTGTTTACGTAACACGTCGGCCTAACTACCAAAATGATCGAGTGTGGGCCACAACACCAGATGAAATCGATGACAATGAACATCATCGCGAATTATTAAAATGTCCAGACTGTGTTGGTGTGTTTGTTTTGTTCACTGCAAAGAAGCTCATGTGGGTGCTGAAGCCAAATGGTCAGAGTTGGGATGGACAGTATTTTCGTGATATTATTCTATCCCAGCATGTCATTCCTTTTCTAAGAAACTCAAACAATGTTATGGATGTCGATCAAGTCACACTTCTGCAAGATAAGGCCCCCTGCTTTAAGGCATTAGCCACTCAACAGTTGTTGCGGAACCATGAGATCGATTTCTTTGGAAATGAAGAATGGCGAGGAAATTCTCCTGACCTGAACGTCTGTGAACAAATTGGATCAGTTATGAAGGACAAGGTTGAATGTCTCTTGTTTGAAGAACCTGCAGCAAATCGATTTTCGAAGGATACAATGACGCAACACATTGAAACTGTTTTAGCAAATTTGCGTAACGATCAAGATCTATTCACGTCACTTTTGGCAAGCTACCCAAAGCGAATTCAGGCTGTCTTGGAAGCCAATGGCGGGAACACCAAGTTTTAATTGTTTCTCATTAAATGCAGGATTAAATTCTCTTTTGTAAGGTATGTTTAGTTTTACTGTACCTCTCATGGTTTAGGCCATGGGCGGGGGGCTAAGGTTTATTGGAGCCCCGTATATATATATATATATATACACGGTGAACCAAAAGTAGGTGGACAGTAGGTTGAATACGGTTTGTGTTATATTATATTATAACTATGGTGTTCATTATAACTATGGTGTTTGTGTTATATTATATTAAATATTATAACTAAATTTATTTAAATATTATTTTGTATTATAGTATACAAAAAAATTAAATATGTATTCTCAAAATAAACGTTATCATTTACTGTCCACCTACATTTGGTTCACCCTATATATAAAACTTACTTTAACTTTACTTATATCATTATTTACTTTAATCTTTGTCATTTATCAGTTTCTTTTATTCAAAGAATAAGTTTCAATTTCATTTCAATTTAAAAAAAAGGGGAGGCATATGCAAAGGTTAGGAGGGGGCGCATAGCGGTGTAATTACAGTATGTTCATTCCAGTTCTTTGCCAGGGCCTTTGACAGACTGGATATCGATGCATAGGAGCTGTGGATGGTACGTTGCCTTTGTGTTTTAAACACGATGGACATTCGTGTACCTTTCTGTTCATTTCGGGAAAATGGTATCGCTCCAAAAGACTCTTGATGGTGCGATCCGGCCCCATGTGGCCATACAAAGGTGAGTCATGAAAAAGTCCAATGGCTATATCGACCAAATCCTTTGGTATCTCCACGAGGTCGTTTCCATCTTCGTTCCTGAAATGTACGAGCCCATCTTTGAGGTTGTACTGTTCTTTTACCTTCGATGGTTCCTTTTGTTCCAGGTGCGCCCGAAGGTTCTGGGTGTGTTGGTCCTGTTGTTGGGAGTATTGCAGACACTCGTGGTCGAACACAGGAAGAATTCCTATTTTATTCACTTGGGCGTCGGGCTTGAGCCTCGACAATCCGTCTGGAATAACTTAAGTTTTCCTGGTTTGTATACGATTTTTCCCGCAAAGTCCTGAATCAACAGAGCCCATCTACTCAACCGTCCTTCAAGTAATTTGTCCTTGAAGAGGTACGTGAGTGGCTTATGGTCAGTCTTGATGGTTACATCGTAGCCATAGACAATATTTCGGAATTTTTTCAAAGCCCAATATACCGCTAAGGCCTCTCGGTCCGTAGTGGAATAATTCCGTTGAGGTGCAGAGAGAAGTTTACTGGCGTAAGCAATGGGTAATTCCACACCATCTACGTCCTGTAATAGGACGGCTCCTAGTCCATAGGAGGAAGCATCGGTGGCTATGACGAAGGGTCTTGAGTAATCAGGATATTGTAGGATGGGCTGACAGGTTAGTTTACCAATTAAAGTTTCAAAGGCATGTTGGTGATCGGATTCCCAGTTAAATTTATAATTTTTCTGGAACAAATTAGTAATGGGTTTAGCAGTATTTGAAAATTGGGGGATGAAATTCCGATAGAATCCGACAAAACCAATAAATGCACGGGCGTCGTCGATGGTTTTGGGTACAGGGTACCGTTCCAGCGCTTCGAGTTTGGCTGGATCAGGTTTAATTCCCGTGGACGAGAGTAGGAATCCTAGGTATACCAGGGATTCTTGTAAAAAATTGCACTTTGCAAGCTTCAGTTTAAGGTGTGTTTTTCTCAAGCGTGATAGCACATTCTGAAGGCGTTGAAAGTGTGTTTTTATGTCCGAACTGTAGATAATAATATCGTCAAGATAAACGAGCGCTTCGACACCTAATAGGTGGGAGAGGACTATATTCATCAACCTAGAGAAATTAGCAGGCCCATTTCGGACTCCGAAAGGTAAAACCTGGAATTCGTAATGGCCTCGGTTAGTGGAGCAAGCAGTCAATGCCCGAGATTCGGGACTGACCTCCATTTGCCAATAACCGGATGCTAAATCGAGGGATGAAAAAAAATTCGCTTTCCCTACATTCAGAATTGTTTCCTGCATGTTTGGAATCGGGAAACGGTCCGGGATGGTAATGTGGTTCAGGCGTCTAAAATCTTGTAAGGGTCTAATTTATTATGGACCTTTACGTAGATAATTAATTAAATGCCAAGGTCACCAGCGCCCAAATACTGGATTGGCATCCGGCACTGCGGCGCAAAAATAATTTTAATGAAAAAGGAAGGATGGATTATAAAAATTGTCAACATGAATTTTGTATTTTATTAACAACAATTAATAAACTATGTGCAACAATTATTTGTAAATGCAGAGAGGATTTTTACCCGTAACAACTTTGATTGATATATAAATGAGAAATTAAATAATGGCACCGTTTAACTAATATATAACAATCTGCAACTAATACTGATACTAATAGCTGTAACTAATAATAATAATATGTAACCAATACTAATGTGTAACTAATACTAATGTGTAACTAATACTAATGTGTAACTAATACTAATGTGTAACTAATACTAATGTGTAACTAATAGCCACAATGACAACCTTGTCACGAAGAAAATTTTTGCTTGCTGGCGCCGTGCTTTTAGATTCTATATAAAATGTGGAAACTTGGCGTCCCTTGTGTTGTCGTTGCAAATTTTGTTTTTACTTCACAATTTTACCAACAAGCCAAAATAATCCCTAAAAGCAAACTCAAGTCTAGTCACACCATGCCCCCAAAATTTACATTGTTTAAAAGGCACAAAATATATTTTTATATTTGCTTTGAACTTCTTTAATGATTGCACTTTAATTTTTAATAAATTTCTATTCACTGAATGCTTAAGAATTAAAATTAATCACTGGACATGTTTAACTGTTTATTTGTATTTATTTATTTAGATTTAAAATATTTCACTCGTGCCAATTTGTGGCAATTTTCACTAATAAAAAATAATCTGTGGTGCAAGGCACTACAGTACTGCCCCCAAAAACATGGTTGTCAGGGGTAAAAAAAAACACTTAAATGTCAAAGCGCACTGGCTTACGAATGACTCTTCCAGAACGAGTCATTGTTTGTTTTGGTTGAGGACGGCAATATCCTGCAGCACTGGTTCTGAAGGTATGGATGGTGCTACAGGTGCAGTAGGGACATTGGGGGAAGGGGATTCTTGGTGCCTGTGCAATGGGGCCACTGGCTGGTCAAAGACAGTTGGTTGCGATAATGAAGGAGAATTGGAAGAGGGATGATAGATTGTTGTACCCGGATCAGGTGGTGGTACATAGGATTTAGGAAGGGTAGATTGCTGTACCTGTATATGAGATGAAGGTACAGAAGATTGAGGAGGGATAGGTTGCTGTACCTGTATTTGAGGTGGAGGTACAGAGATGAGGGAATAGGATCTTTTGTTGGAGAAAAATCAAGGTATGCTGGTTTCAAGCGGTCCACAGAAACGGTTTCACGCTTGCCCCTTGTCATGATGAAAGTTTTGGGTTACGGTCTAGCACAAGGAAGGGACCATCATAGGGACAGTGAAGAGGGTAGCGGTGAGCATCATGTCTCAAGAAAACATGTGTGCAAGTTTGTAAATCAGGGGAAACGAAGGTAGTTTGTGAAGTGGAAGTTCTAGGTGCTGTGGGACGAATTTGCTTCATAACAGAGCGTAATGTCTTGACATACGAAGCAGGATCACATGTGGGGTTAATGGGTGTAGGTGTGAAAAATTCTCCGGGTAACCGGAGTGTGGTACCGTAAACTAATTCTGCTGCAGAGCATGCAAGATCAGTCTTCAGAGCAGTACGAATTCCGAGTAGGATTAGGGGTAGCCGTCCACCCATGTGTAGATGGATCAGTGGCTCGCAAGGAACTTTTAAGTTGACGATGGAAGCGTTCTACCACCCCATTGGATTGCGGGTGATAGCTTGTTGTTCTGATGCGTTCAGTCCCAAGAAGGAGCATGAGTTCCTTCCATAAGGCCGATTCAAACTGAGCACCTCTGTCTGTGCAAATGGTTGCAGGTATTCCAAAACGGGAAACCCAACATGAAACAAAGGCATGAGCTACTGCAGAAGCAGTACAAGAAGTCAAAGGAACAGCTTCTGGCCATCTTGTGAACCTATCAATGACAGTGAGAAGATAGGTATAACCTCGAGAAGAATAGAGGGGGCCGACTATGTCTAGATGTATGGCCTCAAAACGAGCCTTCGGCAAAGGAAAGGTACCAATTCTGACTTTGTGTGTCGGTGAACTTTGGCACGCTGACATTGAAGGCAAGATCGAGTCCAATTGCGGATATCTTTGTTCATACTTGGCCATACAAATCTAGCTGCAATTAATTTTTGGGTGGCTTAATTCCGGGTGAGAAAGGGAATGAAGTTTAGCAAAAACAGCTCTTCGCAGCCCTTGTGGGACCAACGGTCGAATATGCTCAGTCGAGACGTCACACAAAATTTGTAAGTCTGACTTGGGTTCAACTGGTAAAGAGCGGACTTGCAACGAAGTGGGTGAATTAATAAGAGCTTGGAGGTCTGTATCCGTGGACTGAGCCTCAGCCATCTCTGAAAGGTTGATGTGTGAGAGTCCAGGATCAGAAATTGCTGAGATGCGAGATAGAGCATCCGGCACAACATTCAAAGAACCTGAAATGTGTCGAATGTCTGAAGTAAATTGAAGAATAAAATCAAGGTGTCTTCTCTCAAGGAGCATGAGAGTCTGATTGAGAATGGAGAGCAAATATTAACGGACGATGATCCGTAAAAATGCTAAGTCACGTCCTTCCAGGAATGGCCTGAAATGACGGATGGAGAGGTATATCGCCAGCAACTCTCGACCGAAAGTGCTGTACCTCATTTGTGAAGGTGAGAGCTTGCGTGAAAAGAATGCGAGAGGTTCCCAAACGCCTGAAACAAGCTGCTGGAGCACTCCTGACACTGCAACGTCAGAGGCATCAGTGGCTAAGTTCAGAGGAGCGTCTGGTTGAGGGTGAACAAGGCATGTAGCTTGTGCTATAGCCTCTTTTGCTTGTGAAAAAGCATTGGTAGCTTCGGGGTTCCACAAAACTGCAGTGGATCTGCCCCTTTTTGATTGGCGAAGAAGAGAGGTTATGGGTGCAAGAATGTTTGCACACTGAGGAATGAAGCGATGGTAGAAGTTTACCATCCCTAAGAAGCGACGAAGTTGCTTTTGAGTTTGCGGTTGTGGGAAAGACCTTATCACAGATACTTTATTTTCGAGAGGAGAGATGCCCTTCGAAGTAACCTTGTGTCCTAAGAAGGTGAGTCATCTACAGCAAAGACACATTTTTCAGGGTTTAGCAGTACACCATATTCTGCCAACCGAGAAAAAACTAAGCGTAAATGTTGAATATGTTCTGAGGGAGAAGAACTTGCGATGAGAATGTCATCGACATATGTGAATGAAGGAGAGACCTCTCAACACTTCATCAATGAAGCGTTGAAAAGTTTGGGCCGCATTACGCAGTCCGTATGGCATTTTTGTCATTTCAAATAACCCAAAAGGGGTTGTTATAGCAGTTTTATGTATGTGTTCAGGGTGTACAGGAATTTGATGAAAGCTCGCACCAAGTCAAGGCGTGAAAATACTGTGGTGCCATGGAGAGCAGAAGTAAAATCGTGTAAGTGAGGAAGGGGATAGCGATCTGGAATCGTGTTGTCATTCAAAGCACGATAATCTCCACATGGACGCCAGTCTCCAGGTGTAGGTTTTGGGACCATGTGTAAAGCAGAGGCATACGGGCTGCTTGAAGGCCGTATAATACCGAGTTCGAGCATGTGTTCAAACTCTCGTCTCACAATTGCAAGACGATCTGGAGCTAAGCGACGTGGGCGGGTGAAAACAGGTGAGCCTACCGTATCAATACGGTGGACAACAGAGTGTTTAATAGGGGTATCCTTAGAACAGGGTTGAGTAAGGGAAGAAAATTCATTTAGGAGCTGCTCTATAGCAGGTGAGCACTGTGGCAGAGAACTTGCCAATAATGATGAGGGTGCGGTAGGAGAACCAATTACTGAAAGATGTGTGGCATTATCAATTAATTGTGCTCTACGAACATCAACTAATAAATCATTTGCAGAAAGGAAATCAGAGCCTAACATTGGGGTATATACATCCGCGACAAGAAATATCCAGCGGAAAACACGTCTAAGTCCAAGAGAAACTGAAATAGAACGACGTCCATAAGTGTGAATAGATGAAGAATTAGCTGCACGTAAAATGAAAGGAGAAGGTCCGTTTGCACGGTCTGCGGCTGTTGCAGGAATAACACTGTATTGAGCTCCAGTGTCAATAAGGAATGCATAGCCTGAAAGTGGATCATGCAAGGTGAACGTTGGACCAGGTGGTGCAGTAGTTTGTGAATCATTAATTTTTGTGGAGGAAGGTTAGTATTGCTGTGGGAAGGAGTTTGTGTTGTATTTGGAGAATTAGTTGGGTATTAAATTAGCTGTGGTTGAATAAGTAGGTTGCGATTCTTTAACTTTACTTGCATACGTATGTGTTGGTTTGACAGTGTTAAATGAGGTAGTTGAGTGTGTAGTAATAGGTTGAACATTATTTGTGGTAAAGGTTGGGTTGGTTGAGCTAGAGTAATACTTAGTTAAAATTGAGGTAGGATTAGATGAGTAGTGGTAGGGTTAGTTGAAGTAAGGATAGGTTGAGAGCTTGAGAGGCTGTAGTGTCAGACGCCTGTGACACCAGCCTGGTTAGTTTAAAGGAGGGTTAGGAGTCCATGGACAAGGTAGACACAGCGCGTTGCACGGTCTTTAAACTTTTCATGATACCAGCAAGGAGGGGTATGAGTAGACTGAGGTAAGGAAATAGGTTGAGAATGAGGCTGAGTAGTGGGGATTGAGGATTGAGGATGAGGTAAGGCTAATAGATTTGGATTAGGAGCAACCAACTGACCTGTTTGCGGCGGCTGTGGTTGTAGTAGAACGAGGCGTTGTCCAGCTTCAAGTTGGGAGGCTCTATTTGGACCAGAGGGTGTCCTCGTCTTGAAGAACTTCTCTCTCGTTCCCTGTTGTTAGCTAGCTCTATTCGGAGAGCTTTAAATTCTTCTTTCATTGTTTTGGATAGTTTAATACTTTGCGCGGCCAGACTCTGAGTGTCGTCCTGCGTGGCACAGATTTGGGGTGATGGGTGTTATCTACTTGGCCAGGCGGATTTCAGTCATCATCTTATCAGCTGTTTTGGCCATAGTGAGAGGTCTGTATCATCTGGCATACAACGGAGCATTGGCGTAGGGCAGTGGGGAGACCATTGAGGAAGCGGCGTCGCATTAAGGGTGAGTTTTTATCGTCTCATTGGTCTGTCCAGCCAGGTCTTGCAGATGCCTCAGGAAGGCTGTTGGCGTTTGATCCCCAAGAACTTGGTCCTTGAGTAGAGCATTGAGTCGCTCTTCTTCTGATTGGCCGAGCCTCCTGACTAACTCGCTGAGGAGGCTCTCAAAAGCTTGGTCAGACGGAGGCAATAGAGCACATCCTGCACTACTTTGTATACTAGTGCAGGCAGGAGGTTCTTTGTGATAAGGAACTTGGTTCGTGGGTCCGTAATTCCTTTTATCGAAATAATCCCGCAGTTGATTCACAATTCCAGGCTCTTCAGCGATGAATTGTGGAGTGATAGGCTGATACATTGTTAGAAGGTCTGTTATAGGTGGTGAATTTGGAGTACCACCGTTGGATGATCCTGGGTTGTTGTGTCATTGTGGCTATTATATTGTTACAGGTACCAAAAAAATTAAAATGTGTCAAAAACTGACAAGTTTCAACAAATATTGTTGAATGCAAATAATGGCTTCAGGTAAGCTTGGTTGAGTATGAGACTCAACTGGAGTTATGAGTGCCAATAACAAAAAGTTACGTAAAAAATTTTTTAGATGTAGCCCAATATTAGCAGAAAAATAGTCTGCGTATAGGCTGTTTGCAAATATAGTAAATTTGCACAAAAAAAACTTTAGAAAATGCTGATTTTATAAAAAGGCAAAATAAAAGGAATATATTTTGCAACAGAATACACTTCCAGTACAGATGAGTGCTTAGTACTAGTGAATTTAATAAAATTATGATGCAGACTGAATATGTGACAAAAATTGAAAAAACTTAGAAATTTTTTGCATAAATTACGGTGTTTGGTCACTCCAGAGTGTCACCAATTGTAAGGGTCTAATTTATTATGACCTTTACGTAGATAATTAATTAAATGCCAGGGTCACCAGCGCCCAAATACTAGATTGGCATCCAGCACTGCGGCGCAAAAATAATTTTAATAAAAAGGAAGGATGATTATAAAAATTGTCAACATGAATTTTGTATTTTATTGACAACAATTAATAAACTATGTGCAACAATTATTTAAATGCAAGAGGATTTTTACCCGTAACATTTTGATTGATATATAAATGAGAAATTAAATAATGGCACCGTTTAACTAATATATAACAATCTGCAACTAATACTGATACTAATAGCTGTACCTAATAATAATAATAATATGTAACCAATACTAATGTGTAACTAATACTAATGTGTAACCAGTGGTGGGCACCGTTAACCAAAAAGTTAACTTCGTTAACCGCTAATCCGTTAACCAAAAAGTTAACTTCGTTAACCGTTAATCCGTTAAACATGTAACGGAAGTTACCGATAAACCGTTAACGTTAACTTTTATTATAAAAAAAAATGAAAAACACAATATATATATATATAATTTAATTTTCCCTCTTCTTCTCGTTCTCCATTTTGTCCATGAGATGCATGTTGCCCTTCATGAAAATTAGCATATCAAAGTTTTCTTCAGACAGGGATGATCTCTTGGCCCTCAGGATGTCCTTGCCCATAGAGAACAAACGCTCCACTGCAGCACTGGAGGGGATGGCTGTGTTGAACTTGATGAACAAGTCCACCAACACTCGCTCACCCAAGAAGGCAGCATCTGTCAGCAAGTCCTTGGAGTTGGTCTCCAGCCAGGTCTTGACCAAGTTCTGGGCCTTGCCCTTGAGTGACCTGTGGCTTCTGCTGCTCTCTTTTGTCTGGATGACAGCACTGAAGAAGTCCTCCTCCTCCTCCTCCTCCTCCTCCTCGTTGTTGCTGCCCACTTCGTTGGACTGCTGCTTCATGGCCTCCTCGACTGTACCCTCCATGCTTTTCCTCACCCTGGAAAAACCGGGTAGAAAAATAATTATGGAGATTTTAAAGATGTGGTACCTAGAAGTACCGCCAGGACATAAAGGGTTAAGGTGAAAACGCTCCCATTGTAAGACATCAATTGACTTAATTTATGTCATCAAAGTGACATGAGAATTGAAATCTTACCTGATCAGTTTTATGGTTCTTGAAATGTATCAAGGAGACTACTAATAAGGTACTCACAGACATATTATAAATATACATGACTTACTTGACAACGATTATTTTTAAATATTCAGTAGCACAAACATGTTGCGCAAGAGACAGACTGCAAATGAAACGAATGTAGTTATTTGTTGTAATTGTTACATATATATTATTGAAAGTGCCTTAAAATGCTCGTGATATTTCTTGAAAGAAGTTGAAATATTCAACTCAAATGGCAAATCTTTCCGGCTGATTTTACAGTCAACCATGTTTTGCTCAAACCAATGCCATAAATAACTACCATATTTGGTAAGACACAAATTGTGGCGACGGAAACAAATATATCGCCTGATTTTGCACTGCGGAAATGGAAATTCGTTCATCACTATTAACAGTGGCGGATTAATTGCGCACCTGCTCAGCACTGAAAATAATAGAAACTTTTAAACGTTTATTTATGAATTTTTTGGGTTAACGGACTTGAGTTAACGGAAGTTAAATGTAACGGAAGTTAATTAGTCCGATAATGATTTTCAAAGTTAACTTAAAAGTTAAATCGTTAACGAAAAAGTTAACTTCGTTAATTAACGATTAACGGATTAACGGTTTGTGCCCAGCTTTGTGTGTAACTAATACTAATGTGTAACTAATACTAATGTGTAACTAATACTAATGTGTAACTAATACTAATGTGTAACTAATAGCCACAATGACAACCTTGTCACGAAGAAAATTTTTGCTTGCTGGCGCCGTGCTTTTAGATTCTATATAAAATGTGGAAACTTGGCGTCCCTTGTGTTGTCGTTGCAAATACGTTTGTTTTTACTTCACAATTTTACCAACAAGCCAAAAGAATCCCTAAAAGCAAACTCAAGTCTAGTCACACCATGCCCCCAAAATTTACATTGTTTAAAAGGCACAAAATATATTTTTATATTTGCTTTGAACTTCTTCAATAATTGCACTTTAATTTTTAATTAAATTTCTATTCACTGAATGCTTAAGAATTAAAATTAATCACTGGACATGTTTAACTGGACATTTAATTTGTATTTACTTATTTAGATTTAAAATATTTCATTCGTGTCAATTTGTGGCAATTTTCATTAATAAGAGATAATCCTGTGGTGCAAGGCACTACAATCTATACAAGGGCGAGATGTTCCGTCCTTTTTGGAGACGAGAATCATAGGAGCGGACCAGGGACTAGCTGAAGGCTGAATGACATCCTGCTCCAACATGTCCGTGATGTGTTCCTCAATAGTGACTAATTGGGAATGTGGAACCCGATAGGGAGGAATGAAAATGGGTTTGGAATTGGGTTTCAACTTGATTTCAAAAGGGGGCAAATTAGTTCAGCCCAGAGGATCTCCTTTTAGGGCAATCACATCTTTATTTCTTATCAGGAAATCGAGAAGTGATTCCATTAGTTTGGGATCCTGTAAAGCTGGTGACTCCTGAAGGGAGTGCTCCAGACATTTCTTATATTCTTCTTTTAATACTGAAGGATTTAACTCTAAGGAACTGGAAACACGATTTATCGTACTGGTGGGGAAATCTGAATCTATTTCTACTGTGGAAACAGTTCCTATTTTCTGATTTGAAGTTAATTCTATCGGGCTTTTTCCTTTGTTTAAACAAACAGGGATAGCTGAATTCTGACTGACTGACTGACTAAGGACTTGGGCAATAAGAACATCTCTTTTGAAATTACTTTTCTCTGTAACACTAGGGAACAACATTTTTGCTTCTTGAAAACTATTTGGTGTTTCTTATAGAACTTTTGATGCTGATTCCAAATATGGTTTCAGAATGTTTCTATCTCCCATAGTTTTCGAGAAAATAATATTTCCATTTACTCAGAGTTTTCCCAAAATATTAGTTAAAATTAAGTGTACTAATTTAATTTTACTTTCTTTTTTTTCCAGGTTAACTATATTTAATAGTATTTTTGCATTAAAAAAATATAGCTATTTAAACAAACAGATTTTTAATAAAAAGAAAGAAATTTTTTTCAAGTTTTGCTCAAATTTTAAAATTTTTCATAGTAGAAAAAATTGGTTTTTCATTCCAAAAAGTTTTCCGTGATTTCAATAATTTTCCGCCATCATGAATCGAAACTATTAATTCCAGATACACATTTTGCTACGTATGTGGAGAACTGACCATAATGGCACAGAGGAAGACAATGACCCCACTCGTGAAGAAGGCTTACGAACTTTATTTTGGATGTAAGGTAGGCGACCAAGACAAATCCTGGGCACCTCATATCTCATGCATTTCCTGTGCCTTCACTCTTAGGGGTTGGATTAAAGGTACCCGCAAATCTATGCCATTTGTCATACCAATGATTTGGAGAAAGCCCAAGGATCACCTAACGGATTGCTATTTTTGTATGACTAACGTTTCAGGATTCTCTGCCAAAAATAAACATAAAATTCAATACCCAAATCTTGCATCTGCCATGAGACCAGTACTACATGACGATGATAACCCAATTCCAACTCCCCCAAAGTCATGGACACTGGATGAAGAGTCTGAAGTTGAACCAATGGAAATTGATGACACTAAAGATACAGACTTTCAGCAACCTGAATCAAATAAATCACGTATGATAACGCAGGTTATGCTGAATGATCTCGTGAGAGATTTGGACCTTCCGAAAAAGAAAGCGGAATTATTGGGCTCCAGGTTACGTGAATGGAATTTGCTGGCAAAAGATACAAGCATATCGGCGTTCCGCACTCGCCAAAAAGATCTGATGCAGTATTTCTCCTCGTCAGGTGGTTTATGCTACTGTAATAATGTAAATGGACTGCTGTTAGCTCTCGGTCATGAACACAAATCTGAAGATTGGCGTTTATTTATTGACTTCGAAGCTAAGCCTCAAGGTTGTACTACTTCACAATGGAAATAAATACCCTTCCATTCCTGTAGGGCACGCTGTCCACATGAAGGAATCTTACGAAAATATGAAACTTATCGTTCAGCAGATTAATTATGACCAGTTTCGTTGGTATATATGTGGGGATTTAAAAGTCGTCGCGCTTCTTCTGGGAATGCAGCTCGGTTATACGAAGTTCTGCTGCTTCCTTTGTGAATGGAACAACAGAGCCAGAGATTCGCATTATTTTGTAAAGGATTGGCCACTTCGTCAAAAATGTATCCCAGGACTGAAGAATGTGTCTCATGAACCCTTAGTTAACCCCAAGAAAATATACTTACCGCCACTTCACATCAAGCTTGGTATCATGACAAATTTTGTCAAAGCAATGAACAAGGAAGATGAGGCATTCAAATATTTGAAGAAAAAGTTTTCACGACTTAGCGATGCAAAGATAAAAGAAGGGATCTTTGTTGGTCCCCAAATCAGAGAGCTCATGAAAGATCAAAAGTTTGATGATGCCTTGAGAGGAAAAGAAAAAGTGGCATGGGAGGCCATGAAGAATGTCACAAATTTTCTAGGGAACATCAAAGCCTCTAACTATGAAAAAATAGTGCAGGACATGATTGAAGCATATAGGTTATTGGGATGTAATATGTCACTAAAAATCAATTTCTTGCACTCCCATTTAGATTTCTTTCCTGAAAACCTCGGCGACGTAAGCGATGAGCATGGAGAAAGGTTCCACCAAGATATAGCTACTATGGAGAAACGCTACCAAGGGAGATGGGATCCGGCAATGTTAGCTGATTACTGCTGGACATTGATGCGAGAAGCTCCTAATGAAAACTACAAGAGAAAATCAGTGACAAAGAAGTTTTAAGAAGAATATTTTAAATGCCAATCTGCCACGAATATAATTTTTATGAAGTATTTTTACTAACTTCTATACACTTTTTTAATAAATATTAAAATACAAATTTCTCAGTAACCTTGGGTGATAGAGAAATTCTACGGCTATATTCGGAATCAGCGGAAAAAATCCTATAAGACTGACCTGTTCACGTCCAAGAAACAAAAAAAAAGTTAAAATTTGTTCCCCAGTGTAATCAGAGTACGCTCTGACTAATAATTTTCCTTGACTCTCGACTACTTTTGCTAGGAAACAAACCTTCATAAGGTGCTACTGTTATATGCTCGGTAGGGCATATGAAAAATTGTGAATCTGACTCCGGTTCGGCGACTAAAATTTGCCTTATTGGCTGACCGGAAACTGAGCGACCGGAAACTGAGCTACCGGAAACTGAGCGACCGGAAACTGAGCGACCGGAAACTGAGTGACCGGAAACTGAGTGACTGGAAACTGAGTGACTGGAAACTGAGTGACTGGAAACTGACTGTGTTAATCCAACTGAATTCAACAACTGGAACTGATTACACTGGGGTCTGATTTCTGGAGTGGTTGTCCCTCTGGATGCAACCGGCTGACTTGAACTGCTATCAAGTGGAGGGGGTTTCCTATTTCTTTCGGAAATCTGAACTGAACTAATTCTATTAACATTAAGCTGTCTGTGATTCTCACGAGATGGTGTGTCCTATTTCGACACTTTACTAACTTTCTGGCTGGGTAAATCTCCCATTGATTCCGGTTAAAAAAAATCCATACCTAGTAGGATATCTGTCTGAAAGGTGGCGACTGTGTCCACTATAGAACATTTAGCGGGATATACCGCGTTTCCAACTTCTAAATATAACTCAATTTCTCCGTATGTAGGTATGGGTGTGCCCGTAACTCCTCTGAGTTGGCAGGATGGTGCCTTAAGTTCATATTTGTAATTTGTACTCTCTAGTAATTCATCTACACATTGTTTCTTAATTAACGTCGCGTGTGCTCCTGTATCTAGGAGAGCAGTTAAATCTTGGTTTCAGTACTACAATTTATTATTAAATCTAGCTGGTCCGCACCTATTATCCTGATGGGGAGTTTGTGTGCGTATCTGGGTTCATTACTGTAATTTAGGAGGGAGGGGGTTGAACTGCCGCCTCCAATGTAGGGTCTAAAAAAGGGCTCGAATCGTCTTCTATGGGGGGACCTGGGCAGTGGTGGGCACCGTTAACCAAAAAGTTAACTTCGTTAACCGCTAATCCGTTAACCAAAAAGTTAACTTCGTTAACCGTTAATCCGTTAAACATGTAACGGAAGTTACCGATAAACCGTTAACGTTAACTTTTATTATAAAAAAAATGAAAAACACAATATATATATAATTTAATTTTCCCTCTTCTTCTCGTTCTCCATTTTGTCCATGAGATGCATGTTGCCCTTCATGAAAATTAGCATATCAAAGTTTTCATCAGACAGGGATGATCTCTTGGCCCTCAGGATGTCCTTGCCCATAGAGAACAAACGCTCCACTGCAGCACTGGAGGGGATGGCTGTGTTGAACTTGATGAACAAGTCCACCAACACTTGCTCACCCAAGAAGGCAGCATCTGTCAGCAAGTCCTTGGAGTTGGTCTCCAGCCAGGTCTTGACCAAGTTCTGGGCCTTGCCCTTGAGTGACCTGTGGCTTCTGCTGCTCTCTTTTGTCTGGATGACAGCACTGAAGAAGTCATCCTCCTCCTCCTCCTCCTCGTTGTTGCTGCCTCCACTGTTGCTGCCCACTTCGTTGGACTGCTGCTTCATGGCCTCCTCGACTGTACCCTCCATGCTTTTCCTCACCCTGGAAAAACCGGGTAGAAAAATAATTATGGAGATTTTAAAGATGTGGTACCTAGAAGTACCGCCAGGACATAAAGGGTTAAAAAAAACGCTCCCATTGTAAGACATCAATTGACTTAATTTATGTCATCAAAGTGACATGAGAATTGAAATCTTACCTGATCAGTTTTATGGTTCTTGAAATGTATCAAGGAGACTACTAATAAGGTACTCACAGACATATTATAAATATACATGACTTACTTGACAACGATTATTTATTTTTAAATATTCACTAGCACAAACATGTTGCGCAAGAGACAGACTGCAAATGAAATGAATGTAGTTATTTGTTGTAATTGTTACATATATATTATTGAAAGTGCCTTATAATGCTCGTGATATTTCTTGAAAGAAGTTGAAACATTCAACTCAAATGGCAAATCTTTCCGCCTGATTTTACAGTCGACCATGTTTTGCTCAAACCAATGCCATAAATAACTACCATATTTGGTAAGACACAAATTGTGGCGACGGAAACAAATATATCGCCTGATTTTGCACTGCGGAAATGGAAATTCGTTCATCACTATTAACAGTGGCGGATTAATTGCGCACCTGCTCAGCACTGAAAATAATAGAAACTTTTAAACGTTTATTTATGAATTTTTTGGGTTAACGGACTTGAGTTAACGGAAGTTAAATGTAACGGAAGTTAATTAGTCCGATAATGATTTTCAAAGTTAACTTAAAAGTTAAATCGTTAACGAAAAAGTTAACTTCGTTAATTAACGATTAACGGATTAACGGTTTGTGCCCAGCTTTGGACCTGGGTCATATTCTACGGGATTACCATACGCTGGAGGGTGTTCTTGAAAACTGTACTCTGGGGAAAATGATTCCTCCACGGGTACTTCTACGTACCGAACTAGCTGACCTTGCTGGTTGTACTGGGGTTTGTACATGGGGTAAGAGTGTGGTTGACCCTGTGGTCGTAATCTATTGGGTTGGTGGTTCGACTGAAGCTGGGAATAGACTGGTTTCTGGGGATTGGAGGACTTTTGGGATACGTTTTGGGAACGTGGGTGGTTTGGTTTCTGAAAGTGGGGTCTATACCCTGCAGGGGCTTTATCAGTACACTTTTGGCGATCGCCACGGTGATGACCATGATCGTGACAGTGGGAGCAATAAGAGGGATAATTGCACTGACTTATCATGTGCCCAAAGCTATCGCAGTTAAAACACTGTGGAGGAGGGCGTGTATTCTGGGTTTGGGGGGGCTTGTTTCTGGGGTGGTGTTCCATGCATTGGCCTCGATTTATAGGGTTGTTGTTATTGCTGTTGGTGTTGTGGTTGCTGCTGCTGAATGTAATGTACAGGGGTTTCTCTACCCTTTCGGTAGTTCTGGTTTGCTAAATCGGGGTAATGTTCCCGTGTTTTGTTTATGGCTACACTTACAGGTTTGTCAACATTTAAAAACTCCTGAAACTTTGTTTTAGGTGCTCCGGGTAGGTTTTGGTAAATGGTTGTTGCTAGTGAGTGAGTGAGTGACGGTGACGGTGAGTGAGTGACGGGCCCGGCCCGTCACTCACTCACCGTCACCGTCACTCACTTGCTACTATTAGATTTCTTTGTTTCGAAGTGAAAGTAATGCCACAAGCATTTTCAGCGGCACGGAGGGCTTCTCCTACAAGTTTGTGTGTTCGTGTAATAAAATTGTTTAAATCCTCATATTCCTCTTTCTTCCATTTAGCTTGGAAGACTGCTTCTAACGTGGCTAAGGGTTGTGGAAGTTATTTCTTTAAAAAAAAATTCTAATAAGTTTTGTTTAAAATTGTCCCATGTTGTAGCTTCGCTAATTGATGGGACGTAGGTGACTGTGTCATGAGCATTCCTTTCTTTAGGGTTGATAAATCTTTTTGCTTCCCTAATTTTTATATCATCATCGGTGATGATGTCGCATAAGAAATGTTGATCTAAAGACTCAATCCAAGGTCTTACGCGTGGTTCAACAAAGTGATTATTTATGGTTCCCTTAAAAATTAAAACAGTATGGGGAAGGTTTACTAGTCTGCCTAAGTTAATGTACGCTGGGGCGGGGTTTTGAGACTGAGACATATTGGCTTGTTCTGGATCTGAAGTTTCTGTGTTTGGGAGTATGTTTGAAGGGCGCGGGGTAGGTGGAAAAATGGGTGTAGGGAAATTTTCGATGTCAGAAAGCGCACCGTCTGAATCGCTCATGTGTGAAGGTAATTACTATTAATGTGTTTTAATTAGGTCTGCTTGACCGATCTTAATTTATGGAATGATCACTTAAGGAGGTCTCCAAACTACACTATCTAAAAAAATACACATTAAATAAATGCACAATAACTTGACTAACTCGGGGAGAATTTGAAAACATTGCAAACAAAATAAAAAAATGTAAACAAGATTTCACTCGAATGTACGTGAAGGTATGGTAATACTATGTTTGGTACATTAAATAAAATTATACTTACTAACTAGAATTGTGATATTTAACTCTGTGATATTTAACTCTGTGATATTTAACTCTGTGATATTTAACTCTGTGATATTTAACTCTGTGATATTTAACTCTGTGATATTTAACTCTGTGATATTTAACTCTGTGATATTTAACTCTGTGATATTTAACTCTGTGATATTTAACTCTGTGATATTTAACTTCTGTGACAATTACTGTTTCAATAAAAAAAAGTGTATCACTGGTGTATGAAATGTTCACTGTTTTTCGTTAATTCTGGCTCAATACTAAATATTAACTGTTAAAAATACTGATTTTTCTAATGTTGAGATTATTTAAAAAAGAGTTTTGTACTTAACAAGATTCCTACGGCGAAATCCTTAGAGACGTGTACTGAAGACGTGTCTTGCTGGCCACTTGTTCTTGGATTAAAACTAGGCGTGGAGAACTTGGAGTCGTGACGCATCAGTTCAAGGGTGGATGTGACGAACTAGAAGTCGTGACACGCCGGTCAACTGGGTGTTGGTTCTAGTTCCAAGGTCTGGAAGACTGGAAGAATCCTGGATGCAGAAGTTGTCAGTCGTGAAGATCCTGGTTAAAGGGTCGCCAGTTGTTAACCCTTCCGTCTATGGCTTGGGTTGGTTCGAAGTCGACGGGGGTTCTAGTTAGGTGGCAGCAACGGATGTGTGACTTGTAGTAGTTTTCTTCTATATTACTTTCCGAGTTCTTCTATAGTGGCTCGGAGGACTGGTAGACTTACTGTACTAAAATTCTCTGAAGATTCCCGGATTCGTCTTATATCGTATCGGGGAATTTGACTGACTTAAGTTCCTGAAGAGAACAAAGCTCGAAGGGGAAGATAAAGTCTATTCCTTACTGGATTTTACTGCAAAAAGGTACAGGTAGTGCTCACCCTTTGAATCTATTTCTTAATAACATATGGACGATTTTAGTTGGGTTTATATATCCCAAAACTGCTAACATTATTATTTTTAAATGTTGAAAAGGCTGCATTATTTTGCTATCATGATCTGCCAAGTTAACTAAAAGTGGAAATTGAACTATGCATCTTTACACTAAAATATGCAAATTAAAGTAAAAATTAAAGGTTTAAGATTTACAATTGAATGCTTAGGCAAGACGCGACTTCATCTTTTATACGAAGAGAGAATGTATACAAAATATGAACATTGCAAAGCTCAAGCAGGATTCATTATTAAGCGAAATGTAAAAAAAATGATTAAGAGATTTTTAAAAGACAAGTCACCAATTATTTGGCAAAGTAGAACGCAAATCAAAAATTTTATAAAAACTAGCGTTGGGCGATTTTGGTCCTTATGTGAAAATGAATACACACACGTACATACATTTGATTACACTGGTGTGCATATGAAATTTTTTTGTCTGCTGTGAGGGTTTTTTCAACTCATATTATATAATTCGACCATGCTGAATTCGAAAATGACATTGGTTTTCCTCAATCAGGTCAATTTTTTTCTCTATTGGCCATTTATTATAAGTCCAATTTTATCCCCAAATTTATTGATTTTTTTTAGCTTAAACACTGTAGATACGAGTAATATTATAAGAACACTCATGAAAAATGAAAACATTGTGTGAATAAATACTTTTATTCATACAATGAATATGGAAAAAAGTTTATTGAGGAAGGAAGGAAGTTTTTTTGGCTTTCCGTCTGTGTTTTTCTTCGGGCACGTCTCGCTTCAAACACCAGCAATAGTCCGCCAGCATATTGATATCCCAGTTTCCCTGGTACCTCTCTCTTCCATTATTTTGATATCTTGGTGAAATCGTTCACCCTGTTCCTCACTATAATCCCCGCAATTTTCAGGAAAATAGTCCAAGTGGGACCACAAAAAGTGCATTTTTATGGACATGCGCGACCCATGAGCTTTGAAAGCTTCCATCAAGTTTTCGACAACGGACTCGTATTCTGGACTTCTACGCTTGCCAAGAAAATCAGTGACAACTGATTTGAATGCCTGCCAGGCATTCTTCTCAGTTGGAGTCATTGCGTTTTCGAACTGAGTATCCTTGATCAAAGTTCGAATTTGAGGACCATCAAAAACCCGAGCATTTAGTTTAGCATCAGATATATGAGGAAATTTACTCTCGAGATATCGGAATGCTGAACCCTCCTTATTCATTGATTTGATGAAATTTTTCATCAAGCCCAGCTTAATATGAAGTGGTGGGAGCAAAATTTTTGTTGGTGGTACAAGGGGCACTGAAACGACATTATGCGACCCAGGTTCAAAATTCTCTCTGGATGCCCATTCACGCTGTGCATAGTGCTTCTCATCCGCTCGGCTATCCCATTTACAGAGGAAACATGGGTATTTCGTGTATCCTCCTTGCATTCCCAATACAAATGCCACAATCTGAAAAAAAATGAAAATATTTAAAGAATTTAGAGAATTTGTTCTATCAGATAAAAAAATCTATGCATTGGACTGTATCACTTCTGTGGGGAAGTTAAGTGTTCTTTACGCTCTCAAATAACCTTTGGAAAAACAACATAGTCAATAGCAATAGTTTACTTACGATATTAGTATTGTTACCGTGACCAGGATTCCACAACCGAATATACTGTATATATGTGTCCCCTTTACAGCGCGAGGCCGTCCCAGCCAGGAACAGTAAAACATTAGATTACAAAACTATATATTAATATATACAAAGTAAATCAGGCTGCATAAACAAGTTATCATTACCCTAACAAACTTAACTTAAACTTAACCTAAATTTAACAACCTAAACCCGAACTTAACTTAACCTAAACTTAAACCTACAATATTAAATACTTAAATCACTGGCACTTATAAAATAATGGGGTTTATTCAGGGCGCTTACAAGCAGTTATGAGATCTGGCTTCCCAACTCCGTCTCCTAAAAAATTCGGAAGAAATAATACTACATAAAACACCACTTACATAAATATCATTTCTCCAATAATTAAAATCTTTAGATATATACATTATATATACATATAAACCAATTTATAACATACAGCCTACCTCTTTGCACGAGAACAATTCTTAGGTTACTGTTGTTACAGTATGCTGTCTCCCAAACCAAATCTAAATAAAAACATTTATATATCACTCAAAGATATCTAAAAATAGCTTAATATACACAATATTTTAGGATTTACAATTATGAAATATGTACAGCATTAATGACTCACCTAATACAAAATTCCTTTACAGGGAAACCTTCGATGATGTTTCTTATTTTAAATTTTACACGGTTTAATCACCACAATTTCCAGTTCAAGACCAGCTGTCCGCTTCCAAGCAACCAAAATTCAAAAGTCCAAGCACGCACGAAATTAGCCACGTATCACATACCATACAACCAACCACCCAACGGATCATCCAGAAATCACAACATGCACCCTGTTACACTTCCCCACCCTAAGAATGAAATAAAATTTCATTCTAACCATACATTCTGTAGCACACACACGAGACAGACAGACTGGTTTCCCTAGTAAAATATTGCAAGTCACTTAAATACAAAAAGGGAAAAAAAATAATACAGAATACCCAATTATATACATATTTACAAGTAAGCATCTCCCTATGCCCTAATTAATGAGATCGAGTAGTAAATACCGATACAAATAAGCTACCCCAAACCCGCAGTATATACAAAGTTATAATGACAAATATAAAATAAATTCAATTGTTGAACAAAAACGAACCCAAACATTTTCAGAAAAAACTTTTCTATACACTTTTAGCCATTCACATTTTTTTAAATTAATAAAACTTGGGATAACAGAAAAATCAGCGAAGCAGTTACATGCAGCCAGCCGTTTCTTTGCCATGCATCTGCTCTTCATTTTCATACGATGAAAACACGGAATTGTGTCCTTGAACATTCATTACCGCTGATCCTGTTCACCAAGCAATCCATCCAGAAATGGCGCAACCGTGCAAGCTGGCAAGTAAAGTAGTTCTGCATGAACATTCACTGGCATTGATCCTGTACACCAGCAGTTCATCCAGAAACGGCGCAACCATCTAAGCTGGTAATTAGTTCTGCATGAACATTCACTGACATCGATCCTGTACACCAGCAGTTCATCCAGAAATGGCGTAGGCGTGCAGGTGGTAGTTAATTCTCTCTGGGTCCGTTAATTAATTCATAATTTTCTCTCTGGATACCCCCCTTTATGACGTTTCAAACATATATAACCGTGCCAGTGCCCTAATTTCAATGAAAAAAACATACCTATTCCTTATTATATTCTTAGTCATTAGCTATTTTAAGGTTCTAAAAAGAAACAGCCGTACATTAATTTACGAGTAATTACTGCCAATACTAAGATACCCTATAAAACAAATAGTTAATGCTATTTTCTCCATAAATTACAAATTCTTATTGTCTATGACATTCAAATTTAGATACAGGAGTATTTTTTTATATACAAGTTTATACACAAGTTTATACACAAGTTTTTAATTAGAGTAAAAATAATCCAAATATAATTTCGATAATATCAAAGAAATGCTACAAAACTTAGACATTTCTATTATGTCTAACCTTATACTCAATTGTATGGACTTGCACATTTGAAATTTCCGGCACAGTACCCTTAGAACGAGTTCTAGGGCCTGATTTCGGCTCGAGCTTTTCACTACACACTGCACTTTCAGTCTGTTCACTCTTGTTCTAACACACTTGATCTTTTCTAATTCATGACCCACATTCTCGCTAACTCCTCTCTCTGTCTGACTCACATTGATGCTCATTCGACTGGCAGTACACGCATAACCTTCAATTTCCTCAAAGCGTATTTTCCCACTAATGGACAATCTATTTATTGGAACCACACAACTAACCCTCCTAATATTCAAACATTTATCCTGCCTCTGCACGCACTCATCACCCAAATCATCTCCCTCAAACACCGAATCCTCTAACTCGTACATATCCACCTCATTGCTACCAAACTGTTCGCCATTAAAACTATTCATAGAGGAATGCCTTACCCTCCTTTCAGACTCGCATTTTTCATTCATGATGGTCCCTTGCCACAAATGAGAGCTACTCGCAATAACCGAATTATCCCATGTCATTTCTTTAACATCCTCATCCTCTACTGGATCTTTCTCGCACCCATTCACTTCCTTACAAGCTTCATGTAAAACTATTTCGGTTTGTACAGCCGCATCGATCAGCTCAGCTCGTCTCACATTACAGAAACATTCTATGGTGTCTTCCGTTTGAACCGACACATCCCTTTTCCACTTCAGCACACGATTCAGCCATGTCATACTCCTTTCAAAACCTTTCTTGCAACTTGTGTTACCCAACAATCTTCTCTTATACCTTCTTTTATTAACTTTATTTACTCGAGTCTCGCTTTCAAACGACTCTTCCCAGTTGCATCTACGTGTAATCCTCACAAAGCGAGAATTTTCATTGTCCTTCAATTCCAGTCGTGACTCCTCTAATCTTGCTCTCTCCACATTGATACTCTCCACATTACTAACGGGTTCCACCAACCATCTTTCTATCACTCCCTCATATTCATCTACACAATTTCCCAACTCCTTTATCATACGTTGTCGCTCGAAGTACTCTTCCAAATACTTTGGCGGTTCCCCGAACAGTTTCAGGTGCGTATGATGCACCCTCAAACATTCACTTTCATTTTCTACAACATACGAAACTCCCCCTTCCATAACTTTTTTAACCGAGTATGGACCCACATACCTCTCTCACTCATTTTCATTTTCAAAGTTCTATCTGTAGTAATTAACTTCCTAAGAACCTTCACGCCTATTCCATAGGGGATGAAGTTAGGGTGACCTTCACGCCAAGTCAATTGTTCATCAAAGGGAATAGGTAACAGCTCGCCTCGTCCCAGGGTGCCCTCTGCTAATTTCTGTGCAGGTGGCTTACCAGTCTGCGAATGTACAGTCTGATTATAAAGCATTACCGCCTTTGTAACCCCTCATCCCATTTACCACTCGTCCCACACAAATTTCTCAAAAACTCAGTTATAGTCCTATTCACCCGCTCAACTGCTCCATTACATGCAGGTTTATAGGGACTAGAGCATACATGCTGTATTCCGTACTTGCTCAACATATCTCCAAACATACTTGACCGAAATTCAGGGCCATTATCACTCAAGACTCGCACCGGTACCTTCAACATTGAATTCAACATTCGTTCAAAAGAATCAGACACCGACTGAGCACCCTTATTCCGAATTGGTTGCACATGTACGAACTTGCTAAAATGGTCCACACAAACCAAACAGCCAATATACCCACTAAACGTCTTCGGCAATGCAACCACATCTACAGCCACAAGTTCATATGACCTTCGTGTTATCACTTTTAAAGTTGGAGGAAACGTCACCATATGTCCCACTTTCATCTTCTGGCATTGCTCACATGTCCTACATACATCCCGAACTACCATACTTAACCTCGGATGCCATATATACCTGCCCACTAAATCACACAATTTGTCTCTTCCAACATGCGCGAGACACATGAAAAGTCACAACTATATGTACTAGCAATTGAAAATCCACTACTGCAGCCCACATTTTCTTTTTCTCATCCCACCTCACCAAGACATTTTGAATTACACTCAGATGTGGTCTATGGGGCGCATACTCTCTAAATTTTTTATTATTACAGTCCATTTCTTCTCCACTCAGAACCCTTTTTCGAATTTCATTTAAAACTTTTACCCTACTTTGCAAATTATCAACTTCATTCAAAGGTAAAAATTCTCCCATAACCAACGCAGTGTTTCCTTCTCATTATATTCCAAATGAACACTCCAGATGTTAATTGCCGATTCATTTCCATAACTTACTGTAACGTTTCTGAAATCTAATACTGTATCAGCCCTCTCCAAGTAGTTGATACCCAGTAAAAAACATACTGGTATAATAGTATCCTTCACAATCGCAAAAGGAAACTCATACTCGCCACACGCATTCTTAACTTTAAGTTTCACCAGTCTTGATACATTGAATTTCGCACCAAGCCCTTGTAAACTGGCACACACTTCTTCAAATTTTCCTTCTACCCCTTTATCACACAAATGCTTAATCACACTCTCTCTCACTAAACATACTACAGCTCCCATGTCCAGAAACGCACAAAACTTATATCTACCTACAGTGATCCATGACCATGCTACTGGACCACCTTCATGGCCACAAGATTCCAATTCTCTCTCTCGCTCATGTCCAGCTTCTTTCATAAATAAATTTAATGGCATTAAATCTTCCTTCAATTCTCCTCTCTCCATATCCTTTTTACTCATTTCTACTTCCTTCTGATCTACATGCCCTACCATTTCTACATCTTTCCTAAACTCGCTCATCTTCTTTACAGGATTAAAGTGAATTCCTCCCAAACTCTGCAAATGGACTTCTTTCAACCCTTCCTCTCCTTTAACACGAAATCCAATATACGTAACTGAACATTCAGGTATAAAATGCACCCAAATCTTAACTCTAAACATATCACTGACCATAAGTAAAACTTTTATGTCTGGCATTACTCTGACATCTTTCATGTGTTTCAATTCTTTCAAACTCCTACCACCCTTATTCAACTTGTACAATTTAGCATGCTTCAGCAGCTCATCCACCACTTTTTCTCTAAATTCTTGCAAACTCTCAGGCACTCCCTCAATCTGTTGCTCGTTCAAAACTATCTTCAAACTTTCAAACATAGACTGCGTTCCACCGGCCACTTCCTTAATTACTTCTAAACCTTCTGGCAGCTCATTCCTCAATTCAACCTCACACCATTCATCTCTAGTCCAATGATTCTGCTGTCGAGACATCGCATCAGCACATACATTACTCTTACCTTCAATATATCGCACTTCAAAAGTATATTCGCTCAAATCATCCATCGTACGTGCAAGCCTGCTGTCAATCATTTTCATACTAGTCAAATAAATCAACGGCCTATGATCAGTATACAATATAAATTTGCGCCGAAGTAAGAATGGTCTAAAGAATTTTGCTGCCCACCTCATCGCCGCCAATTCACGTTCTATGACTGAGTAGCTTCGCTCCGCTCTATTAAATGTAGTAGATGCATACGAGATAACTCTGTCTGTACCCTCCTGCTTTTGAACCAAGCACGCACCCGCACCGACACTTGACGCATCCACGAATAACTCCAACATATCAGCATTCTCAGAATAGTCTGGAAACGTTAACATAATATCCTCATACATAGCCTTTTTTAACACCTCAAACGCATTCACACGCTCTTCTGTCCAAACTACTTTATCTTTCCTTTTACCTGCAGTTAACCGAGACAGAGGTTCTGCTATTTCGGAACAATGGGGTATAAATTTTCGTTGAAAATTTACTAATCCTAAAAATTCTCTCACCCCTCCCACATCAAGTGGTCTTCCAAAATTAATCACCTGCTGTACATACTCAGGCTTTTTACTCAGTCCTTTACTACTCACGATATGACCTAAAAAGGGCACTTCCTCACTCATCCACTTACATTTAACAGGCTTTATTTTCATACCAGCATCCGACAACCTTTGCAACCAGCTCTAGTAACTTTATATGCTCATCAACACTTCGCTCCATTATCAATACGTCATCAAGGTACACAATAACTTTCGTCCATGTAAAACCATCTAACACTCTTTGCATTTCCCTTTGAAAGGCTGAAGGCGCTGTTTTCAACCCAAATGAAACCGACTTGAACCGGTACTGCCCATGCTCAGTTATAAATGCAGTGAAATCCCGACTGCTTCCTCCAATGGCATCTGATAATATCCACGCACGAGATCTAAAGATGTAAAATATTTCATACCATGCATGCTAAAGACCAAATCTTGCAAATTAGGCATAGGAAATTTATCATCTTTCGTTACCGCATTCACTCTCCTATAATCAATGCACAATCTAACCGACCCATCCTTCTTTCGCACAGGCACCACAGGAGAACTCCATGCAGACTTACTCGGCTCAATTATATCAAGCATACATAATTCTTTACATTGGCGTTCTATCTCCAAACTAGTTTCCCGATCAAATCTTCTAGGACGCTGACATAATGGCGTATAATCATACAACTCTATCTTATGCGAAGTCAAAGCAGCACGTCTTACATCACTATCACCCTTACTCAACACCACCTTGTTCTTCCATATTACTCGCTCCAACTTTTCACGCTCATCTTTACTCAATCCCTCCGGCAATAGCACCTCTTTCATCATTTCCTCTTTACGCCAGTCACTCGCCTCATTTTCACCAGACACTACATTATGCACCAAAGTCCCTATATGCACGTTAGTCTCATCATTCTCAACCACCACAACTTCATCCTCGTATACCATTGAACATGCAAATCCTAGTCTCATTCCCTCCTTTATTTTACTTCTTTCGAGGAATTACACTGAACTAATACTTTATTTTCCGCACTATCCCAGTCAATTAACCCAGGCCACAATTCAATTTTCACCTTTAGCTCTGGATCTACAAATTCATCTAAAACCAAGACATTTTCTTCATTCCTTACACAGGACACGCATTTCCTCCTAGCTTTAACGATATCGCACGATACCCTAACTTTAACCAAATTCCAATTTTTCTTATCTAACACTACACTCTCTGCAACGTACACTGGTATCTTTGATACTACCCTAACGCATCTATTCTGTTCATTATTGAAATACAACTCGTCTGTTTCCCCACTGGGGCCAGTACGTTTTATACATCTCTTCCTCGCATAAATTATTAAACCCTTACTAACAAAAAAGTTTTTACCCAGGACGATCTCATATGGAGAGTTATTTACCACATAAAAATCACATATACCGAAATCAATACCATGAATTACCACCTGCGCAGTCAACATACCCTTCCCAACCAACCGATCTCCTTCTCCAATACCTTTCAACCTAATGTGCACACTCTCATCAATCTCAAAGTTAGACATACGAGAAACAACATCCCTGCTAATGAGACAAAACTGCGCACCTGAATCCAACATCGCTTCAGTTTCCGTACAATTCAGTTCCACTGGTACCTTCCACAGTTTTCCACTCTTCAAACCTACGCATTCATTAGCCAAGTACACAATCGTATTTTCCACCATTCGCTCTCCGTCTTTTTTTCCACGCTGCGGTAATGGACTACGTTGCTCACACTGAACATCCGCGGTCCATTCACTGGCATTTGGGTCAAGGTCAGAATTATTAACAATTCGTTCCCATTCTAACATTTCCGTGCGGGGAACGTCACACGACTCGTACATTTCACCCACACGTTCATTATTTACTCGCTCCGGTCGTGTTCCCTCCAGACCGGAGCTTCCTAATTTAAATTTTCTGCTTGTGCTCCACTCACATTATTCGCTCCCATCTGTCCAGGCTCACCAATAGTCTCTCTACCCTTACCAATCTGATTTCTTTGTCTTATCTGAGCAATCACCGGACAACTAATCGCACGATGCCCTGGATCATTACACCCATAACATAAGACCACTCTTTCAGCTCCACTCTCACCCCTAGCACTCGTTACGTCACGCTTTTTATCACACATACTTGCTCTGTGTCCCTGGCTACCACACAACAAACACAAACCTTTCATTTTCCAGCAGTCTTTCATAACATGTCCACTTTTCTTACAATACTTGCACTGCAAATCCTTCTTAGCTTGCACATTCTTAGCAGCAGATGGTTGGCCTTGGTAAGCCACCTGCGGTTGTCCGAACTGGTAATGCCCTTGTTGGAGTCTATCCTGTTGCAATACACGGCTATACGAGGGTGAAGCGCCAGCTTGTCCTTCCTGTGCAAACGCCCATACCGGTAACGGGACTACCTCTTCCTGCTTCCTGTACATCCTATCCCCTATAGCATCATCGTCTAATGCCCATGAAACTATATCTCTCCATCTTAGCTTTTTACCTTCTACATCTCGACCCATTTGCGCTCTAAATCTCCTTGCCGTCTCTGGAGGGATCGTAGCCATGAATTGTTCTTTCAAGGCCTGTTTATCTCTCTCCCCCTCAGGCACCGCTGCTTCATACAGTGTTTGGAGCCGGAGCGCATATTCACCCAGTTTTTCATTCTCTCATACTTGCTGTCCAAAATTCACGTTGAGTTACAACTTTACTATCCTGTCGTTCTTCACTACACCAACTTTTAATTCGAGACAACTGTTTCGTATTTAACACCCGGCTTATATACACTAAAATACACACGTCTCGCATGGCCATCCAAGAAATTTCTAAGTTCCACTGCCCATCTATTCTTATCACTTCCAAACTGCTCACTTGCATACCTCTCAAAGTCTTCCAGAAAGTCTTCTACCTTTTGCACACGATCCAAACCATAAGGCCAAGGCTTCGAAGCCTTAATACGCTCACGTTCATACTTAGTTTTCTTCATTAATAGTTTCTCACTCTCAATTGCTATCAACACCATCCACCCTGCATCCGCTGCACAAACACCCTTATCTCTCATGACATAAAAATCTTCCAAATACACGTTCATTCTGGGCAAGGGAGAGTCCTCATTCGAAAAATCTGAACTAGAACTTCCATCCACTGTGTACTTTCTACACTTAACACCTTTATCACTTCTTCCAAACTTACTTTCACAATCACGCTTAGACTTATTTCTCAGTCTCCTTTTCCTTTTACTTTGCACCTCTTTCCATTCACCAGGACTTTCGCAATCATACTCAGATTTATCGCTTTCAGAGTAATAAGCAACCTTCTTCTCCAAACGCCTTGGCAAGTGCACCCGTCCCACTTCAACCAATTTCTTACTCACATACCCTTCCTCCATTTTACGCATACGCTCAAAAAAAGCTTTCAGTTTCACATCTTTACCTTCAGTTCCTTCTTCATTCAGCAATTCTTGTACAGAACTCTCTATTGCAGTCATCGCACCATCAAATTCATTTAAACCGTCACTTGCCTTCAATCTAACCGACTGCCGCCCCTTCTCATCCACAGTCATGTCTCCTAATGCTCCTTCTTCAACCATCCTAAACAATATAATTAAATCAAGCTTTCAAACTAGAAAATCAAATTATGAAAATTAAAAGAAAAGTACATACAATGAAACCAAAACCGAACGGTATAACAAATTGAGTAAATGGGAAAAAAAAATCGTAGCTGGGGATGCCAACTGTTACCGTGACCAGGATTCCACAACCGAATATATATATGTGTCCCCTTTACAGCGCGAGGCCGTCCCAGCCAGGAACAGTAAAACATTAGATTACAAAACTATATATTAATATATACAAAGTAAATCAGGCTGCATAAACAAGTTATCATTACCCTAACAAACTTAACTTAAACTTAACCTAAATTTAACAACCTAAACCCGAACTTAACTTAACCTAAATTTAACAACCTAAACCCGAACTTAACTTAACCTAAACTTAAACCTACAATATTAAATACTTAAATCACTGGCACTTATAAAATAATGGGGTTTATTCAGGGCGCTTACAAGCAGTTATGAGATCTGGCTCCCAACTCCGTCTCCTAAAAAATTCGGAAGAAAATAACTAATAAAACACCACTTACATAAATATCATTTCTCCAATAATTAAAATCTTTAGATATATACATTATATATACATAGAAACCAATTTATAACATACAGCCTACCTCTTTTGCAGAGAACAATTCTTAGGTTACTGTTGTTACAGTATGCTGTCTCCAAACCAAATCTAATATAAAAACATTTATATATCACTCAAAGATATCTAAAAATAGCTTAATATACACAATATTTTAGGATTTACAATTATGAAATATGTACAGCATTAATGACTCACCTAATACAAACAATTCCTTTACAGGGGAAACCTTCGATGATGTTTCTTATTTTAAATTTTACACGGTTTAATCACCACAATTTCCAGTTCAAGACCAGCTGTCCGCTTCCAAGCAACCAAAATTCAAAATTCCAAGCACGCACGAAATTTAGCCACGTATCACATACCATACAACCAACCACCCAACGGATCATCCAGAAATCACAACATGCACCCTGTTACAGTATTACCTTCAAATCTCCACAGATCCTCCAGTTATGTTGGTCGTATACGAGAGCATCCAGTAAAATTTTCATGTTATCGTAGCTCTCAGTAAGTTGTACGGAATGTGCTACAGGGACTGATGCAACCCTATTCCCAATGTTGAGAAGTACTGCTTTCAAACTTCGTTTAGACGAGTCTATAAATAGCCTCCATTCTGATGCGTTATATGGCAGGCCCAAGGATTCGATTAGCCCCTCAACATTGCAGCAGTACACTAAGGAAGAGGTATTTTCGTGCACTGCAAAAAACTTGCGGAATTCTTCCTCTCGTTTCCTATACCAGGAGAATGTTGTTCCCGGAGCCAGCAAGTTGTCCTCTCGAAGTCGTGAGCCCAAGATCTCGGCAGCTAATTTGGAAAGTCCTAAATCCCTGGTAAGATCATTAAGTTTGGCCTGGTTGAGAGGCCTCGGCTCATTTGAAGCGGTATTTTGAGGTGTACAGTATATACGACTGGGACTGGTCATTGGCATTGGTCATTGATTCATCATCAGAATCATCGAAGTCCAGGGTTTGAGGTGGGTCGGGTATTGGAATTCCAGGACCATGGGGTACAGGTCTCATAGCAGAAGGAATGTCAGGGTATGCAACAATGTGTTTATTCTTCTTGTTAACTCCTGAAAATAGAAACACAGAAACATGGATATAAAACTTGCATATGAAATAGAAGAAGCATTCAGACAGTGGCGGCTCGTGAGGGAAGGCTGCGGTCTGTAAGATATGAAATAGGTCGATGGAGTCTGTATATTTTCTTTCTTTTTCATTCATATTGTCCCTTCGGGGACAATATGAATGAAAAAGAAAGAAAATATACAATCATTGTATATGTAAATGTAACTTGTATAACAATATGTATGTGTAAATGTATTTTCTATAACAATATGTATATGTAAATGTATGATTACCATTATGGTGAATATTATGCTATATATGGAATATTACATTATGGTGAATATTATGTCAAGTTTCATACGAGGATTTTAAAATATTTAAGAAAAATAAATTTATAAGCCCACCTTGGAGGTTTGTCATGCAGAAATAGCAATCTGTCACGTGATCCTTTCCTTCTCTCCAAATCATGGGAATTCCAAAAGGCAAAGATTTCGCTCTGCCTTTGCTCCATCTTCTCAAATTTTCAATGCACGTCTTGCAGCACATATGAGGGGCGAAATTTTTGTCCTGGTCCCCTAGCTTAATTCCAAAGTATGCTCTATACATTGTCTTCACAAATTTAGTGATTTGGGACTGGTTATTTGGCATGGTAACCGTCCCACATATGTAGCAGAATCTATTGGGATCATTTTTACACGCTCTATTCATTATGAAATATTTTATCTATATGCCTGAAAAGTAAAAAAAGATATTATACAAGTGAAACAAGTGATGATAGATGTTACTGTTCCAATTCCGCTTTGACAAAATCACGAAAAATTCTATTTTACTTATGAGGCCATAGCCGGATAACCTGGGCTGATTGAGAAAAACGGATTGCAGATTCGAAATCAGCAGGAAACACTCTATAAGAATCACTTACAAAACCCTTGACAGCAAAATTGATGCATACCAGTGTTATAGGTATTATATAAAGTTAAATATATATGAATATACAAGATTATATAAATACATGAACCATATAACACATGAATTTTTAAAATGGATACAAGAACTATATAAATGAATAAAAGATTACATGAAGAATAAGATAGTATAGGAATATGGGAATTATTTATGGTTCATTTTTACATATATATATAATATATATGTTATAATGTTATATGTTATAATGTTTCAGACCAACAAAGACCCTGGGATCCACTCATGGCTGGTCTACCTAACTGCGTTCGTAATTGTGTATTGCGCATGTCCTCCGTGGTGGCGGAGGGGACCTACAATTTTACGTGGGTTCCGAACCACAAGAACATAAGAACATGATAAATTTTTATAGTGGGCACACTAGGGGCCACTTCGGCCCATCGAGGTGGCTCCACTATGTAAAAACTGCCTATACATTCGCAACAACCAATTTTTACAAAACTAAATAATTATCAATTTAAAACTAATTAATTATCAATTAAAAACTAAAGATAGAATCTCTGGATTCAGGGGATGAAGTCATAATAGACTACTATCCACAAATATGTTACATTCTATATCTATTTATAACCGACATGCAAATATATCAGATCCAAAGAATCCAGTCAATTTCATTACGGTATCCATCAATAAGGGTACCTTGCCAACCAAAAATAAGTCACGGTCCATATCAATTGCGGACCAAGTCACAATTTACAACCATATACATTTCCATATATACACTTAGGAGGAAAAGTGTAGGTGTGGCTGTAAAGACTGTACAGTAATGTAGAAATGTGGGTGCACCCATTTTGGGTCTCCCATTTAAAGGTGTTTGTGGGGCAAGTGAAGATCATGAGTTTTTCAATACCTCACAGTACTATGGGGGGCACCGCTCCGCAGAAGAATCCCTTTAAATGAGGTGTGTAAGGACAGAGAGTATCCCCTAACCCAAGATGCTGCCTCCCTATATCCCACAACACTTGTGTTGAGCTGTGAGATGTATCACCACAAAGCCTTCATTTTACTACCTTAAACTATACCCAATCTATCAACATATGCGTCTAGTCGATTTTTAAACATGTTTATAGACGTGCTACTAATTACTCCTACCGGCAAACTATTCCATCTATTTACTATTCTATGTGTAAAAAAGTTTTTGGCAACTGTTGTCTCGAACTTTCTACTTGTCAACTTACACCCGTTATTTCTAGTCCTATTATATTGAGATATTTCGAAAAAGCTATCTCTATCTACGTTATCGAACCCATTCATAATTTTGAACACCTGGATTAGATCATCCCTTAGCCTCCGAGTCTTCACTGTAGTCAATTTTAACTCCTTAAGCCTATCCTCGTACGACTTTGACCTAAGCGACGGAATCATCTTAGTTACTCGTCTTTGAACTCTTTCGATTTTGTGTATATCTTTGCGCATATGCGGATTCCAAAATTGGACCGCGTACTCCAAATGGGGTCTCACTAATAATTTATAAAGAGGAACTATAGTATCGCGCGATTTGTACTCAAAATTTCTTCGCCTTATTGACCGCTGCTGTACTTTGTTTCGCTACTTTTAAATCACCAGTGACTATAACTCCTAAATCTTTTTCCTGCTCTACGCTTGTTAACTCTTTCCCTGACATCCTATACGCAAAATTACTGTGACGCGAACCTATATGCAAAATTTTGCACTTATCGACGTTAAATCTCATTTGCCATGTGACTGACCAATCAACGATTTTATTCAGATCTTCCTGGGTTTTACTTCTATCTTCGTTATTAATCGCCCTACCACCCAGCTTCGTGTCATCCGCAAACTTTGAAACTGTACTGACTAGGCCGACATCTAAATCGTTAATATATATAAGAAAAGGCAAGGGGCCCAATACAGAACCCTGAGGAACGCCACTCACTAGATTAGCCCAACACGACTCCGCTCCATCAACGACCACCCTCTGTTTCCTACCTCGCAACCACTCTTCTATCCAATTTATTACTACACCCCTCATTCCATGAGCCTTAGTTTTTTCAATGAGTCTTTTGTGCGGCACGGTGTCAAACGCTTTTTGAAAATCTAAATACACTACATCAACCGCCCGATGTCTATCGTAAACGTCAACCACGCTTTGGAAAAATTCTAAAAGATTAGTTAAGTAAGATTTGTTTCGCCTAAACCCGTGCTGCGTATTTCTAACTAGTTTATGCAATTCTACGTGTTCGACTATACAATCTCTAATTATTGATTCCAGTAGCTTACCTACAACAGACGTTAAACTGATTGGCCTATAATTTCCCGCCGCACCTTTATCGCCTTTCTTAAAGATAGGTGTTACGTTTGCTAACTTGAAATTATCTGGTTCGAACCCCTCAGAAATAGACGCATTAAAAATCTTTGTTAGCGGCACAACAATGCTATCTTTTAATTCTTTTAGTTGTATGGGATATATGGAATCCGGCCCCGGTGATGTACGCGTTTTCATTTTATCAATATAGCGCTTTACCTCCCCTTCACTAACCACAATATTATCCAAAATATTACCATTATCAAAAGGTATTATGTCTATGACGTAAAAAATTCGTTTAGCAAGGTAGCCATTTCCTTGTTTTCAGAAACTAGATCTCCGTTTACATTTTTCAATGGCCCCAAGACTCTTTTTACTGGATTTCTATTGTTGACGTATTGAAAGAATCGCTTGGGGTTTTCTTTACCGTCACGAGCTATGGAGATTTCAAATTCGCGCTTGGACTTTTTTATTACACTTTTCGCTTCACGCCTGAGATATGTAGTTGTTTCGTAACAACAAATTGTCTTTATCGCACTTATGTAGCCTAGAAGCCCTAACTCTACTCTTTATAATATCTCCTACTCTAGAAGTAAACCACAAGGGCTTGTTGTTTACTTTCGCACGCTTAATTTTGTACGGTACACATTCCTCATTTATAGTCCTAAATACTATTTCGAATGATTCCCACATTAGTTTTGCGTTGGAGTTCCCCATTACGTTTTCCCAATTGACGTGTGACAATTTATTTCGAAATTTACAAAAGTCTGCGTGCTGCAAGTTAGGAATTTTAGTCGAGTTAGTTGGTTTCGAGTGACTTTCTGAGAGGATAAACTCTACCATATTGTGATCGCTATTGCTTAACGGTTCTATTACTTGAAGATCAATATTTAGCCTATCGTCCGTAGTTATTACTAAATCTAAAATACTGTCCAACCTCGTAGGTTCCCCAGCCTTTTGAAGAAGAAAGCTATCCTCGAGAAAATTAACTAAACGATTACCTTCCGCGTCTCCCTGCATTGTATCGTAATTCACGTTGGCGCAATTAAAGTCACCCATAACTAAAGCCTGCTCACTACCAATTATTCTCTTTAGTTCACGATATAACGCTTCGTCTGTATCAGCTGTTTGATTAGGGGGCCTATATATAACCGCAACAAGAAGTTTGAAATCGTTCAATTTAAGTTCTGCTATAGTCGAATCTATCGGTTCTGGAATTGTGTGCTTTACTTCTATAACGTTCGCAATATTATCTTTGATATACAACATAACACCGCCTCCTCGCCTACCTATTCTGTTTTTAACAAAAAAAATATAAAATATATATATATATATATATATATATATATATATATAAATAATATATATATATAATATATATATATATAAATAAATATATATAATATATATATAAATATATATAATATATATATATATAAATAAATATATATATATATATATATAAATAATATATATAATATATATTTATATATATATATATATATATATAAATATATATATATATATATATATATAATATATATATATATATATATATATAATATATATATAATATATAAATATATATATATATATATATATATATATATATATATAATATATATATATATATAAATATATTAATATATATATATATATAAAAAATTATATATATATAATGTATATATATATATATTTATATAAGGTTATAATAATGTTATAATGTTTCAGACCAACAAAGACCCTAGGATCCACTCATGGCTGGTCTACCTAACTGTGGTCGTAATTGTGTATTGTGCATGTCCTCCGTGGTGGCGGAGGGGACCTACAATTTTACGTGGGTTCCAAACCACAAAGCCTTAATTTTACTACCTTAAACTATACCCAATCTATCAACATATGCGTCTAATCGATTTTTAAACATGTTTATAGACGTGCTACTAATTACTTCTACTGGCAAACTATTCCACCTATTTACTATTCTATGCGTAAAAAAGTTTTTCGCAACTGCTGTCTCGAACCTTCTACTTGTCAACTTACACCAGTTATTTCTAGTCCTATTATATTGAGATATTTCGAAAAAGCTATCTCTATCTACGTTATCGAACCCATTCATAATTTTGAAAACCTGGATTAGATCACCCCTTCGCCTCCTAGTCTCGAGTCTATCCAATTTTAACTCCTTAAGCCTATCCTCATGTCAATATAGTTTCTCTTATTCGAAACTAACTAATAATTCAATCAAAAAATTTAATTCATTATAAATTACTTCCCTTTCGCGATACCTGTTTTCCGGTGAGAAGCGAAGCCCTAAGGTTTTTTTTTATGATTTTTTTTAAAGAACGGGCGAACTGTTATACGGGACGACCGTCATACTAAATATTAATTAAAGCTGAAATAATTACGATTAATGTTATACACAAGTACGCCCCTAGTCTTGAATCTTGTACATGAGCAGGTGCTCGCCAATATCTTAATGATTGACGCGAGAAGTAGCCTAATCTTTCCTCCGCCCCTAAGTAATTGCCCGAAACATGGAAAAATATCAATTATAATGTTAAAACAGTCAGTCTTTCCAATTAAAAGCGCTCAGATGCACTTTCGCGACATCGCGCGCTTGCTAATTGCCCATGTACCTTCCGAGCCAACATCTCACATCCGTTTCGAGTTTTGAGATAGGAAGCCTTGACTGTCGGAATCACAAATTCTCTTGGTCTCACGGTGACTCACCACTCTGACGTATGTGAGAGTGGATTCCTTTCTATATAAGGAAGGGTCCAGCCAGTGAAGGACAGATTCTACATTCTGAGTAGCTCACAGCCAGACTTTGGGTAGAACTCAACTCACCTGGGTCTCCGCGGGTAACGAGGGTGCGAGATACCTCGTATGCATTAGTTTTGCTTTAAGACGATTTTAGAACCGGCTTAAGGGTAGTACAGTAAGTCTTAGAAAGAAATCGTTATTCATTTTATCGCGTGCGACGAGGAGCGAGTTGCCCGTATGTAATTAACTTGCTTTACAGCGGACCTAGAACGAAGCACAGAGGTTGCTTTCAAGAAGAGGGCGGTCTGACTTTGAATTAACGTAACTTACCCCTGGGTGAAGAGTAAATTTCACCTACCTCAATTAGGGAACGAGCTTCGTATCGGAATATCGGTATTGATGATCTGACTGAAGGAAACGCCAGCAGACTTAGTTCGTTTATTTCTACGTGACCATAACTGCCACATCTAAACTTCAGAATAACTCACTTAATTAAAGCCCGGTGAACTTAATCTAAATATGACCTTGTGAACTCAAAAGTTAACCATTTATTATAAACGCTCGGCTGTAATCCGCTTATTTTAACTTCATTAAAAAGCCTAAAATTAAAACTGACTCTCCGTTAATCCTATCATAATTAATCTAAACTCGACGAGTGGAACAAGGGTTAAGGAAGCTCCCGGATTCCGTAAGTGACCGGAAGGTCAGCGCACTCTGTAGGTCCCCTTCGGACCGTAAAGGAGTATTCTATTGTACTTGAGGGTTAAAACTCACCGGGTAACCCCAAGTATAATATATATATATATATATATATATGATGAATAAAACCACAAAGGGAAAAGAAACACAAAGTGGTGCTCAAGCGCTTTCGTCTAATGACATCCTCAGGAACACTGGAGTGAAAAGAGAGTTCAAGACTATATATAGGTTACAAAAAAATATATATATAAATAGTAAGTATAGAAATAAAAATTGTGGGAGGAGCAAACACATCTGTACGGAAAACTAACAATTTTAGCCCTTTGTCCGAAATTCAACATTAGTTCAAATGGCTTGTTTACAACCAATTTTTTTATAGTTATTGTCTGAATTATACATAGGTCACAAAAGAATAAAGAAATGAAAATAAATATAAATTGGAAACAAAAATAGATAAAAAATTACAAAATGATGCCTAAATGTAATATAGGTCACAAACGAAATAAACATAAAGAAATAAACCCACAGATAAAAGCATAAAAATTGTAAGCGGAGCATACAAATTCAAGCTCAATTGGAAAGTTTACAGTCAATTTAATAGATGATGCCAAAATGATATATATGTCACAAAGAAATAAAATAAAGAAATAAACCTAAAAAATAAATTGAAAAATAAATTGTAAGAGAAGCATCCAAATTTATAAGGGAAAAATTACCAGAGGTTTTTATAGTTATTGTCTGAATCATACATAGGTCACAAAAGAATAAAAAAATACAAATAAATATAAATTGGAAAACAAAATGATGCCTAAATGATATATAAAGAAATATAGGAATATATACGACATATATAAGATATATATAAGACATATATAAGAAATATAAGCAATATATATCAGGAATATATATATTATACATAGGGGAAAAATTACCAAAGGTTTTTATAGTTATTGTCTGAATGATACATAGGTCAAAAAAGAATAAAGAAATAAAAATAAATATAAATTGGAAAAAATTACAAATGATGCCTCAATGCTATATAAAAAATACAAGAAATACATACATATACACACATATATATATATTATATATTATATATTATTATATATATATTATATATATGTAAGAAATACGCATACAACAATAAATTGAAAAATAAAAATTGTAAGAGAAGCATACAAATTTATAAGGAAAAAAACAAAAAACAAAATTTACCAAAGGTTTAGCAACCTGCCCTTCTTGTTTAAATCCATTCTGAAGGAATTCAGAGCAACGGGATCGAGTTGAAACAGACCTTTACTCATGTTAAAGTTATTTGTAAGTTGAATTATAGCAGACTCAAGAATATTTCTATTAACAATTTCTATTAACAAAACCGAAGCATTATTCCAATCAATACAATGGGATAACTCTGACAAATGGACAAAAAGAGCACTGGATAACTGTCCCGTTCTAACGGAATATTGATGCTGTTTTACACACGTTTGCAAATTCTTTCCCGTCTGACCTATGTAAAAGGAATCACATTGTTCACACCCAATTTTATAGATAATGCCTAATCGGTAGGGCTATCTTTTACTATGATATTTTTCACAATATTGTTATATGAGAAAACTACACTGATATCCAAAAGTTTAAGTACATTACAATGCCTAAGAAGCCCGGGAAAAATGGAAGTACTAAAATATTCTTTGACAAAGTGCGAGTGTTATTATTCACACGATAGAAGGTTCGTTTAGCCTTATTAAGACAAGATTCCATGAACGCAGATGGGTAACACAGCTCACTTCCAATACCGTTGATATTTTCCAATTCGGCATCGATGTATTCCGGACTGGCGATCCTAAGAGCGCGGAGAAACATTGAGGAAAATATAGCCTTCTTGATAGGGGTGTCATGTCCAGAATAAAAGTGTACGTAGGACAAATTGTTTGGTTTTTTTCGAAAGATACTAAACTTAAAACCTGGGCTATCCCTATGTACACGCACATCCAAAAACGGGATTGAGTTGTCTTGTTCCACTTCTAAAGTAAACTTAATGGAGGGGACTTGATCATTTAACTGAAGGAGAAAATCATCCAGGTCACGATTCATGGGCCAGATACACAAAATAACGTCGACGTACCGTAACCATGGGATGCCAACCCCCAGGATTCTCGGAATGTAAGTAATTTCAAAAAACTCCATATAAATATTGGAGAGGAGGCACGACAAAGGGTTGCCCATAGCCATCCCAAAAACTTGGTGATAATGCTCACTATTGAAAGTGAATTTACAATCCTTGATACAAAGCTTAATAAGTTCCAAACCAATGTGTGCAGGTAGTTTGTATATATAAATATATATATATATTATATATATATATACAGTATATATATATATATATATATATATATATATATATATATATATATATTTATATATATACTGGGTGTACATAAAGTCAGGATCTATTTTTGTGAAGCACTTAGAAATTATATGGAATTCAATCATAAAATGATAAAGTGGTAACATTTATTAAAAAATTAAGAGTAGGATTCGACGTGACGCCCATCAGTATCCCTGCACAGCTCAAATCGTTCCGCAGCATTTCTAAACACATTCTGGAGCATTTGCGGGGTTATGTTATCTGCAGCAGTTCGTATACGTGTACGTAAGTTTTCAAGACTCGTAATCTTCGTCTGATAGACGTGCGATTTGATAAAGCCCCATGCAAAGAAATCTAAAGGGGTTAAATCTGGTGATCTCGCTGGCCAAGGTCTGTTGCTTCCGCGTCCGATCCAGCTATTTGGAAAACGTCCATTTAGATAATCCTGAACAATTTTGGCATAGTGACAAGGAGCACCATCATGTTGATAGACGACGGTACTAACAATCCTATCCCCGTCGTCTATCAACATGATGGTGCTCCTTGTCACTATGCCAAAATTGTTCAGGATTATCTAAATGGACGTTTTCCAAATCGCTGGATCGGACGCGGAAGCAACAGACCTTGGCCAGCGAGATCACCAGATTAACCCCTTTAGATTTCTTTGCATGGGGCTTTATCAAATCGCACGTCTATCAGACGAAGATTACGAGTCTTGAAAACTTACGTACACGTATACGAACTGCTGCAGATAACATAACCCCGCAAATGCTCCAGAATGTGTTTAGAAATGCTGCTGATCGATTTGAGTTGTGCAGGGATACTGATGGGGGTCACGTCGAATCCTACTCTTAATTATTTAATAAATGTTACCACTTTATCATTTTATGATTGAATTCCATATAATTTCCAAGTGCTTCACAAAAATAGATCCTGACTTTAAGTACACCCTGTATATTATTTATATATATTTATGGTTATTATTCATTTTTTGACCCAGTCACACCCAGCTATAACAGCAATATATATTGAATAACCAATCAAAACTGAATAAGAAAATATATATATTATCTTGTGCAAATTTGTATAAAATGTGTTTTTTTATTAAAATGTATTTCCTATTTTTGGTGTTCTTTCAATATATATATATATATATATATATATATATATTATATATATATATCGACTATTTGGTGAATATTTCTTATTTTTGGTGATTCTGGCTACTTCTGCGTAATTCAATTTGTCCTGTTTTACAAATAAATCATTTTTAGCAATTTTTCGTCTGTTGAACTCTTTTCAGTTTGGTTTTTTTTGTGACGAAGTATGACGTGTCAGTTATGCATATTTCAGTTTGAAGACGTGATCCGCCATATTGCCCTCGATGAAGACAAGAGTTTAGACCTTTTTTTCAATCACGGAATAATTAAGACATCCGTGACCTGCCCTAAATGCAATAGTGCTTGTATTTTAAAAAAAGACCAGAAGGTCTTTAGGTATCGTAAAAAAAAATCCTAAAAATAAACGTGTGTCGTTTCAGTTTAAGGGCAGGCGAAATTTAGCGGACTACCCATGCAAGGTTGGCACATGTTACTACATTATCATTTGTATAATTTAGGTCTCGGGGGCACGGGGGCGGAGCCCCCGTAAAGACCACGCATCACAAATTGATCGGTCCTAATGTTTTGCGGACAGTTCAGTACGTGACACCGGTTAGGTCAACTGTACGCCCTTGATGATTGGTTAGGTTAAGTCATGATATTTTCGTTTAAATTCGTTAGTTTAAACGAAAATGACGAGTGCAAACTTTTCTGGTTAATTTTGAGGTGTTTTGTACGAAACTGCCATCCGTTTCCTGTGCAAATGAGTAGTTTTCAAGATGACGATATCTCGAAAACTACGCATTTGCACAGGAAACGGATGGCAGATTCGTGCAGAACACCTCAAAATTGACCAGAAAAGTTTGCTCTCATTATAAAAAGAGACTGGGTCAAAAAACGAATAATACCATATTTATATATGTATATTATTTATATATATTTATTTATATATATTATCTATATATATATATATATATATATATATATATATATATATATATATATATATATATATATATATATATATATGTAAAAAATGAACAATGAATAAAACTGGGGAACAAATTTCAACTTTTTGTCTATTGAATTAGATTTGACAGTTAGTTCTAGGTAATTTGGTGCGCTGAGCACGAATTTTTACTCGGTTTTGCTCTATCAGGTCCTGATTTTGCTCAACACCCCTCCTCTTTCGTCGTATTCATAAAAAGGTTTTTTTCTCAATACTCGCTAAGTCTTTTTGCAGTTACACATTATGCAACTAGGTTTTTATTAGGTATTTGTACCTATTGTTATGGTATTGTTGTATTATGTATATTTTTATATGTAACACCCTAAAAATATTTTTAATTTTGTCATTTTTAACCCATTTTAATATTAGTAAATTAAGCTAAAAATATCATAGAATTCTAAAATTTTCTCGAGCGTTCCTGTTCTCTGTAGAGTATTCTAGAGGGACAACTAAAATATAAAAAGCGACTCGTTTCCAGAGTTAATCAGTCAATTCAATCAGTCAGTCAGTCAGTCAGTCAGTTGAGTTAGTTAATTAAGTTTGGGCATTAACATAATTTTGAATTGGCATATGATTTAGTGAGTAATTTTGTCATCGTGATTTAATATAGTTGATTTAATTAGACGTAATTTATATTGTACCTACTCATCCGTGTTTCTAGTTTAATTTCATAGATTGTAAGTACCTATTTCATAATAAGTACCTATTTAAACTAATTTTTGTGTTTATATTTCAGATTTTCTTAAATTTATATGAATTAAGGGCTTTAAATACCTTTACAAATTGGCAGAACAATCAAGCAATATGTCATCAAGCACTAGAAAGTTCAAATGCAAAAACAACCCTGATTCCTTCTGTTATATATGTGGAAATTTTACACTTCCACATCAACGAGCAAATATAACTGACTTCGTAAAAAGAGCTTACTTAGCTTATTTTGGCATAAAACTGGGGGACCAAGATAAATCGTGGGCTCCACATAAAGCCTGCACTATATGCATTGAAAGACTGCGACATTGGACGAAGGGTTCGGATTCAAAAATACCTTTTGGAGTTCCGATGGTAAGTTTATGATTTCATAAAACTACGTAATTTAATCACTAGTATACTGTAACTTACCTAAATGTAATTGTAACTTAGGTACATAAACAAAAATTTACAGAAAATGTTTATAAGAATCTCAAATATTGCATAAGGTTGAAACACATAGAAATGTTAAATGTTTGGGTGATAACTTTTGATAAAATTCATAAAAACAAGTCTCTCGTCGCTTTTGTTAACGCTTTACAATTTTTTTTCCATATCAGGTGTGGCGAGAGCCTACTAACCACGAGACCGATTGCTACCTTTGCTTTGTCAAGACTTCGGGCTTCACTAAGAAAAATAAACATTGTATCGAGTACCCAAATTTCGACACCGCGATACGACCTGTGCTACATTCAAATGAGATCCCCATTCCAAAATTTAAGGGTCTGCCAACTCAAGAATTAGTTGAAGATGTTCCTGAAAATATTGTTATGCACTTTGAGGAGTCAGACACCGATTTTGACCCCAGCGTATTTGAAAGTCAAAACGATCCGCAAAAGTTTAACCAGGCCGAGTTGAATGATCTTGTAAGGGATCTAAATTTGCCAAAAAAGGCTGCGGAAATTTTAGCTTCAAGACTTAAAGAGAAAAACTTGCTTACTTCAAACACATACATTTCATTTTACAGAAAAAGAGAAGAAGAACTTGTTAAATATTTTAGAACAGAGGATAGTTTAGTATATTGCTGCGACATAGTTGGTTTGTTAAAGAAGATGGGGGTTGAGTCTTACGATGCAAATGATTGGCGCTTGTTTTTAGACAGTTCGAAAAGAAGTCTTAAGTGTGTGTTGTTGCATAATGGCAATCTATACGGCTCGATACCGATTGGGCACTCAACAAAATTAAAAGAAAAGTATGAACATATAGAAAAGGTTTTAAATCTTATCAAATATAGGAGCACGAGTGGATCATATGTGTTGACTTAAAAATGGTTAATTTTCTGCTAGGACAACAAGGAGGGTATACTAAATATCCCTGCTTCCTTTGCTTATGGGACAGCAGAGCCAAGGAAGAACATTATTTCAAACAAATCTGGCCAGCACGAACATCACTTACTGTCGGAGAAAAAACGTAATTAATCCACCTTTAGTGAGCAGAGATAAAATCATATTTCCTCCTCTGCATATAAAACTAGGCCTCATTAAACAATATGTAAAAGCTTTAGATACGAACGGCGAGTGTTTCAAATACATAACTTCAAAATTTCCAAGTTTAAGTTATGAAAAAATCAAGGCGGGAATTTTCGACGGTCCACAAATAAGAACAATGATTAAAGACAGCAATTTTCCTAATGTCATGAATGAACGCGAAAAAAATGGCTGGTTCTCATTCGTGGACTTGATAGAAAACTTTTTAGGCAATTATAGGGCAGATAACTACGAAGAAATCGTAAAAAAACTTTTAAGGGACTACAAAGAGTTAGGTTGCAATATGAGCATAAAAATGCATTTTTTGAATAGCCATCTTGACCAATTTCCAAGTAATTTAGGTGATGTAAGTGACGAACAAGGGGAGAGATTCCACCAAGATATCAAAATTATGGAGGAACGGTACCAAGGCCGCTGGGATTCCCACATGATGGCTGATTACTGCTGGTGCTTGAAAAGAGACCTGCCATCAACAAGCAAATACGCTAGAAAGTCTTACAAAAGAAAATTTTTGCCACAGTGAAAGCTTCATATCTGTTTGTTTTTTTTTTTAAGTCATTTCTATCGTTATAATGTAATTTTACTGTAGTTTGAACTGCTTGTATTCATGAAACTTGAAAAAAAAATTTAACACATGACTTAATTTTTTAGTCCTAATTTGAAAAATCTGGAAAATGGCACATAGGCTGTCGACAAGAATCAGGACCTGATAGAGCCAAACCGAGTTGAAATTCGTATTCAGCGCACCCAAATTACCTAGAATCAAGTGTCAGATATCATTCAATAAAATACGTGTTGCCCAGTGCACTAGGCAACAAATTTCAACTTTTTTTTTGTTACAGACACGTGAACTACTGATTCCTACTAAAGCGCTGATGCTGATTTCAGATCTGATATCAAAATTTCTCTATCACGTCCAGATTTTGTGTAACCGAAAACCCCTATTTTTCATTTTTTTTCTCACCCGCTTCTATTACGAAAGCCGTCTAAGCTACTTTTCCGTGCCACGTTTTATGTTAAGCATACTTAAATAATTAGTGAACAGGGATGTCTTTCCTCCTTTATTCTGGCTTAAGACAGACAGCGGAATTCCGCTGGCGGAGTTACCACCCCTGCGCCCAACCATCCACCCAAAGCGCGTTAGTATTTTGTTGTTACTACTGAAAGGCAAATTCCTGTTCTTAAGTGAAACTTTGGTGTGTCCTCTTCCTTTGTCGCTTGTAGGATGACGAGCTCTCCTTCTGCAGGAACCAACAATAATCTCCCATCATATTTGGGTTGAAATTACCTTGGTATCTGTTTTCCATAACTGAGATCTGTTGGTGGAAGCGCTCACCATGCTCGTCACTTACAGCCCCAAGGTTGGCCGGGAAGAAGTCAAGATGAGAATGTAAAAAATGAATTTTCAAAGACATTCTGCATCCCATTATTTCATAAGATTTAAGCATGTTTTCTACGAGTTTACGGTGGTTTTCAGCTTTGTGGTTTCCAAGAAAATTTTTGACAACTTCAACGAAAGATGTCCATGCTCCTAGTTCATTCTCATTTAGGTTAGATGGAAACGATGAGTCGTGGATGACACTGCGGATCTGTGGTCCAGTGAAAACTCCAGCTTCTAGCTTAGCATCTGTCAATATTCCTTTGAATTTCCTTTAAATATTGGAAACCACTACCTTGATGATCCATACCCTTCACGAAATTTTTCATAAGGCCAAGTTTAATGTGAAGTGGTGGAAGATGTACTTTCTGAGGGTCAATAAGTGCTGGGTGTTTCACATTGTATTTACCAACAACATGTTCAGTTCTAGATGGCCAATCATGTTTTTTGTAGTGGTTCTTGTCATCTCTGCTGTTCCATAGACACAAAAAGCACATATGCTTTGTGTAGCCCAACTGTAACCCAAGAAGTAATGATACAACTTTAAGGTCGCCACAAATATTCCATGTGTGGTCCTTATATTTGATGAGTCTTAGCAGCAGTTTCATCGATTCATAAGTCTCATTAAGGCCAGTGGCATGTGCTACAGGTATTGAAGGTTTTTCATTGCCGTTGTGCAGTAATACAGCTTTAAGGCTAGCTTTACTAGAGTCAATGAACAGTCTCCATTCTTTTGGATCATAGCGACAGCCAATCCCTTGCATCAGACCACTGATATCGTGGCAGAAACAAACGTTTTCTTCCTGTAAGTAAAATGATGAAAACTGCAAATGGCGATGGCGGAAATGGGAAACTTTGGTGTTTGGTTGGAGAAGATTAAATTCTTGAAGTCTTGAACCAAGCAACTCTGCCTTTTCTTTTGGTAATTCCAAATCGCGCACTAAGTCATTTAACTCCGCTTGACTTAACAAATGTGGGGAAATATTTGCATCTGGAACATATATGCCATCTTTCCCTGTTTCTATATCACTAGCAGAATCTTCAGATGAACTGCTGTCTGTTATCGTTGCTGGTGGAACTGGTGGTGGATTTGTTTCATCATGTGGTACTGGTTTCATTGCTGATTCGCAGTTTGGGTACGTGATCTTTGATTTGTTTTTCTTTGTGAAACCAGCAATCTTTGTCAAACAAAAATAACAATCATTGAAGTGATTTTTCGGCTCACGCCAAACCATGGGGACTGAGAACGGCATAGCTTTTCTTTTACCATTCATCCAAGCTATTAACATTGCATTGCACTGTGCACAGCAAATATGTGGTGCCCAGTCCCTTGTTGGTCTCCTAACTTACAGTCAAAATAACACTTGTAGGCAAGTTTAATCTTTGTTGTTATGTTTCTACGTTGTGGCTTAGGTGTATATTGTCCACAGACAAAGCAGAAGTTGTCTGGGTGATTTACACAAGCACGTCTATTTGATGCCATTTTGAATTACCATACAATATCTGAAAAAACGTAGAAAGTAATTATTACGATGTGCAAAATAAAAAGAAATACACACCGTAGTACAAAACAAATGCTATAAAAACACACAAGTCACCACAACCTGTCACTTGCTCATCAGCAGAGAGCTTCAACAACCGTTCTGCTTGACTGTCACGTAGCGACTGACCGTTGGGCCGTTGCCCGTTACTATGCTCTTGACTCAGTGTTGCCAACTCGGGATAAATTTTATTTATCAAAATTGTTCGAATTTGTATATAGTTGGCAAAAAAAATTGCTTTAACCTTGAAAAGCAAGTTTCATATTACTGGCATTAAGCCGATTAAAACCAAAATCTGGACGTGGTAGAAAATTTTACTAAAAGTGATTTGCATTTTACACAAAATCTAGACGTGATAGAAAAAATCTAATTATAGATTTGAAATCAGCATACCGAAATTAGCTAGGAGCACCTATTTGGTCTTCTGTAACAAAATCTTTGTTGCCTAGTGTTATGCATACACATTGCATATAACAGGATTGGAACCCGTAGTTGTACTTCTTAGTCATTAATACCCACTCTTTGTCTCTAATTCGTTCTTGTAAATCTTCCTAATAATGATTTGTACTATACGTACAAATTCAATAACTATGACGTCACATTTTGCCGTCATTAATTTCCCTTCATCATATCTCTAGTATTCAATGTATGAAAATTCTTTAACATCATAATAAAAACTGTACACTCTATAGAAGTCATTATTTATATGTTATGTAGTATAAATATTATTATTCAACCATATTCATCCATACCGTACGTGCCCATGTACTTTGTATTATATTTCTAACATCTTAATTGTCTATTAATATGAAACACTGTAACAAAACAAAGTTATAGTAACTGTTTAATTATAATTAACTGTAATACTTTAATTTAATATAATGTAATGTACTTTAATGAAACTGTACTTAATGATGTAATGTACTAAATGACGTAGTCAATGTACTTTAATGGAATTGTAGTTAACGATAATAAATGAATTGGTAATTATAATCATAGTTACAGTAGACCAAAATTACAATGTACTCAATGTCCGACCCGACATTATGTCGCCATAAGGAATGTAGAATCGGCGATACTGTTGTTATTTTTTTTATTATTATTTTCGTTGGAATAAATTTTGATGTGCTTTCTACTTTGCCAAATAATTGATGATCTGTTGTTTTTTAAAATCTCATAATCATTTTTTTAGATTTAGCTTAATAATGAATCCTGAGTAATTTTTGCCATGTCATGTTTTGTATACATTCTTTCTTCGTTATAAAAGATGAAGTCATGTCTTGCCTAAGCATTTAATTGTAAATCTTAAACCTTTAATTTTTACTCATATGCAGATTTTAGTGTAAAGATGCATAGTTCAATTTCCACTTTTAGTTAACTTGGCAGATCATGATAACATCAGATCTGAAAATATGCAATTTAAGATAAAAATATGGCTTCATCTTCAAATATCTTGTTTATTCGTTTAAACCTTAACACAGCTAAAAGATTTACTTTATTTTCAAATATTGTGCAAAAATAATGCAGCCTCTTCAACATTTAATAATGATGATGTTAGTAGAATCGGGGTATATAAACCCCACCAATTTCTTCCATGTTTATTCTGATTCCAACTACGAGGCTGAGCATTACCTGTAACAGTTTAGGAGTAAAACACAGTAAGAAAAGTCTTTATCTTCTCCTTCGAGCCGTGCTCTCTTCAGAAAACTTAGTCATTAGAATCTCCCGATAAGTTACAAGAAGAATCGGGGAGAAACCTCAAAGAATTTAATAAGCCTCTCAGAATCCTCCGAGCCACTGAAGAAGAACTCGGAGAGTAGTATAGAAGAAACTACTGCAAGTAACAGATCCGTTGCTGCCTCCTAACCAGAACCCCCGTCGACTTCGAACCAACCCAGGGCCATAGACGCAGGGGTTAACATGTATATATATATATATTATATATATATATTTATATATATATATATTATTTATATATATTTATATTTGTATATTATTTATATATATTTATATATATATATATTATCTATATCTTTATATATATTATATACATATATTATCTATTATATATATTTATTTATATTATATATATATATTATATATATATATATATATATATATATATATATATATAACACATATATTATATATATATATTTATTTTTATGTGTATTAATATATATATATAATATATATATATATATATATATATATATATATATATATTTCATGGTAGACCCAAATTAAGACCAGTATACATGAATATGTGTAGAAGTCGGGGTCAGTATAAGGCGGCCATAAGGCGATGTAAACAGGAAGAAGAGTATTCGAGCATCAAAAACCTGTGAAGCTCGCATAAATAACGATAATAACAAATTTTGGAAATTTGTTAAGAATCAAACGGGTGTCAAAAATGTCCTCCCTCCGACAATCGATGGGGTGTCGGGGGAGGATGAAACTGCAAAGCTGTGGAAAAACCACTATTCTAACATTCTTAACAGTGTGAGTAGGGATAATCTTAAGGTAGATTGCAGCGAAACGATTGTGGGAGGGACAAGGGAAAATACTTTGATATCATTTTCTGAAGTAAAGAGGTTAATTAAAGAGTTAAAGACTGGTTCTGCATCAGGGGTAGATGACTTATCGAATGAGCACTTAAAATATGCAAATGGCATAATATGTCTGTATATATCATTGCTCCTATCAGCCATACTTGCTCATAGCTATATCCGTGCAGAGTTCATGAGGGTATATATCTTGCCCCTGGTCAAAAATAAGTACGGAGACATTCTGTCTAGCAATAATTACAGGCCTATTGCTGTCGCTTCCTGCTTCTCGAAACTACTAGAAAAACTCTTTTTACTCCGATTAAATGATTTCCTATGGACATCTCCTAATCAGTTTGGCTTTAAAAGGTCCCACTCAACTGACCTGTGTATCTATGTACTTAAAGAAACAATATCTAAATACATTGACAGTAATTCAACCATTTATAGCTGTTTCCTTGATACAAGTAAGGCATATGATAGGGTGAACCACAATATTTTATTTGCAAAACTAGAAGACAAGAAGGTTCCCATGTACATATTAAATTTATTGAAAGTTTGGTATTCCCACCAATCTTTCACTGTTAGGTGGGGCAATGTCCTATCCGAGTGTTTTGGCTCCTCTTGCCGGGTGAGACAAGGCTCCTTGCTCTCCCCTATGCTGTTTAATGTGTATATTGACGGATTAATTGCTTCACTTAATGAGGCAACAGTGGAATGTTGTATAGATAACACAAGGATAAATAACTTAGTTTATGCCGATGATATGGTGTTAATAAGTCCCTCTGTTAAAGGTCTGGATCGGCTACTAAAAGTCTGCGAAGAGTATTCGCAGAAACATGATATTCTTTTTAATGTTACAAAAACTAAGGTTATACAGTTTCATCCTAAAAGCTGTAATCAGCCAGCTGATATAAGGCTTAAAATGAATGGTGAAGTAATTGAGGAAGTACAAGAGTTTAAGTATTTGGGTCAAACTATTACCACAAGGCCGTATTTAGAGGGGGGGCCGACTGGGCCATGGCCCAAGGCCCCGCGCCGCAGAGGGCCCCGCACCAGGGCAGTACTGTACTGTACTGTCTGGACTGAATGCTTCCCAAATGTCGAGATTGCTCTGCGTATGTATTTGTGCATGTTTGTCACAAACTGCACTGGAGAGCGCTCTTTCTCCAAACTTAAAATCATTAAAAACTACCTACGAAATACAATGGGGCATGAACGATTAAACTCTTTAATGCTTCTCAGTGTAGAACATGAAATTTTCAGGAAAATGGACTTCAATAATCTCATTGAAAACTTTTCAACTAGGAAAGCTCGGAAACGCCCATTCTGAAATATACAACTATCATTGCAATATTGTTATATTATTTGCTTGTCATTAACATTTTTCTGTTGTATCATCGTGTTATTTCATGCATTCATTTCTGATGTAAGATGCAAACTAAATAAATTCTGTTGTTGATCCAGCAGTTTCTTAAATATACATACATGATTTGAAAGCATAATTTGAAGAAAGGATTTAATAAAGGGTGAAAAAAGTTATTGTGTGTTGCAACATATCTCGTTGGTTCTTGCTTTACCTGTTATTGACGGCTATAAAGTATAAAATAATCAAGAATCACATTGTGACTAATATACTGACTACTGCTATTACGAATTATTATATCAAGGACTGATTGTTTAACAACCGGCTAGGTTGGGGGTTGTTTAGGTAAACAAACACAGGTGACTAGAGATATTAAAAAAGGGTGCATCCAGACAAACTTCACAATATTTTGGGTTGGACCCACAGTTTCACCCGGTCCTAGGCCCCGCACACTCTAAATGTGCCCCTGTATTACTAGCTCCTTGAGTAATGACTCGGATATAAGAAAACAATCTCGAAGCCTGTGTGCTAAAGCGAATATGACCATAAGGAACTTTCGTTTCTGTACAACTGAACTAAAGACATACTCTTTCGTACTTTCTGCAGTAATATATACGGTCAGCAACTCTGGGTGAATTATATAAAAGGTTCTGGCAGAACCCTAAATTTGCTGTACAACAGGTCTTTTAGACTCTTACATAAATTACCCCCGAGATGCTCAGCTTCGCAAATGTTTGCTACCCGTAATGCCCCGAGCTTCCCGGAGGTAACAAGACGTGTTCAACACAGTCTAATGCAAAGAATTAAAAATTCAACCAACCTGATCATCCAAGCTTAGTATATGAACTGTCATTGTATTAATAATATTTGTCATATGGACTATATATTATAGTCTGCCAATAAACCTTTTCATTTTTTTTCATTTCATTTCATTTCATATATATATATATATATATATATATATATATATATATATATATATATATATATATATATATATATATATATATAATGTTATAATGTTTCACATCAGCAAAGACCCTAGGATCCACTCATGGCTGGTGTACCTAACTGTGTTCGTAATTGTGCATTGTGTATGTCCTCCGTGGTGGCGGAGGGGACCTACAATTTTACGTGGGTTCCGAACCACAAGAACATAAGAAATTTATGTAAGAACTGCCTGTACATTGGCAACGACCAATTTTTACAAAACTAAATTATTATCAATTTAAAACTAATTAAATTATCGATTTAAAACTAAAGATAGAATCTCTGGATCCAGACTCCAGGGGTCCCCAACCTTTTTGTGCCGAAGAGCACATTCAAGACTACCGGTAGTGCGGCGGGCACCATTTACTTTTTCAAGGCAAATTTATAGTTGGACTTAATAATGAACATAATACACAAAAAAAACATTTAATTCCTATGTAAAATAATGAACATAATACACAAAAAAACCATTTAATTCCTATGTAAAATAATGAACATAATACACAAAAAAAAAAAGGATGGGCTAACTAAGAATCTTAGAAAAATGATCAAAACGATAACTTAATTTATTTCTAAAGAAATAATTATTTTCAAATAAATGAACATCTGTTTCCGTAATTAACTACTAAAATTTAATAAAATTTAAGTATGTTACATATTTTAAGTATTTAGTAACTAAATATTTAAAATATGTAACATACTTAACATTTTATTAAAAATTTCAATAAAAACTTATCAATCGTAGTCAGTCAGTGGCGGGCACACGCAAAAGGGTCGGCGGGCACCATGGTGCTCGCGGGCACAGGGTTGGGGACCCCTGATCCAGAGGATCAAGTCATAATAGACTACTATCCACAAATATGTTACATTCTATATCTATTTATAACCGACATGCAAATATATCAGATCCAAAGAATCCTGCCAATTTCATTACGGTATCCATCAATACTAGTACCTTGCCGACCAAAAATAAGTCACGGTCCATATCGAGTGCGGACCAAGTCAAAATTTACCACCATATACATTACAATATATATACTTAGGAGGAAAAGTGTAGGTGAGCTGTAAAGACGGGACAGTAATGTAGAAATGTGGGTGCACCCATTTTGGGTCTCCCATTTAAAGGTGTTTGTGGGGCAAGTGAAGATCATGAGTTTTTCAATACCTCAAAGTACTATGGGGGCACCGCTCGGCAGAGAAATCTCTTTAAATGAGGTGTGTAAGGACAGAGAGTATCCCCTAACCCAAGATGCTGCCTCCCTATATCCCACAACACTTGTGTTGAGCTGTGGAATCTATCACCACAAAGCCTTAATTTTACTACCTTAAACTATACCCAATCTATCAACATATGCGTCTAATCGATTTTTAAACATGTTTATAGACGTGCTACTAATTACTTCTACCGGCAAACTATTCTACCTATTTACTATTCTATGCGTAAAAAAGTTTTTCGCAACTGCTGTCTCGAACCTTCCACTTGTCAACTTACACCCGTTATTTCTAGTCCTATTATATTGAGATATTTCGAAACAACTATCTTTATCTACGTGATCGAACCCATTCATAATTTTGAAAACCTGGATTAGATCACCCCTTAACCTCCGAGTCTCGATTGTAGTCAATTTTAACTCTTTCAGCCTATCCTCGTACGACGTTGACCTAAGCGACGGAATCATCATAGTTGCTCGTCTTTGAACTCTTTCGATTTTGTGTATATCTTTGCGCATATGCGGATTCCAAAATTGGACTGCGTACTCCAAATGGGGTCTAACTAATGATTTATAAAGAGGAATTATAAAATCGCGCGATTTGTACTCAAAATTTCGAGCGATAAAACCTAACACTCTGTTCGCCTTATTGACCGCTGCTGTACTTTGTTTCGCTACTTTTAAATCAGCAGTGACTATAACTCCTAAATCTTTTACCCTTCTGTACGGTTGTTAAATCTTTCCCTGACATACTATAAGCAAAATTACCGTTACGCGAACCTATCTGCAAAATTTTGCACTTATCGACGTTAAATCTCATTTACCATGTGACTGACCAATCAACGATTTTATTCAGATCTTCCTGGGTTTTACCTCTATCTTCGTTATTAATCGCCCTACCACCCAACTTCGTGTCATCCGCAAACTTTGAAACTGTACTGACTAGGCCGACATCTAAATCGTTAATATATATAAGAAAAAGCAAGGGGCCCAATACAGAACCCTGAGGAACGCCACTCGCTACATTAGCCCAACACGCCTCCGCTCCATCAACGACCACCCTGTTTCCTACCTCGCAACCACTCTTCTATCCAATTTATTACTACACCCCTGATTCCATGAGCCTTAGTTTTTTCTATGAGTCTTTTGTGCGGCACGGTGTCAAACGCTTTTTGAAAATCTAAATACACTACATCAACCGCCCGATATCTATCGTAAACGTCAACCACGCTTTGGAAAAATTCTAAAAGATTAGTTAAGCAAGATTTGTTTCGCCTAAAACCGTGCTGCGTATTTCTAACTAGTTTATGCAATTCTAAGTGTTCGACTATACAATCCCTAATTATTGATTCCAGTAGCTTACCTACAACAGACGTTAAACTGATTGGCCTATAATTTCCCGCCGCACCTTTATCGCCTTTCTTAAAGATAGGTGTTACGTTTGCTAACTTGAAATTATCTGGTACGCACCCCTCAGAAATAGACGCATTAAAAATCTTTGTTAGCGGCACAACAATGCTATCTTTTAATTCTTTTAGTTGTATGGGATATATGGAATCCGGCCCCGGTGATTTACGCGTTTTCATTTTATCAATATAGCTCATTACCTCTCCCTTCACTAACCACGATATTATCCAAAATATTACCATTATCAAAAGGTATTATGTCTATGACCGTAGGGATATTCATTACATCTTCTATAGTAAAAACTGACGTAAAAAATTCGTTTAGCAAGGTAGCCATTTCCTTGTCTTCAGAAACTAGATCTCCGTTTACATTTTTCAAAGGCCCCAAGACACTCTTTACTGGATTTCTATTATTGGCGTATTGAAAGAATCGCTTCGGGTTTTCTTTACCGTCACGAGCTATGGAGATTTCAAATTCGCGCTTGGACTTTCTTATTACACTTTTAGCTTCACGCCTTAGATATATGTAGTTGTTTCGTAACCACAAATTGTCTTTATCGCACTTATGTAGCCTATAAGCCCTATCTCTACTCTTTATAATGTCTCCTACTCTAGAAGTAAACCACAAGGGCTTGTTGTTTACTTTCGCACGCTTAATTTTGTACGGTACACATTCCTCATTTATAGTCCTAAATACCGTTTCGAACGATTCCCACATTAGTTTTGCGTTGGAGTTCCCCATTACGTTTTCCCAATTGACGTGTGACAATTTATTTCGAAATTTACAAAAGTCTGCGTGCTGGAAGTTAGGAATTTTAGTCGAGTTAGTTGGTTTCGAGTGACTTACTGAGAGGACAAACTCTACCATATTGTGATCGCTATTGCTTAATGGTTCTATTACTTGAAGATCAGTAAGTAGCCTATCATCCGTAGTTATTACTAAATCTAAAATACTGTCCAACCTCGTAGTTTCCCAACCTTTTGAATAAGAAAGCTATCCTCGAGAAAATTAACTAAACGATTACCTTCCGCGTCTCCCTGCATTGTATCGTAATTCACGTTGGCGCAATTAAAATCACCCATAACTAAAGCCTGCTCACTACCGATTATTCTCTTTAGTTCACGATATAACGCTTCGTCCGTATCAGCTGTTTGATTAGGGGGCCTATATATAACCGCAACAACAAGTTTGAAATCGTTCAATTTAAGTTCTGCTATAGTCGAATTTATCGGTTCTGGAATTGTGTGCTTTACTTCTATAACGTTCGCAATATTATCTTTGATATACAACATAACACCGCCTCCTCGCCTACCTATTCTCTTTTTAACAAAAAGTCTATAACCTTTAATTTGATACTCCCCTACAAAGTCACGTGTTTCAGTGCTAAGCCACGATTCACTTATCGCAATTACATCAGTCTTTACAAGCAATTAAAGAAAAAAATTCGTTTATTTTATTTCGTAGGCTACGAGCATTTAGGGATAGAACCTTCAAATTGTTTGTAACTGCGACACCTTCGCGAGCGCAGGCGAAATTTATGGAATTTACGCTGGGACCGTTCGAGTTACGGCAGCCTGGAAAGAAGAGACAGTATTATGAAATAGTCTTCCTAAACGCGTCGCTCCAACGTCATTAAGATGAAGTCTATCGTCGAGGAACAAGTCCCTCCTGCCATAGAAACTGTTCCAAAAATTCGCAAAATGCACTCCTTCCTGTTGGCAAAGAGACTTTAGGTTATTGTTAATATAGGTCGCCTTGCTGTAGAAATCGTTACGTTGGATAATTCGAGGAAGTATACCTGTTAAGACAATCTTATTAGTTTTCTCCTTTAGTCGCTGTATTAAGTCCCTGTACCTAGCCAGCAGTTCTTCCGATCTAGAATTTAAAACGTTATTATTACCGACATGAATAACATACGTTGTGTCGTCGGCGGTACCGTCTGTAAAATGGTCAACACTATTAGTTATCTTCCACCCTTGCACCCTGGTGCAAGGGTGGAATTCCTCGAGCTGCCCTCGAACAATGGAATCGCCAACGAGTTGTATTTCCGGTTCATCAGCATCTTCGAAACCTAAAACAGAAAACTTATTGCTTGTTATTACTGGTAGACAAGTCATAGGTTTTCTTAATGGGGCTCCATTACGCACTCGAACGAAGGGTTGGGAACTAGGGGAAGAGAGAGGGCTATTAATACTATTTATATTACACTGGTATGCATATGAAATTTTTTTGTCTGCTGTGAGGGTTTTTTCAACTCATATTATATAATTCGACCATGCTGAATTCGAAAATGACATTGGTTTTCCTTAATCAGGTCAGGTTTTTTCTCTATTGGCCATTTATTATAAGTCCAATTTTATCCCCAAATTTATTGATTTTTTTAGCTTAAACACTGTAGATACGAGTAATATTATAAGAACACTCGTGAAAAATGAAAACATTGTGTGAATAAATACTTTTATTCATACAATGAATATGGAAAAAAGTTTATTGAGGAAGGAATGAAGTTTTTTTGGCTTTCCGTCTGTGTTTTTCTTCGGGCACGTCTCGCTTCAAACACCAGCAATAGTCCGCCAGCATATTGATATCCCAGTTTCCCTGGTACCTCTCTTCCATTATTTTGATATCTTGGTGAAATCGTTCACCCTGTTCCTCACTATAATCCCCGCAATTTTCAGGAAAATAGTCCAAGTGGGACCACAAAAAGTGCATTTTTATGGACATGCGCGACCCATGAGCTTTGAAAGCTTCCATCAAGTTTTCGACAACGGACTCGTATTCTGGACTTCTACGCTTGCCAAGAAAATCAGTGACAACTGATTTGAATGCCTGCCAGGCATTCTTCTCAGTTGGAGTCATTGCGTTTTCGAACTGAGTATCCTTGATCAAAGTTCGAATTTGAGGACCATCAAAAACCCCAGCATTTAGTTTAGCATCAGATATATGAGGAAATTTACTCTCGAGATATCGGAATGCTGAACCCTCCTTATTCATTGATTTGATGAAATTTTTCATCAAGCCCAGCTTAATATGAAGTGGTGGGAGCAAAATTTTTGTTGGTGGTACAAGGGGCACTGAAACGACATTATGCGACCCAGGTTCAAAATTCTCTCTGGATGCCCATTCACGCTGTGCATAGTGCTTCTCATCCGCTCGGCTATCCCATTTGCAGAGGAAACATGGGTATTTCGTGTATCCCCCTTGCATTCCCAATACAAATGCCACAATCTGAAAAAAAATGAAAATATTTAAAGAATTTAGAGAATTTGTTCTATCAGATAAAAAAATCTATGCATTGGACTGTATCACTTCTGTGGGGAAGTTAAGTGTTCTAATACGCTCTCAAATAACCTTTGGAAAAACAACATAGTCAATAGCAATAGTTTACTTATGATATTAGTATTACCTTCAAATCTCCACAGATCCTCCAGTTATGTTGGTCGTATACGAGAGCATCCAGTAAAATTTTCATGTTATCGTAGCTCTCAGTAAGTTGTACGGAATGTGCTACAGGGACTGATGCAACCCTATTCCCAATGTTGAGAAGTACTGCTTTCAAACTTCGTTTAGACGAGTCTATAAATAGCCTCCATTCTGATGCGTTATATGGCAGGCCCAAGGATTGATTCGATTAGCCCCTCAACATTGCAGCAGTACACTAAGGAAGAGGTATTTTCGTGTACTGCAAAAAACTTGCGGAATTCTTCCTCTCGTTTCCTATACCAGGAGAATGTTGTTCCCGGAGCCAGCAAGTTGTCCTCTCGAAGTCGTGAGCCCAAGATCTCGGCAGCTAATTTGGAAAGTCCTAAATCCCTGGTAAGATCATTAAGTTTGGCCTGGTTGAGAGGCCTCGGCTCATTTGAAGCGGTATTTTGAGGTGTATATACGACTGGGACTGGTCATTGGCATTGGTCATTGATTCATCATCAGAATCATCGAAGTCCAGGGTTTGAGGTGGGTCGGGTATTGGAATTCCAGGACCATGGGGTACAGGTCTCATAGCAGAAGGAATGTCAGGGTGTACAACAATGTGTTTATTCTTCTTGTTAACTCCTGAAAATAGAAACGCAGAAACATGGATATAAAACTTGCATATGAAATAGAAGAAGCATTCAGACAGTGGCGGCTCGTGAGGGAAGGCTGCGGTCTGTAAGATATGAAATAGGTCGATGGAGTCTGTATATTTTCTTTCTTTTTCATTCATATTGTCCCCGAAGGGACAATATGAATGAAAAAGAAAGAAAATATACAATCATTGTATATGTAAATGTAACTTGTATAACAATATGTATGTGTAAATGTATTTTCTACAACAATATGTATATGTAAATGTATGATTACCATTATGGTGAATATTATGCTATATATGGTGAATATTACATTATGGTGAATATTATGTCAAGTTTCATACGAGGATTTTAAAATATTTAAGAAAAATAAATTTATAAGCCCACCTTGGAGGTTTGTCATGCAGAAATAGCAATCTGTCACGTGATCCTTTCCTTCTCTCCAAATCATGAGAATTCCAAAAGGCAAAGATTTCGCTCTGCCTTTGCTCCATCTTCTCAAATTTTCAATGCACGTCTTGCAGCACATATGAGGGGCGAAATTTTTGTCCTGGTCCCCTAGCTTAATTCCAAAGTATGCTCTATACATTGTCTTCACAAATTTAGTGATTTGGGACTGGTTATTTGGCATGGTAACCGTCCCACATATGTAGCAGAATCTATTGGGATCATTTTTACACGCTCTATTCATTATGAAATATTTTATCTATATGCCTGAAAAGTAAAAAAAGATATTAACAAGTGAAACAAGTGATGATAGATGTTACTGTTCCAATTCCGCTTTGACAAAATCACGAAAAATTCTATTTTACTTATGAGGCCATAGCCGGATAACCTGGGCTGATTGAGAAAAACGGATTGCAGATTCGAAATCAGCAGGAAACACTCTATAAGAATCACTTACAAAACCCTTGACAGCAAAATTGATGCATACCAGTGTTATTAGTAGAAACTGAGGCAGGAGGGTTCGTAACTGGAGTCTCAAGGGATTCTAATTTTGCCGTCAGGAGCATCACGTTTTCTTCAAGCCTCACCCTGGCCTCCCTCTCACGTTCTAACTCGTTCCTCAGGACTTCCATGCTTGAGCACCACCTGCAAACTAACTGTTCATTATTATTAGCCATTGTAAACGCGTAAACGGCAAATTTCCCTTCACAACGACTGCAAGTACTTGACGGGGGTGCCATGCTTTTAATTAGTTAAAAAACAAAAAACAAAAAAACGAGCGTTTGGAAATTAATAAATTACAACGTAGGTCTACCGCGTGCTTATTGTGCCGTCACCTGCGAAAACCCACAACAATGTTCTTGAAACGCAGAAACAGGGTCTTGTAACACAATTTTATGCTAAATGAATATATAATTAAGCTACCGACGAAAGATCTGTTAAAGAAAAAGTATTAAGTGAAACTTATCTGACCGCTGTTAAACCGACTTAATTCCTTTTATCCCGCGGTGAGTGACCCTTCGGGAGGTCAGGTAGCGTGTGAAGGGAAAATGAACCTTAAGAAACCTCGTTTCTGATAATTTGAAAAACAACAAAGGCAAACCAAGGGAATTTCAACCTTATGAAACCTCGTGTAGTAACTGATTCGGGAACAAACAAGGCACTAGCCTTGGTTTAGTCAAGTAATATAGTAATGAATAATATGAAAATAAAAACCCACTCTAATAGACAGAGTTTATTTCCACAACAGTTTCGACGCCCACTGGCATCCTCCTCGGGTGGATACAGAAAAACGAATGAACCAAAACAAGAGGGAAAAACAGTCCAGGGACCGACCGTTAAGAAATTCGCACCTAGGTTAGATCCCATTCTCCCGACACCGGAAGGTCATTTTCATTAAGTACATTCGCACAAATTTAAAACTATCTTCCTGTTCTAAACATACAGATTTTATTATTTTTTATTTTTTTACATAATTATTACATTTATTATTAAATTTATTACATTTAATATTGCATAATTATTTATTACAGAAATTATAAATTTAATATTACATTGGTTATTACATTGTTGTTTATTATACAGAACTAAATAAACCGAAAAACGAATGAAAAAGGCGATTAGGAAACAATCCAGAGACCATTGAGAAATTCGCACCTAGGTTAGATACCGTTCTCCCGACACCGGAAGGGCATTTTATTACAGGGTCCCGCTTATAAGTACATTCGCACAAATTAAAACTATCTTCTTGTTCTATACATACAGATTCTAATATTTTAACATAATTACTGCATTTATTATTGCATTTACATTTTTTTAACATTTATTATTATTACCTTTACCCTAATTATTAAATTTATAATATTACCTTTATTATTACATCTGTTGCATTTATATTTATTTCCACATTTATTACTTCCATTATTACATTTACTAAAAGCGAGTAAGGAAACAATCCAGAGACCTTTAAGAAATTCACACTTAGGTTAGAACACGTTCCCCCGACTCCGTAAGGGATTTTTTGACCAAGAATCTCATTAAAGGGTCTAACTTATAAGTACCTTCGCACCTCCCCAATACTGAATACATTATACATGGAATATTATGAGTTGGAATTGTTGCAAACAATATGTCCCAGGAATCTGATTTGGTTTCGTTATGTAGATGATATTTTCTCATTTTGGCCTGACCACTGGAACAACTTTGACACTTTCTTTCAGTCATTAAATAATCTTGTTCCCTCTATTAAATTTAAATATGAATGGGAGAACGACAAACAATTACCTTTTCTAGATGTTTTGGTCATTAACGAAAGCGGAAAGCCCAATTTCACGGTCTATAGAAAACCTACTCATTGTAATTCGTACATTCATTATTTTTCATATCATGATGAAGGGGTTAAAAGCTCAATTATTTCTTCCATGTTTCTAAGAGCACTCAGGATTTGTAGCCCACATTTGCTGGACCCGGAAAATTCAAAGATTTGGAACATTTTTAAGGATTAAAATATCCCGAGTGGTTTATCAGAAAGGCGTATTATAAAGCCAGAAAATCTTTTTATGCCCCTCGGGAACCTTCAGTTAACCAAAAACAATATGTGAGTTTGCCTTACATTGCCGGCTTAAAAAGAGTAAAACCGTTGACGAAAGATTTTAAGTTTGCTTTGGCGTTCAAATATTTGTCTACCGTGAAAAGTAAATTGGTCAGGAATAATGTTGCAAAAGAGGAACAAGCCTGTGTCTACAGCATTCCCTGTAAAAGTTGTGATTTAGTATACGTGGGAGAAACTGGAAGAAATATTGAAACCTGTATTAAAGAACACAAATATGCCTTCAGAAGTTGAAATACTAATAATGCCATTTTTTATCACGCCAGCCAAAATAATCATGCTATAGATTGGGAATCAAGTAAGGTACTTTATAAATGTAATAATTATGTCAAAAGAAAAATAATAGAATCTGTGTGTATAGAGAAAGTAGATAATTTTAATTTGTGCGAAGGTACTTATAAGTTAGACCCTTTAATGAGATTCTTGGTCAAAAAATCCCTTACGGAGTCGGGGAACGTGTTTTAACCTAAGTGTGAATTTCTTAAAGGTCTCTGGATTGTTTCCTTACTCGCTTTTAGTAAATGTAATAATGGAAGTAATAAATGTGGAAATAAATATAAATGCAACAGATGTAATAATAAAGGTAATATTATAAATTTAATAATTAGGGTAAAGGTAATAATAATAAATGTTAAAAAAAATGTAAATGCAATAATAAATGCAGTAATTATGTCAAAATATAAGAATCTGTATGTATAGAACAAGAAGATAGTTTTAATTTGTGCGAATGTACTTATAAGCGGGACCCTGTAATAAAATGCCCTTCCGGTGTCGGGAGAACGGTATCTAACCTAGGTGCAAATTTCTCAATGGTCTCTGGATTGTTTCTTAATCGCCTTTTTCATTCGTTTTTCGGTTTATAAGTTCTGTATAATAAACAACAATGTAATAACCAATGTAATATTAAATTTATAATTTCTGTAATAAATAATTATGCAATATTAAATGTAATAAATTTAATAATAAATGTAATAATTATGTAAAAAAATAAAAAAATAATAAAATCTGTATGTTTCGAACAGGAAGATAGTTTTAAATTTGTGCGAATGTACTTAATGAAAATGACCTTCCGGTGTCGGGAGAATGGGATCTAACCTAGGTGCGAATTTCTTAACGGTCGGTCCCTGGACTGTTTTTCCCTCTTGTTTTGGTTCATTCGTTTTTCTGTATCCACCCGAGGAGGATGCCAGTGGGCGTCGAAACTGTTGTGGAAATAAACTCTGTCTATTAGAGTGGGTTTTTATTTTCATATTTTGACCTTCACGTAGAAAAAAGTGAAGTTTTTTGAAATTAGTAATGAATAAATTCAATATATGAAATATATTATATACATATATGTTATATATATTATATATATATATATATATATATATATATATATATATATATATATATATATATATATATATATATGTGTGTGTGTGTGTGTAAAAATGAACCATAAATAATTCCCATATTCCTAGACTATCTTATTCTTCATGTAATTCTTTTATTCATTTATATAGTTCTTGTATCCATTTTAAAAATTCATGTGTTATATGGTTCATGTATTTATATAATGCCTATAATGAAATGTATGTACGTGTGTGTATTCATTTCTACATAAGGACCAAAATCGCCCAACGCGAGTTTGGATAAAATTTTTGATTTGCGTTCCACTTTGCCAAATAATTGGTGACTTGTCTTTTAAAAATCTCTTAATCATTTTTTTTTAGATTTCGCTTAATAATGAATCCTGCTTAAGTTTTGCAATGTTCATATTTTGTATACATTCTCTCTTCGTATAAAAGATGAAGTCACGTCTTGCCTAAGCATTCAATTGTAAATCTTAAACCTTTAATTTTTACTTTAATTTGCATATTTTAGTGTAAAGATGCATAGTTCAATTTCCACTTTTAGTTAACTTGGCAGATCATGATAGCATCAGATCTGAAAATACGCGGTTTAAGATAAAAATATGGCTTCATCTTCAAATATCTTGTTTATTCTTTTAAACCTTACCACAGCTAAACGATTTACTTTATTTTCAAATATTGTGCAAAATAATGCAGCCTTTTCAACATTTAATAATAATAATGTTAGCAGTTTTGGGATATATAAACCCAACTAAAATCGTCCATATGTTATTAAGAAATAGATTCAAAGGGTGAGCACTACCTGTACCTTTTTGCAGTAAAATCCAGTAAGAAATAGACTTTATCTTCTCCTTCGAGCTTTGTTCTCTTCAGGAACTTAAGTCAGTCAAATTCCCCGATACGATATAAGACGAATCCAGGAATCTTCAGAGAATTTTAGTAAGTCTACCAGAGTCCTCCGAGCCACTATAGAAGAACTCGGAGAGTAATATAGAAGAAAACTACTACAAGTCACACATCCGTTGCTGCCACCTAACTAGAACCCCCGTCGACTTCGAACCAACCCAGGCCATAGACGGAAGGGTTAACAACTGGCGACCCTTTAACCAGGATCTTCACGACTGACAACTTCTGCATCCAGGATTCTTCCAGTCTTCCAGACCCTGGAACTAGAACCAACACCCAGTTGACCGGCGTGTCACGACTTCTAGTTCGTCACATCCACCCTTGAACTGATGCGTCACGACTCCAAGTTCTCCACGCCTAGTTTTAATCCAAGAACAAGTGGCCAGCAAGACACGTCTTCAGGACACGTCTCTAAGGATTTCGCCGTAGGAATCTTGTTAAGTACAAAACTCTTTTTTTAAATAATCTCTAAACATTAGAAAAATCAGTATTATTAACAGTTAATATTTAGTATTGAGCCAGAATTAACGAAAAACACAGTGAACATTTCAGACACCTGTGATACATTTTTTTTTATCGAAACAGTAATTGTCACAGAAGTTAATTGTCATAGAGTTATTGTCACAGAATTAAATATCACAGAGTTAATGTCACAGAGTTAAAATTCACAGAGTTATTGTCACAGAGTTATTTTCAGTTATTTTTACTATTCTAGTTAGTATAGTATAATTTTATTTAATGTACCAAACATAGTATTACCCAAAGCTGGGCACAAACCGTTAATCCGTTAATCGTTAATTAACGAAGTTAACTTTTTCGTTAACGATTTAACTTGTAAGTTAACTTTGAAAATCATTATCGGACTAATTAACTTCCGTTACATTTAACTTCCGTTAACTCAAGTCCGTTAACCCAAAAAATTCATAAATAAACGTTTAAAAGTTTATATTATTTTCAGTGCTGAGCAGGTGCGCAATTAATCCGCCACTGTTAATAGTGATGAACGAATTTCCATTCCCGCAGTGCAAAATCAGGCGATATATTTGTTTCCGTCGCCACAATTTGTGTCTTACCAAATATGGTAGTTATTTATGGCATTGGTTTGAGCAAAACATGGTCGACTGTAAAATCAGGCGGAAAGATTTGCCATTTGAGTTGAATGTTTCAACTTCTTTCAAGAAATATCACGAGCATTTTAAGGCACTTTCAATAATATATATGTAACAATTACAACAAATAACTACATTCGTTTCATTTGCAGTCTGTCTCTTGCGCAACATGTTTGTGCTAGTGAATATTTAAAAATAATCGTTGTCAAGTAAGTCATGTATATTTATAATATGTCTGTGAGTACCTTATTAGTAGTCTCCTTGATACATTTCAAGAACCATAAAACTGATCAGGTAAGATTTCAATTCTCATGTCACTTTGATGACATAAATTAAGTCAATTGATGTCTTACAATGGGAGCGTTTTCATCTTAACCCTTTATGTCCTGGCGGTACTTCTAGGTACCACATCTTTAAAATCTCCATAATTATTTTTCTACCCGGTTTTTCCAGGGTGAGGAAAAGCATGGAGGGTACAGTCGAGGAGGCCATGAAGCAGCAGTCCAACGAAGTGGGCAGCAACAGTGGAGGCAGCAACAACGAGGAGAGGAGGAGGAGGAGGACTTCTTCAGTGCTGTCATCCAGACAAAAGAGAGCAGCAGAAGCCACAGGTCACTCAAGGGCAAGGCCCAGAACTTGGTCAAGACCTGGCTGGAGACCAACTCCAAGGACTTGCTGACAGATGCTGCCTTCTTGGGTGAGCAAGTGTTGGTGGACTTGTTCATCAAGTTCAACACAGCCATCCCCTCCAGTGCTGCAGTGGAGCATTTGTTCTCTATGGGCAAGGACATCCTGAGGGCCAAGAGATCATCCCTGTCTGAAGAAAACTTTGATATGCTAATTTTCATGAAGGGCAACATGCATCTCATGGACAAAATGGAGAACGAGAAGAAGAGGGAAAATTAAATTATATATATATATATTGTGTTTTTCATTTTTTTTATAATAAAAGTTAACGTTAACGGTTTATCGGTAACTTCCGTTACATGTTTAACGAATTAACGGATTAACGGTTAACGAAGTTAACTTTTTGGTTAACGGATTAGCGGTTAACGAAGTTAACTTTTTGGTTAACGGTGCCCACCACTGGTATTACCATACCTTCACGTACATTCGAGTGAAATCTTGTTTACATTTTTTATTTTGTTTGCAATTTTTTCAAATTCTCCCCTAGTTATGCAAATTATTGTGCATTTATTTAATGTGTATTTTTTTAGATAGTGTAGTTTGGAGACCTCCTTAAGTGATCATTCCATAAATTAAGATCGGTCAAGCAGACCTAATTAAAACACATTAATAGTACCTTCACATATGAGTGATTCAGACGGTGCGCTTTCTGACATCGAAAATTTCCCTACACCCATTTTTCCACCTACCCCGCGCCCTTCAAACATACTCCCAAACACAGAAACTTCAGATCCAGAACAAGCCAATATGTCTCAGTCTCAAAACCCCGCCCCAGCGTACATTAACTTAGGCAGACTAGTAAACCTTCCCCATACTGTTTTAATTTTTAAGGGAACCATAAATAATCACTTTGTTGAACCACGCGTAAGACCTTGGATTGAATCTTTAGAGCAACATTTCTTATGCGACAACATCACCGATGATGATATAAAAATTAGGGAAGCAAAAAGATTTATCAACCCTAAAGAAAGGAATGCTCATGACACAGTCACCTACGTCCCATCAATTAGCGAAGCTACAACATGGGACAATTTTAAACAAAACTTATTAGAATTTTTTTTTAAAGAAATAACAGTTGCACAACCCTTTGCCACGTTAGAAGCAGTCTTCTAAGCTAAATGGAAGAAAGAGAATATGAGGATTTAAATAATTTTATTACACGAACACATAAACTTGTAGGAGAAGCCCTCCGTGCTGCTGAAAATGCTTGTGGCATTACTTTCACTTCGAAACAAAGAAATCTAATAGTAGCAACAACCATTTACCAAAACCTACCCGGAGCACCTAAAACAAAGTTTCAGGAGTTTTTAAATGTTGACAAACCTGTAAGTGTAGCCATAAACAAAACACGGGAACATTACCCCGATTTAGCAAACCAGAACTACCGAAAGGGTAGAGAAACCCCTGTACATTACATTCAGCAGCAGCAACCACAACACCAACAGCAACAACAACAACCCTATAAATCGAGGCCAATGCATGGAACACCACCCCAGAAACAAGCCCCCCCCTCAAACCCAGAATACACGCCCTCCTCCACAGTGTTTTAACTGCGATAGCTTTGGGCACATGATAAGTCAGTGCAATTATCCCTCTTATTGCTCCCACTGTCACGATCATGGTCATCACCGTGGCGATCGCCAAAAGTGTACTGATAAAGCCCCTGCAGGGTATAGACCCCACTTTCAGAAACCAAACCACCCACGTTCCCAAAACGTATCCCAAAAGTCCTCCAATCCCCAGAAACCAGTCCATTCCCAGCTTCAGTCGAACCACCAACCCAATAGATTACGACCACAGGGTCAACCACACTCTTACCCCATGTACAAACCCCAGTACAACCAGCAAGGTCAGCTAGTTCGGTACGTAGAAGTACCCGTGGAGGAATCATTTTCCCCAGAGTACAGTTTTCAAGAACACCCTCCAGCGTATGGTAATCCCGTAGAATATGACCCAGGTCCCCCCATAGAAGACAATTCGAGCCCTTTTTTAGACCCTACATTGGAGGCAGCAGTTCAACCCCCTCCCTCCTAAATTACAGTAATGAACCCAGATACGCACACAAACTCCCCATCAGGATAATAGGTGCGGACCAGCTAGATTTAATAATAAATTGTACTACTGATAACCAAGATTTAACTGCTCTCCTAGATACAGGAGCACACGCGACGTTAATTAAGAAACAATGTGTAGATGAATTACTAGAGAGTACAAATTACAAATATGAACTTAAGGCACCATCCTGCCAACTCAGAGGAGTTACGGGCACACCCATACCTACATACGGAGAAATTGAGTTATATTTAGAAGTTGGAAACGCGGTATATCCCGCTAAATGTTCTATAGTGGACACAGTCGCCACCTTTCAGACAGATATCCTACTAGGTATGGATTTTTTTAACCGGAATCAATGGGAGATTTACCCAGTCAGAAAGTTAGTAAAGTGTCGAAATAGGACACACCATCCAGGCGCGGATCCAGGGGGGGGGGGGGGTCGAGGGGTCCGGACCCCGCCCTGCTCACGGTGACCAACGATTTTTCGATTGCGTTTGTTTGCTCCTATATATGAAAAATAAGACCTGAAGACTTAAAATGGCTTAAGGTACATGTATCCCGGTTGCCACAAAATTAATTTCCTTAAAAAGAATAAAGAAAAAAAAGTTTATGTCCGATCCTGAGACATTTCAGACCTGGCCTGGGTGTGTGAACAAGCAGGATTTTGATAATGGGAATATACTTCAAATCTATCTAAAGCTATCTTCAAATATGAAAATTTCCTACCGAGGGGGGAAGCCCCCCTCCTTCCCCCCTCGGGCACCCCCCTGGCGCTCGCTTCGCTCGCGCCTCCTCGGCCTTCGGCCAAGGACATATCAGTAACGAGCCCCACCAAGACTGGACCCCCCTCTGCTTAAATTCCTGGATCCGCCCCTGACCATCTCCGTGAGAATCACAGACAGCTTAATGCTAATAGAATTAGTTCAGTTCAAATTTCCGAAAAAAATAGGAAACCCCCTCCACTTGATAGCAGTTCAAGTCAGCCGGTTGTATCCAGAGGGACAACCGCTCCAGAAATCAGACCCAAGTGTAATCAGTTCCAGTTGTTGAATCCAGTTGGATCAACACAGTCAGTTTCCAGTCAGTCAGTTTCCAGTCAGTCAGTTTCCAGTCAGTCAGTTTCCAGTTGGATCAACACAGTCAGTTTCCAGTCAGTCAGTTTCCAGTCAGTCAGTTTCCAGTCAGTCAGTTTCCAATCAGCCAGTTTCCAGTCAGCCAGTTTCCGGTCAGCCAGTTTCCGGTCAGGCAGTTTCCAGTCAGCCAGTTTCCAGTCAGCCAGCTTCAGTTCAGCCAATAAGGCAAATTTTAGTCGCCGAACCGGAGTCAGATACACAATTTTTCATATGCCCTACCGAACATATAACAGTAGCACCGTATGAGGAGATTTGCTTCCTAGCAAAAGTAGTCGACAGTCAAGGAAAATTTTTAGAGTCAGAGCGTACTCTGATTACAGAGAAAAGTAATTTCAAAAGAGATGTTCTTATTGCCCAAGTCCTTAGTCAGAGTCAGAATTCAGCTATCCTTGTTGTTTGTTTAAACAAAGGAAAAAAGCCCTATAGAATTAACTTCAAATCAGAAAATAGGAACTGTTTCCACAGTAGAAATAGATTCAGATTTCCCCACCAGTACGATAAATCGTGTTTCCAGTTCCTTAGAGTTAAATCCTTCAGTATTAAAAGAAGAATATAAGAAATGTCTGGAGCACTCCCTTCAGGAGTCACCAGCTTTACAGGATCAAAAACTAATAGAACCACTTCTCGATTTCCTGATAAGAAATAGAGATGTGATTGCTCTAAAAGGAGATCCTCTGGGCCGAACTAATTTGGTCCCTTTAGAAATCAAGTTGAAACCCAATTCCAAACCCATTTTCATTCCTCCCTATCGGGTTCCACATTCCCATTTAGTCACTATTGAGGAACACATCACGGACATGTTGGAGCAGGATGTCATTCAGCCTTCGGCTAGTCCCTGGTCCGCTCCTATGATTCTCGTCTCCAAAAAGGACGGAACATCTCGCCCTTGTATAGATTTTAGACGCCTGAACCACATTACCATGCCGGACCGTTTCCCGATTCCAAACATGCAGGAAACAATTCTGAACGTATGGAAAGCGAATTTTTTTTCATCCCTCGATTTAGCATCCGGTTATTGGCAAATGGAGGTCAATCCCGAATTTCGGACATTGACTGCTTTCTCCACTAACCGAGGCCATTACGAATTCCAGGTTTTACCTTTCGGAGTCCGAAATGGGCCTGCTAATTTCTCTCGGTTGATGAATATAGTCCTTTCCGACCTATTAGGTGTCGAAGCGCTCGTTTATCTTGACGATATTATCGTCTACAGTTCGGACATAAGAACACACTTTCAACGCCTTCAGAATGTGCTATCACGCTTGAGAAAAACACACCTTAAACTGAAGCTTGCAAAGTGCAATTTTTTACAAGAATCCCTGGTATACCTAGGATTCCTACTCTCGTTCACAGGAATTAAACCTGATCCAGCCAAACTCGAAGCGCTGGAACGGTACCCTGTACCCAAAACCATCGACGACGCCCGTGCATTTATTGGTTTTGTCGGATTCTATCGGAATTTCATCCCCCAATTTTCAAATATTGCTAAACCCTTTACTAATTTGTTTCAGAAAAATTATAAATTTAACTGGGAATCCGATCACCAACGTGCCTTTGAAACTTTAATTGGTAAACTAACCTGTCAGCCCATCCTACAATATCCTGACTACTCAAGACCCTTCGTCATAGCCACCGGTGCTTCCTCCTATGGACTAGGAGCCGTCCTATTACAGGACGTAGATGGTGTGGAATTACCCATTGCTTATGCCAGTCAACTTCTCTCTGCACCTCAATCGAATTATTCCACTACGGACCGAGAGGCCCTAGCGGTATATTGGGCTTTGAAAAAATTCCGAAATATCGTCTATGGCTACGATGTAACCATCAAGACTGACCATAAGCCACTCACGTACCTCTTCAAGGACAAGTTACTTGAAGGACGGTTGAGTGGATGGGCTCTGTTGATTCAGGACTTTGCGTCAAAAATCGTATACGAACCAGGAAAACTTCAAGTTATTCCAGACGGATTGTCGAGGCTCAAGCCCGACGCCCAAGTGAATAAAATAGGAATTCTTCCTGTGTTCGACCACGAGTGTCTGCAATACTTCCAACAGCAGGACCAACACACCCAAAACCTTCGGGCGCACCTGGAACAAAAGGAACCATCGAAGGTAAAAGAACAGTACAACCTCAAAGATGGGCTCGTACATTTTGGGAACGAAGATGGAAGCGACCTCGTGGAGATACCAAAGGATCTCGTCGATATAGCCATTGGACTTTGTCGCGACTCACCTTTGTCTGGCCACATGGGGCCGGATCGCACCATCAAGAGTCTTTTGGAGCGATACCATTTTCCCGAAATGAACAGAAAGGTACACGAATACATCACCGAATGTCCATCGTGTTTAAAACACAAAGGCAACGTACTATCCACAGCTCCTATGCATCGATATCCAATATGCCAAAAGCATATTGGATACCAATACGGAGAATGCAGTATAAGGGTCCAAAAGTTACAAAAGATTCTACTGTTAATGAAGTTCTACAGAAGCTACAAATAATATGGCAAAAAGCATGCATTCCTACTATAGATGTTAGTAAAAACCCTAAAGGCAGGAAGATGCTGTTAAATCTAGAAGAAATGCATAATAATTTAATCAAGCACAAAAAAAGAGCAAGCTTTGAAAATGAACTCTCAAATTTCATGAAAATTATGGATTCCCTTTTTGACATCTCTTCTCAAAATGCCGTTGAATTAATCCAAAAAGACCGCATGAGAACTGAGCCTCAGAAAGCATATGATATTTCATTCTTAGAAGATCAAAGAACAAAACGAGAAACATGTTTAGGTTTGCTAGATGCAGATTATGCATCAAAAGTACAGCGCAAGTACATTAGATTAGAGAAAGAGAAGAAACGCAAAGAGAAACATAAATCAGTGAAGCAAGTGAGTGCTACAGCCAGAACATCAGAGACCCTTCTTTCTAGCACGACCAGTTCTGAGACAGACAGCTATGAAGAGTTTCCGACAGAACCTACAGCAGGACCTTCAAATGCTTCCAGCCCCAAAAATATTCTTGCCTCGCCATTGGTTTCCTCCACTGCAGACAGACTTAATCTCTCTATTGGACAACGGACTGTTTTTGCTGCTGCAGTAGCCATTAGGTGTGGCAAGGATATTGAAAAACTGTCTCTCTCCAGGACCACATCTGCAAGAGCCGCTCGAAAGACAAGAAAACGAAAATATGAAACTTGCATCAAGGATTTTACTCCTCCTGATCACTGCCTAGTACATTGGGATAGCAAGCTGCTTACTAAATCATGTTCAGAACAAGAAGACCGCCTTGCAATACTTGTTACTGGATACCCAAATGTAGAAAAACTTTTATCAGTTTCTATAAATAGATGATTCCACTGGATTGTCTCAAGCCACTTCTGTATTTCAAAGTATTGAAAAATGGAACTTGAAGCAAAATGTCTTTGGAGTATCATTTGATACCACTGCATCCAATTCAGGATGGATGAAAGGTTCCTGTAAGTTACTTGAAGAACTTTTGCAAAAGAAATTGATTTGGTTAGCATGCCGCCATCATGTGGCTGAAAGAGTTTTGTGTGCTATGTATGAAACCATTTTTGGCCCAAGTAAATCTCCTGAGTTTGAGTTATTCAAAGAATTTCGCGAGTCTAAATGGAAGAAAATTAATACGAAATCTACATACAATGTTCTTGATGTTAAATCAAGGTATCAAAGAGGCCTAAAGGAAGAATGTGTAGAATTTATGACCCAATGTTTAAGAAAATCTGACTGCTTTCCACGTGATGACTATAAGGAAGTTGCTGAAACAACTTTAATGCTTTTAGGAGAGGTTTCCAGAGAAAACAGTCATTGGCGGAAACCTGGTGCAATGCACCGTGCCAGGTGGATGGCAATGATTTTGTATACAAATAAAATGTATGCTTTTGCCCACCAAGCATCATATGATGAATCATTGATTAAGAAATTAAAGAGAATGTGTCTATTTAATGCATTAATTTATGGAAAATACTGGCTTTTATGTTCTAATTCACTAGATAGTCCAGCTAATGATCTGAAGTTTTATCATGATTTGGTGAATTACAAGAAGGAAGATAGGGAAGTTGCAAATGCTGCTTTGAAATCTTTTGCCAATCATTACTGGTATTTGACGGAGGAAGTGGTCCCTTTGAGTTTCTTTGGATCGCTAAGTAATGATGAAAAAGATAAGATTGCAAAATCCTTAAACAAATATCCAGTTCCAGAAAATTATGTATGTGGGCAACCTGTTTTCCCCATTTTAAAGGAAGACACAAAGCTTCATCAGCTAGTAGGTCCAATTTCATGGCATTTATTTCAATGCTGTGGGTCAAAACCAGACTCATGGATAAAGAAACCAGCATCAACATGGGAAGAGGTCGATGACTACAACAAACTAAAAAACATTCTTTCATCTATTAGAGTAGTCAATGATACCGCTGAAAGAGGAATCAAGCTGGTTCAAGACTTTCATAACAAATGTCAAAATGAAGAAGAATTTCAAGGTCTTTTGCAAATTGTGGAAGAGAATAGAAGACTAATTCCTGATCCTAGTAAAGAGACTCTTAAAAGAATGAAACTCAGTAAAGAATAGTTCATTAACAGATAGATTAGGTATTTTTATTTGCAGAGATTGTTTTAATTTAGAAGAGGCTGATTTTTTTTGTTATTAAATATACCATAAATTGTCTTTTCTTATTTTTATGTTTAAAAAGCTCTTATATCAATGATTTCTAATTAGGAAACTTGTTTCTTTTTATTTTTTTGAGGAAAGTGTTGAATAAAGGAAAAAAAAAACGATGGGACCTCACAACTATAGATAAAGTGTTAATTTTTAGCTTTATTTTATATATATATAGTTTTGAGGTTGTCCTCACTTTGTATAGGCTAGTTATAATAAAAACTAATTATGATTTGCATTATAACTAGCAAATACAAAGCCCATCGCCGCGAAGCTGCATTGGGGTGATGCTTCAAAGGTGGCGGTAACACCTTATTTAAGAAGAAGGCACTGCAAGCAAAAAAAAATTTTAATTTTAATTTTTAAAAAATTAATGAAAATTTTCAAAATTAAGTAAATTTCTATTTTGATGATCTTTTCTAATAGAACTTTTGATTCTAAATCATTTTTATTCTCTAACATTTTTCGATAAAGTTGATAGTGTTTGAGATATATGGGGTTTTTAGGAAAAGGGGATGCGCAAAATTTCAAGGGGGGGGGGGATTCAAAATTTGTCGGATTAGAAAATGCCTGTAAAATTCGTGTTTAGGACATCATTTGGCACAACATTAAACTCCTGGACCTTGACTTTTTGAAAATGACCCAAAAATGGTACACCCTACTGTAACATGTGTAACATTAAAAATACACACATTGTGGCATACCATCCGCAGGCAAACGGCTTAGTGGAAAGGCACAATCGAAAGATCTTAGAAGCCCTGCGCCACGTTGTCGATGTATCCTCCCGTACATGGGATGATTCCCTTCCCATGGTACAAACAGCCATCAACAATGGCTATAATGTATCCATTGGGGACACCCCTCATTTCGTCCTCTATCACTACTACAAGCGTCTACCTTTTGATTTGCCCGACCAAACCGACCCGGCAGTTCTAACATCTGAAATGGCAGGAGCAAATCAGCAACTAGCTGAACGATCTTTCAAGATTTTTGACATAATCCGCTATGCCCTCGACCAACGAAACCAACAGATGGAGCAAGAGCAACATAGGCGTCATCCCCGTCAACGGACTATAATCGTCGGTATGCGATGTTATCTGAAGAGCGTGAAACCGCCAGGTGCTCATCGCAAATTATACCTAGGGTTGCCAAGTCAACAGATCTTGAATAAAGGACACTTGCACTCTACCGTATATTCCATTGCTTATCATGATAAAAATTTACTTGTGCAATATTTTTTACAATTTCTTTATTATATTCATAGATAAAATATGTCTAGAAAGTCGTACACTTGTAAAATCACACTACTGTATTGAAATGAAGCATTTTTAAATTTCTTTATTATATTTTGTGAATTAAAGACAGGAAAATATTTACAAATCATTATAATGAATGAAGCCTTTATTTATTTATAAAATTGTACTTATCTTGACTTCGACCAGCCTTCAGTAAAGCTGTATCATTTTTTATTTTGCCAGCAAAATCGGCACAATTGTCTTTTAAATTGAAATAAATCAAAAGTTCACTTTTTATTAATTCTACTGAACATCTGTTTCTGTCATCTCGCCACTTAGCATTCATTACACTGAAAATTCTTTCGCAATATGCTGATGTTCCAGGCACCGACAAAGCATAGGACACCACTTTGAAAATATTTATACATTTAAAACCATTGCTTTTTAAGATGAGGTGCCATTTACCTGCCGTACTTAAGCAGTTCTTAAAACTTTCAGTGTTGGAAATAGCTTCAAAGTTGGTTTGGAGATTAGAAAGCTCATCAAACAAATCATCCATGTTCAAACCTAGTTTATCAATCATTTTAAAATTCTCCACTACTTCTATAAAAGCTTCATATTTTGGGCATTAAGTTTGAAAACATCTCCGTCTCAAATTTTTAGTGATGAATAAAATTTTGAGAGTCAATTACTGAATTAAAGGACATATGGCGTCCTTTCCGAGTTTATCAAAGGACAAGGACACATGAGCTGAAATAAAGAACTGTCCTTTGAAATAAAGGACACTTGGCAACCCTAAATTTATACCCAAAATGGGATAGCCCATATAGGATTATGAAAAACCTCGGAAAAAATCGCTATGAAATCCTTGACCTTCGAGATCATTCCAAACTAAAGATCATTCACGCTGACAATTTGAAGATAGCTTCCGAGCAACACCTTCCCAAAATTCAGCTGCCAGGCGTTCGAGCCGCCTATCCTTCGAAAGGTCAAGGTATTAATAAATCGAGCAGGGATCAAAAAACAGAAGTGGTCACCGCGGGAACCACTACCCATGACGAAGATTGGTACCTCGTAATACCACCAGTACTCGAGCCAATCTCTGAACAAGAGGAGGCCCCAGAACCAAGAGTCCCATCGGACCCAGACCCTGGAGAAACTCCTCTGAGAGGATCACTCAGCGGAACTCCACCATCTCCTCCAACTCCACCATCTCCTCCAACTCCACCATCTCCTCGGTCATCACCCTCACCGATTGATGATCGACTCACGGACCCTACATACCGCCCGCAAATGCATCAACCACGTGAACTAGAACCTTCACATAAGAAACGAACCCGCTCAGAATCCGAGCTTAACGGTCGACCCCCATTGCCACCAAAACGAGGCCGACCCCTTCGCCCACAAACACAAGTATCCACACGGCCACCCCCAGCTCTGTATAATCTAAGGCGTAGAAATGAATAAAATTGTACCCCCTTATAATTTTCCAAATTATTTACTCTTGTAGCCCAAGCATTAAAATTTCTACCGGAGTTGTTATAGAAAAGCTCGCAGAAGGTAAATTTTTGAAAGGACACGCGGACCTTTTTATCAATTTGCAACCCCCTGCTAGAATCAAGATCAATCTCCTTCAGATACAAACCCAATTAAAAACGTTTGAAAGTAAGGTTCAGGATTTTTTCCAGGGAAAAGATCAGATTAGTCGCGTTCTGTTAGAAAATACCTTGGAAAATATTCGAACTACAATACGCGCCCTATCAGAAATATTGGCATTACCATGGATACAAACGGAAACACATAACTCGGGAAAAAATTAATCAAAGAAAAAAAAGGGGACTAATAGATATAGGAGGAAAAATATTCAAAGGTTTATTCGGATTAGCAACCGAAGAAGATATTAAAAGAATCGAATTCAAATTGAATCTCTTCGCGCGAAATCGACAGCATAATGGACACATGTTAGAACAAACTATTGGTCACTACACGAAAACAATCGCTTCCTCCACTCCCTTTCGGACAGAATCACATATCTTGAATCCATGTTAGCTCAATACAAAGAACACAAAAGATATCTAGAATTAGTAGAGATAATTAATCTACAAGTAACCCTAATCAATAAGTATTTACAACGAATAATTACGATTCATTCCAAGGTTTTGCGTGCAACCCAGCTAGCCCATGGAAAACTCACTCTTTCCACCGGTGACCGGTCAATTAACTCCCGGAATTGACTCCCGGTCAATTGACTCCCGGTCAATTGACTCCCGGTCATTTGACTTCCGGTCATTTGACTCCCGGGCAATTTGACTCCCGGTCATTATTTAAAAATTAAAAATATAAAAAATCAAGTTTATTGTACCAATATTTTTTTGGTAATGTTGAATAACGTAATAAAATTAACACAATATTTTTATGTAAAATTTATATTGTAAAGAAATGAATATTTAATTTACGTTTATTTTTTAATGAAAGTTTTAACGGATGTAATTTTGGTTTTTTAAGGAGTTAAAAATCCAGAAGAGGGCGCCACCAGGGCAGTGGTAAGGTTTAAGCGCTGAAGCTTAATATTAAATAGTTAACAACAGAAGCCAAGGTCAAAAAGTTTTCATCGCATACCATTCTACGATGCCGCACGTCATTAACAGCAGCCGAGGAAGGAAGAAACTTGTAGACGATTTGAATTACATTTATGAAGCACAGAGAAGAAATGCTGATGGATCAAAGACTTATTGGAAGTGCAAAAGAAAGTCTTGCAGAGCACGAGTCCACACTCTGACACAGGATGCAGATTACGGCATAATTAATCGTGTTGGGGAACACCATCATAATGCTTGGGCAGTAAAACCTAAAGTTCGTCAAAGTTTAACTGACATGAAAGCTGCTGCAATATCTTCCCAGGAGTGTTCACGTTCGCTTATTGCAACTGCTAGTGCAAACTTGCAAGTACAGGAAATGACAGAATTACCATCCACTTCATGCTTAAGTCGCAGTATAAGAAGGTGGCGTCAAAAAAAGGCGAGTGCCCCTCCAATTCCCCAAGATCGGACTGGCTATAAAATTCCTGACAAATACAAATTATTAGATAATGGAGATCTCTTCCTGCATTGTGATAGTGGTGAAAATGACGCAAATAGAATGTTAATTTTTGCTACGGACAAGGGTCTGGATGACTTGGTGCATGTGAAGCAATGGGCCGGCGATGGAACTTTTAAATGCTGCTCAACTATATATCATCAATTGTACACCCTTCATATTCAGGTTGGAAAATTAAGTGCTCCAAGAGTATTTGCCCTTCTTCCAAACAAGACACAAGAAACGTACACTCGACTATTTTCAAAGCTACTTGATCTACGTCCTGAATTGAACTCTGAATCTCTTATGATGGATTTTGAAAAAGCCCATATTAACAGTTTCAAATCGATCTTTCCAAATGCGTCTGTTTCATCTTGTCTGTTTCACCTTTCTCAAAATATTTATCGGAAGATACTGTAGTTGAAATTGGTTTGAAAGAAAAATATCATCAAGACAGTGAATTCAGCTTGAAGGTCAGATGCTTTTCAGCTCTTGCTTTTCTTCCTCCTGATGATGTAATTGATGGTTTTGAAGAGCTTGTAGATGACGAGAGCCTCCCGCAACAATTAGTCTCTTACTTTGAAACCTACTATATTGGCTGCAAAAGGGGAAGAGGCAATCGCCGACGAAGAGTAAATCCCATATTCCCTATTGAAAGTTGGAGTGTTCACAAGAGAACGGAAGAGGATATGCCTCGTACTAATAAGAACTTAGAAGGCTACCATAATGCACTTCAAAAATCATTCGCCTGCATCCACCCTAACATTTGGAAATTGATTGAAACCTTAAAAAAAGAAGAAGGCTTGGCGCAACTGAAGAAAGTTGAATTTGAACGCGGCGAGAACGTAACCGAAAAGAAGACCTACAAGGATATAAACAAGCGCCTCAAGAATATTCTCTCACGTTACAATCCTGAAAGCAAAGTAGAGTTTTTACGGACAATTGCTTTCAATCTCCATTATTATTAGAGAATTTATGGCACAACTTTTTGTTTTAAATTAATTTTATTTTTTTTAAATTAAATTAAATTTTTTTTTAAATGTATAATTTTTTTTTAAATGTAAAATTATCAAACATATCGATTCTAGTTAAGTAACCGGGAGTCAAAGTAAAATCTTTTTTAAATGTAAAATATCCAACATATTGTTAAAATCATTATTAGAGATTTTATGGCACGACTTTTTGTTTTAAATTAATTTTGATTTTTTTAAATTAAATTAAATTTTTTTTTTTAAATGTATAATTCTGCACGACTTTTTGCTTTAAATTAATTTTAATTTTTTTATATTAAATTTAATTTTTTTTTAAATGTATAATTCTGCACGACTTTTTGCTCTAAATTAATTTTAATTTTTTATATTAAATTTAATTTTTTTTCTAAATGTATAATTTTTTTATTTAGTCAAAGTAAAATCTTTTTTTAAAAGTAAAATATCCAACATATTAAAATGGGAGTGAAATGACCGGGAGTCAAATTGTCCGGGAGTCAATTGACCGGAATCAAATGACCGGGAGTCAATTGACCGGAATCAAATGACCGGGAGTCAAATGACCTAGAACCCGTTCCACCCTAATACCGTGGGAAACACTTCAGTCCTTGATTCACACCGCCCAGACACAATTAAAATTATCACCCATATTCCCACTCAACCACACTAATTACCCCCAATTTCTAGAATACACCTTGACTGTACATGGACCACGCCCCTACACATACCTCATAATTATACCATTTTTCGATGTACTCACTTACGACGTATATAAATTTCACCCTTTCCCAACACCCTACCAAAACAACTCTAATGTCTATCGATTGTATTTACCCACCGTACCACCTTACCTTTTCCTCACCAAAGATCTGTCAGCTTATTCTATGATGTCAGATAGCGACGTCCGGCATTGCCGATTCCCGCAACCAAATAAACAACTCGTTTGCCCTCCACTCAAACCAGTTATTCTTCCAACTACTAGGTCTTGCTTTATCGACTTAATTCGTGACCGGCATGCCCCGGTATGTTCATTTAAAAAATTTCATTCCCCTAAAACCGTCCAACTACGAATTGGACCAGACATCTGGGTTTCTTTCGCGAACAGGACTGCCGCTACTCTCGAGTGTCCGTCGAATTATTCCCTCATCACAATCGCTATGGTTATTCGGCTACCAATTGGTTGCTCCTTGCGTTCAAAAACCCTCCAAATATACAACCCGTACAAGGTTACCCTTAATAACTCATACCCCTTCCCGTCGCAAATTAAATTTAAACCCGTCATAGAGATCTTAAATCTCTCCATAAAACCTGTAACCATCCTACCCGAGCTACATGCCCCTGAATGGAATGATCAGTTGAGCCAGTTTAAAATTTCGGATGATAACCAAAATAACATCTTACAAATACTACATCCTGTAACAATTTTCTCAACATCGGCCGTTAGTATCATTATTGTATGTGTTATTATCCTCGGTATATTTGTGGTAAAAAGATCATTCTGGGAACAAAGAAAACCAAGAGACACGGAACAACATGAAACTATTTATGCACGACCAAGAGTGCGTACCCAGACCACGTGAACTAGACTTAACCACCCGACTTATGTTGTGTATATAAATCTATATTATAAAACCCATCGTTATCATCTAGTTATCATTAGTTAGGATGTTACATTATTATATTAATAGCATTCTAGAAGGGAGAGCCTTGTAAAAATGAACCATAAATAATTCCCATATTCCTATACTATCTTATTCTTCATGTAATTCTTGTATTCATTTATATAGTTCTTGTATCCATTTTAAAAATTCATGTGTTTTTGGTTCATGTATTTATATAATCCTGTATATTCGTATATATTTAACTTTATATAATGCCTATAATCAAATGTATGTACGTGTGTGTATTCATTTTTACATAAGGACCAAAATCGCCCAACGCGAATTTGGATAAAAAAATTTATTTGCTTTCTACTTTGCCAAATAATTGGTGACTTGTCTTTTAAAAATCTCTTAATCATTTTTTTTAGATTTCGCTTAATAATGAATCCTGCTTCTTAAGTTTTGCAATGTTCATATTTTGTATACATTCTCTCTTCGTATAAAAGATGAAGTCACGTCTTGCCTAAGCATTCAATTGTAAATCTTAAACCTTTAATTTTTACTTTAATTTGCATATTTTAGTGTAAAGATGCATAGTTCAATTTCCACTTTTAGTTAACTTGGCAGATCATGATAGCATCAGATCTGAAAATACGCGGTTTAAGATAAAAATATGGCTTCATCTTCAAATATCTTGTTTATTCTTTAAACCTTACCACAGCTAAAAGATTTACTTTATTTTGAAATATCGTGCAAAATAATGCAGCCTTTTCAACATTTAATAATAATGATGTTAGCAGTTTTGGGGTATATAAACCCAACTAAAATCGTCCATATGTTATTAAGAAATACGTAGATTCAAAGGGTGAGTACTACCTGTACTTTTTTGCAGTAAAATACAGTAAGAAATAGTCTTTATCTTCTCCTTCGAGCTTTGTTCTCTTCAGGAACTTAAGTCAGTCAAATTCCCCGATACGATGTAAGACGAATCCGGGAATCTTCAGAAAATTTTAGTAAGTCTACCAGAGTCCTCCGAGCCACTATAGAAGAACTCGGAGAGTAATATAGAAGAAAACTACTACAAGTCACACGTCCGTTACTGCCACCTAACTAAAACCCCCGTCGACTTCGAACCAACCCAGGCCATAGACGGAGGGGTTAACATATATGTTATAATGTTATAATGTTTCAGACCAACAAAGACCCTAGGATCCACTCATGGCTGGTCTACCTAACTGTATTCGTAATTGTGTATTGTGCATGTTCTCCGTGGTGGCGGAGGGGACCTACAATTTTACGTGGGTTCCGAACCACAAGGAACATAAGAACATAAGAAATTTTTATAGTGGGCACACTAGGGGCCACTTCGGCCCATCGAGGTAGCTCCACTATGTAAAAACTGCCTGTACATTGGCAACAACCAATTTTTATAAAACTAAATAATTATCAATTTAAAACTAGAGATAGAATCTCTGGATCCAGAGGATCAAGTCATATAGACTACTATCCACAAATATGTTACACTCTATATCTATTTATAACCGACATGCAAATATATCAGATCCAAAGAATCCAGTCAATTTCATTACGGTATCCATCAATACCAGTACCTTGCCAACCAAAAATAAGTCACGGTCCATATCAATTGCGGATCAAGTCACAATTTACATCCATCAGAGCTGGGCAATAAATACATTGAATGTATTTAAATACTAAATACAGGGGAGAAATGTATTTATAAATACTAAATACTAAATACATTTTACGAATGTATTTAGATACTAAATACAAAATACATCAATTGTATTTAAATACATTTGTAAATACATTTTAAATACATACAAATTTTAACATATGCATTCACTAATTCATGAGTAACAACAATATAAAATGCTTGATAAAGGATAAAGAAATAGTACAATCTAATTTCCGATTATATATTTCCCTTTTTAGAACAAAACAAAAACAAAAGAACTTAGAACTTACGATGTTCAACCAGTGACATATTATACTCATTATATCATTGCAAAATGAGTAACAGTTAATGAATAGATGAGACATAAACGTAAACATAAGACGTAAACATAAACATAAGGCACCTTACGAATTCTCTTTTATTTCACGGTTGCTGCGGATCAAAACCAATCTTTCAAAAGTTTTGTATGAAAGAGAGTTTCTTTTGGGAGTCAAAGTGATTCCCGCGAATGGTAATGTCGTGTTATAGCGGAGGAACAGTCTTTTTATGAGAGGATGTTTTCCCAAACTGTTGATGGTCCGATCGGAATCTTGTAGAAATGCCAATACATTCATGTCTGCAGATGGTGCAATAGAGGACCTCGAAGACGAAGAGTTGTGGGCGAAGCCAAAGTACTCATCGCCGTCCGATGCACAACTAGATGCATTGCTTGCAGCAGAGACTTCGTGTTTACACAGCAAGCAGGTGCACTTTACCTTATTACCGTCTTTAGACTTAATTTTAAAGTATTTTCCATCAAACAGAGGGTGCACTAAATTGTTATCTGCAGATATATCACTGTTTGAGTCACCGGATTTGCTTGTTGAAGCCATGACACGCACACGATAAAGAAATCAACCGCTTTCGACTAAGAGTGGCACACAACTGATTGAACTGACACGTTGAAACATGAACCATGCTGTACTACAGTCGACGCGTCGTACTGTGCTAGTACAGAACGTGTATTAAACCAGTAAAAGTATTTACATTTTTATATTTTGAGTATTTAAATACATTGTATTTAAATACTCATTAAAGTATTTAAATACTATATTTAAATACATGAAAAACAATGTATTTATAAATACAGTTCTAAATACACAAATGTATTTAAATACGTATTTAAATACAAATGTATTTAAATACTGCCCAGCACTGACAACCATATACATTACAATATATATACTTAGGAGGAAAAGTGTAGGTGTGGTTGTAAAGACTGTACAGTAATGTAGAAATGTGTATACACCCATTTTGGGTCTCCCATTTAAAGGTGTTTGTTGGGTAAGTGAAGATCATGAGTTTTTCAATACCTCACAGTACTATGGGGGCACCGCTTGGCAGAGGAATCTCTTTAAATGGGGTGTGTAAGGACAGAGAGTATCCCCTAACCCAAGATGCTGCCTCCCTATATCCCACAACACTTGTGTTGAGCTGTGGGATCTATCACCTAAATGTACATAATATATATAAAATAAACCAGTACCATTCTTGCAATAAAAATGGGCTTAAACACTATCACCAGATGTCCCTTGCAGACATCAAACTATCCAACCTTCTTTTGAAAGAATTGATTGTATCTGATATCACCACTTCTTCTGTCAGACTGTTCGAAAACTTAATTACTTTGTTTGTAAAACTATGTTTTCTTAAATTTGTTCTACATCTTGGCTTAAATAATTTCATACTATGACCTCTAGTACGGTTATTGTGATCATTAATGAAAAGAGAATCAAAATCTATCTTATCCAACCCTTAATTTTACTACCTTAAACTATACCCAATCTATCAACATATGCGTCTAATCGATTTTTAAACATGTTTATAGACGTGCTACTAATTACTTCTACCGGCAAACTATTCCACCTATTTACTATTCTATGCGTAAAAAAGGTTTGGCAACTGCTGTCTCGAACCTTCTACTTGTCAACTTACACCCATTATTTCTACTCCTATTATATTGAGATATTTTGAAAAAGCTATCTCTATCTATGTTATCGAACCCATTCATAATATTGAAAACCTGGATTAGATCACCCCTTAGCCTCCTAGTCTCGAGTGTAGTCAATTTTAACTCTTTCAGCCTATCCTCGTACGACTTTGACCTAAGCGACGGACTCATCTTAGTTGCTCGTTTTTGAACTCTTTCGATTTTGTCTATATCTTTCCGCATATGCGGATTCCAAAATTGGATCGTGTACTCCAAATGGGGTCTAACTAATGATTTATAAAGAGGAACTATAATATCGCGCGATTTGTACTCAAAATTCCGAGCTATAAAACCTAACATTTTGTTCGCTTTATTGACCGCTGCTGTACATTGTTTCGCTACTTTTAAATCACCAGTGACTATATATAACTCCTAAATCTTTTTCCTGCTCTACGCTTATCAACTCTTTCCCTGACATACTATACGCAAAATTACCGTTACGCGAACCTATATGTAAAATTTTGCACTTATCGACGTTAAATCTCATTTACCATGTGACTGACCAATCAACGATTTTATTCAGATCATTCTGGATTTTACCTCTATTTTCGTCATTAATCGCCCTACCACCCAGCTTCGTGTTATCCGCAAACTTTGAAACTGTACTGACTAGGCCGACATCTAAATCGTTAATATATATATAAGGAAAAGCAAGGGGCCCAATACAGAACCCTGAGGAACGCCACTCGCTACATTAGCCCAACACGACTCCGCTCCATCAACGACCACCCTCTGTTTCCTACCTCGCAACCACTCTTCTATCCAATTTATTACTACACCCCTGATTCCATGCGCTTTAGTTTTCTCAATGAGTCTTTTGTGCGGTACGGTGTCAAACACTTTTTGAAAATCTAAATACACTACATCAACCGCCGGATGACTATCGTAAACGTCAACCACGCTTTGGAAAAATTCTAAAAGATTAATTAAGCAAGATTTGTTTCGCCTAAAACCGTACTGCGTATTTCTAACTAAGTTATGCAATTCTAAGTGTTCGACTATACGATCCCTACTTATTGATTCCCATAGCTTACCTACAACAGACGTTAAACTGATTGGCCTATAATTTCCCGCCGCACCTTTATCGCCTTTCTTAAAGGTAAGTGTTACGTTTGCTAACTTGAAATTATCTGGTACGCACCCCTCAGAAATAGACGCATTAAAAATCTTTGTTAGCTGCACAACAATGCTATCTTTTAATTCTTTTAGTTGTATGGGATATATGGAATCCGGCCCCGGTGATTTATGCGTTTTCATTTTATCAATATAGCGCATTACATCCCCTTCACTAACCACAATATTATGCAAAATATTACCATTATCAAACGGTATTATGTCTATGACCGTAGGGATATTCGTTACATCTTCTATAGTAAAAACTGACGTAAAGAATTCGTTTAGCAAGGTAGCCATTTCCTTGTTTTCAGAAACTAGATCTCCGTTAACATTTTTCAACGGCCCCAAGACACTTTTTACTGGATTTCTATTGTTGACGTATTGAAAGAATCGCTTGGGGTTTTCTTTACCGTCACGAGCTATGGAGATTTCAAATTCACGCTTGGACTTTTTTATTACACTTTTCGCTTCACGCCTTAGAGATATATAGTTGTTTCGTAACCACAAATTGTCCTTATCGCACTTATGTAGCCTATGAGCCCTATCTCTACTCTTTATAATCTCTCCTACTCTAGAAGTAAACCACAAGGGCTTGTTATTTACTTTCGCACGCTTAATTTTGTATATATATTAGGGCATTCTGCGGCTATAGGGGTGATGTACAAAGTTTGGAATTCAATACCACACACATGTTTAATCAAGTCCATTTATTAACTGAACAATACAAACAAAATTTTATTCAATTTGAGTAATATTTACTGGTCCCCCAAGAGCCTCCTTCAAGTCTTATTGGGGAGATTATGGAATCAGCTGAACAAAAAATGTACTTCTGTAACTTTACATCCAAAACAATTAACAGAAACCTTAGTCTTTTCAACACATTAAGAAAACAATGAAAAATTTACCAACATATCCATAGGGATCATATGTAATGGGACTTCTTTGCACTGGGCATGGTCTTCCGATGATGCTCGATCACTTGGAATGCCAATTCTTTCTCGTCTTCGCGCTGGGTGATCGAGCTGTTGAAGTCAGTTGCGAGCTTCACCGCTCGCTCAGTGCAGTCATTGACGACCCGAATGGCCCTAACTCTCTCCTTCATCGCCACCAGGTCCTCCAGGTAGTGGGTAACTTTGAGTCTCATGCATTTGAAGAAGTTAGCAGTCCGTTTAGTCACGAAGTCTGGGAGAGTGAGCAGATACGGCGATTTCATGCACTTTGACTCGAATTTTCTTAGCCCCTTCTTGCGCGCAGGGACCTCATGGAGATTTTTAAGCATATGCTTCTTTTCCAAATTGTCTACCTTATCCGAGAAAAAGGCGAGACCAACAAGGTCTTCACTGAGGTACCAGAGGTGGTTCTGAGCCTTGGCTATCGCAATGGTTGCAACTGCCTCGTCTTTGGTCTTGTATCCTTCAAGCTGTCGGAGGAGCTCGATGTCGTTTCGAGGAGCATCGACGCCACTGGGTACTTCAAACCACGCTCGAAGGTAAATCGTAGTGGAGAATACGTTGATACGTCGCAGCGCCTTCTCTTCCGACGGCGTTAGGGAAAACTGCCTCCGAAACAAGAAGATCTTGAGGGAATAAATTCCTTTTGCCATCCACCTAGCTCGGTGGAATGCTCCGGGATAGCGGAAGAGACTCTTCTTCTGCTTCCTTGGAGGGACGGTTGCCCCCAAGAAGAGAAGCGCCAGCTCCATGTATTCTTGGTAATCATCCCGGTCCTGCTTCTGACTAAGTCTGGCACTGATGAATTCAACAACACTGTTCCGGTTATCAGAGACAAAAGTCTGCAAAGGGTCAGGGTCTTGCGGGTCATCTTCAAAGGGATGGTAGCTGCCCTGGTCAATGAAGCTCCAGTAATCCCTGAAGCGAACAAACAAAGGAATGTTCGGGCCAGAGGAAGAAAAGAACTTGTCGAAGACTGCAGTGACCACCAACTCGTGAGTGTGGTGGCGGCAAGCGAAGAAGACGAGTGGACGCTGCAAGCCTTCTTCAATTGTGACACATGCTCCTGCGTGGAGACCTGTATTTACCGCCGTTGTGTCACAACATATTCCTGCAATTAATGGTTTCACCTTCGGCCAATTGTCCAGTACGGTGAGTATGGCATCTTCCATTGCTCTTCCGGTTCTTGATGCAATTTTTGGAATGGCCAGCAGCTTTTCGAAGCCTTTTCCTGATACAACGATGGGTAAGCGATCCGACTTACCACCTCGTTCGTCGGGAAGGATCTTCCCATCGAAGTGGAGAATGCACGGCTTCTGGGGGTCAAAGTTGGTCTTAATGTCCTCGGCAATTCTGTGTCGTGTTTTGGTTCTGGCACCGTGAATGGAGGTCGCTGAGAGCGTCAATTCTCGCACATTCACCCCAGCTGCTGACAGGGCAGGAGCGACGATGTGTATGGCTTTTTGCACGCTTGTATTTCTCCGGTCAAGGGCCGCGACGAACTGGGGGTCATCGATAACCCGACGAGGGTCCATCATCATGGCTTTTGGCTGAGAGCCACATTGGCGGAGGCGGTGGCTGACCTGAGTGAATTCCTCTCCCGAAGACTCGGTGGAGCTGGACGAGCTGCCAGTCAATTCTGCATCTGCCTCTGCATGCTCCGGCTCCCGTATTCGTTTCATTTCCTCCTTAGACTTGTGTCGTCGTCGCTCCTCGTTCTCCTGCTTCATTGCCTTGGCCTTGGATGCTTTGGCAAATGCAACGTCTTCTGGGCCAATGACCATCTTTCTCATTGTCCGTTGGTCTTTAAGGAAGTCGCAGTCCTCTTTATTTGTCTTCGAAGATCCAGCTTCAGAGTGAGCAACATCAAACAAGGTCTCCATGTCCAACAAGAACTGTTG
>JAJOZX010004030.1:0-322500 GCA_023014485.1 Bathynomus jamesi | reverse complement strand
CCATGCGTGGCTGGCTACGAGGGCAGGAGGCGATCAGAGAGCAATTCCCTCCTTCACCAAGTCCCGCAAATGAGGCGGGATGCTGCAGAGGGGTCGACCGCAGGTCGATCCTGAACCGTCGTTCAAACTCAACAAAAATAACAAAAGTATATATATATATATATATATATACAGGGTCCGCAAAAAAAAAAGGAGCATGACGAAAATGTTTACTGTACATTTATTTTTACACATAATGACAAATAACTTATTTTAGGCAAATAAGCAACAAATAAACTAAGTTAGTACCAAATTTCATGTCAATACGTCAAAAATTAAAGAAAATATAAAAGTTTTACTACAACATGTCATATAATTTTACAATTTCCAAAGAAAACTAAATTATAAGACTAAAAAAATTTTTCGATATGTTTGCCAGAAACCTCTACAACCCTTCGTAATCGGGGCATAAATTGATCTATAGCTTTATCTACTTGATCTTGGGTAATTTCTTTCCATTTTTGTACGATAACTTCTTTCAAATGTTCGACATTTCGGATCTTATGCTTGTACACTTTCTCAGCCAACATTTCCCATATTCCGTAGTCTACGGGATTCAAATCTGGACTATTAGGGGGCCAATCTTTTGGGTAAAGCAATTCAGGAACATTATTTTCTAAAAATTCAATAGTTGACTTAGCGGTATGCGCCCGAGCGCCATCCTGTTGGAATAAGAAGTAACCATTATTCGCCAATCGTCTCATTTCGGGCAGCATTTGTTCCAACAAAGTTTCAGTGTAATAGCGGGCGTCTACTTTGATGTTTGGCTCTACGAAAAAAACAGATGTCTTGCCTAGTTTAGACACACCGACCCATACCATTACGCTGGCAGAAAAATGATTACGGGTAGCATAAAGTCTATCATCTGGTATTTCATTTTTACGATTAACTCTTGAATACACTGACATTTTGGGAATTTCGCGGTGGTTCTAAGTAGTATAGCCGCAAAAGGTTAGAGTGCAGGAATGTTGCAAGTGATTACGTAATGTTGCAAAGGGGGTGGGGGTTGTTACAAAGGGGGTGGGGTGTTGCAAAGGGGGGTGGGGTGTTGCAAAAAAAGGGAAAAAAGAAAAAAAAGAAAAAAGAGTACTGCCCTTTGTTGCCAACCGGGGTTGCAAGGGGCATGCAACTTGGAGGCGGAGTTCTCCCCCAAGCTATTCCCCCCAAAGGGCCAGAAAGGAGAGAAAGGAGGAAAGGTGTTCACCTGGCAGGAGCCAAGTGCATATTAAGACTTCAGCCGAGTAGGCGTTGTTTTATAGGCTCCTAATCAGCCAGTTGGCTTAGAAGGCGTAAATGGTTTGAGTTGCCAGATAGCGCCATGTATTCAGTTTGTGCTATATATTTAATTCTAATCGAAGACTGAGTTGCCAGATACCATTGTATACATTATTATATACGACTAATCAGCCAGTTGACTTAGAAGGCGTAAATGGCTAGAGTTGCCAGATACCACTTTTTAGCGATACCATTGTATACATTATTATAGACTCCGAACCATCCAGTTGGCTTAGAAGACGTAATTGGCTTGAGTTGCCAGATACCACTTTTTAGCATTATTATTGCCAGATACCACTTTTTAGCGATACCATTGTATATATTATTATAGACTCCTAATCATCCAGTTGGCTTAGAAGACGTAATTGGCTTGAGATGCCAGATACCACTTTTTAGCATTATTATGGTGAGTTGTCTCCAATTAAAAGATTTCGTGCCATGTATTCAGTTGCCAGATACCACTTTTTAGCGATACCATTGTATACATTTAGAATTCCGCTAGTAGGTTTAGAAGGCGTAACAATTAGAATTAAGTAAAACAACATTGCATCATTCTTTTTATTATAAATATATAGAAAATAAATATACATTTCAATAATAATTGAGGAATATGTATATAATCATAACAGTACAGGAGAAATATCCCGCAAAATATATAAATACATTTCAATAATAATAGAAATATGCATATAATCATAACAGTATAGGAGAAATATCACGCAAAATATATAAATACATTTCACTTTTTTTTTCAAAATATTAAACTCGCATTTAATCGAGTTTACAATTACATCATTATTGCTCTGCATTACGCAGTATATGCGGCTTAATAATATTTCACCGCTTAAAGTACAGCGAAACCTGTATTCGATATGAAGGGCTTTCATATCGTTCAGTACTATTTTTGTTCCCACTTTACAACCGGTTGGTAAGTCATCTTTAAATACGTCTAGAATACAATCAAAAGCACGCACAAAGAGTTCATCGTTAGCTACATTATTAAACACAAGTTTATAAACACGCTTTTCCAATCGAGGGTTTATTTCTACCGACTCGAGCTTTTCAATCGTGAACTTACTCAACATAACGGCAATTGAAGTAATCTTCTAAATCGTTACTACAACTGCGCGTTATATAAAGAAATAGTTCTTCAGGGTGAACGGTGTAGGTGAGCTCAGCCTTGTACCGATCAATTGCTTTGTACCAAAGTTCATGGTATTTCAAAGAGTCTAAACTTTTTAAATAAACGTCCAGCTCTAGACCATTCTCACCAGCCCTACACTCGGTAAACCCATCGAGCAGAGCGGTGTAGGCGTATTCAAGTACTGTATCAAAATAAAGCATATCCGTAACACGCGCGTCTAATATAGGTTTCAGCTTACGGAATCCGACGATTTCAAACATTCTGTCGAGGATGAAACGGTTTCGCGTAGGAATAAGAGCGTTATTATCAGAAGCATTCTTCCACATCAGCCGTATATCAATGCACGGCCGATCGTTATTTATACACAACGTACATACAACGGCGTATGAGGGTGCGTCACTAATCTGCTCTCTTCTTGTACCTACGTTAGCAGGTATTTTATAACGATCTTCACTCCACTTCTCAACTATCACGAAGATTCTATTCATCTCCTTGACACTTAAATAAACCCGTTTGTTTGTTTGTCTACATTCCGTTTCCAGCACATAGCTAACGGTACCGGAATTACGCCTGAACACGCGCAACGATTTCGTCACGGACACATCGTACGAGGCGTTGAGAATGCTGCTCAAAGGAAGTTCCATCGTATTCGAGGAGCGCACGTCCACTCGGTTCAAGCTCTGAGATAACTATGAGCCGTGTGAGGCACGCAGGTAGGCAGGAACGGTTCGACGGGCGGCTGACTCGATGATACGTGAATGGGCTTGTTCGTATGATCCGCGAGTCGCACCGAATTGTTGTACATATTTGTTTTTCCGGTATAAGAATTAATTTCATCACTACCAGCCTACGCACCAGACAGTTTACCTCAGGGTAAGGACTAGGCACATTTTATGTTTTACTAAACATCTTCACACTCCGGCGCACTATTTGAGAGGAACATATGCTCATATTTTTCCTTTCTGCCCATCAAACGATACTCGTCTCTAAAGTCTGTTAAAAACTCACGCAGGGAACTAGCCACAACCTCACTACGAACCTCATCATGATATACATTAATATAGTGATAAAAATACTTAAGATTGTCCATGATCACGAGATTCACATTTTCAGTCGTAGGGTATGAGTAATCGACATGGTGTAGCATGACGTAATACCGCTTGTCACACCACCCATCCGCAAGACTCATTATCCATACCTGCTGCTTCTCTTCTGCACGCGTTGTTTCTTTTACTTCACGGTATATGTGAGACTTTATAAAGTTTAGCTCTACAGCATACTTCAGCACATCGTCTGTGCAACGAAAGCCTTCAACGGTCTCACCAGAACATCCGTAGAGTATTTGTACATCTTGGAACTTCGCACAATCCAATGTGTTTTTAAAAGAGACATAGGAGGGAGGAATAGGAAGTTTTTCGGTATCCACCACATCCTGACACTTTGCTGAATACCATTTCATAAACGTTGTACAAGCAATATTAAAGGTAGCCATTTGAATACACGTCTGATCTTTTCTTCTGAATACACGTCTGATCTCTCGGGCTTACTGCAGTCGACTGACCACGCAGGGACTCCCAGATAGTAGCATGACTCACGGTCTTACAGTGGGCGGAGCTTAGAACTTTCACCTGCGCACACACACACACACACCACACACACACACACAAAGGAGAAAGTGAAACGCTAATTGAAACATGATTTATTTAATAAACGAGATATTCAAGTTATATATATTTACAAATACGATTTAATAAACGAGATATTCAAGTTATATATATATTTACAAATACGTGTAATAAATCAATAGATACGATTATATACAAGACAAATACGTGTGAGTTAACAATAGAAGCATCATACGTTATGGTATCCAAAGGGTACGTTATCATAAGCACCAGGTAACTGGTAACGTTTCCTATAGGTGTTACGGCACACCTTCGTACCCCTAAGTTCCTTCACGCCCCCCAGCTTCTGCGCCCGAAAATTGTGGGTGCCTACAATTAGTTGGGGAGTTTGTTCGCCCTCATCATCGTCCAAACATACTAGATCCTTCAACGATTCAAAGTTAACAACCCGCCGATTCGCATAGTTGAGCGTAATGCCCTTTGCCTTCACGATATATTTCATTTCCTCCCCCACCCTGACCCGTACCCCATAAGTTTTAGGTCCTGTTGAGACAAAAAAGTCGGCGTATGCGTTGTCCCCATACTCATCCTTGATCTCATCAGTGAGTTCGCCGAGGAACTCCCCAATAGTGGGCATGTATTCACCCTCCCTCTCTGTGAATATCACGCTATCTGTATCGGCATACAATACTCTCCGCCCAAGAGAATGCAATAGACCCCAAAGTTTTATACGGGCATAGGCTGTTGTGAAGCTGGCCACAGGTATGTTTGTAACCCTTGAGGTATCTGTGGCCAATTCAGTGTTGTTGTACTTTATTATGTAAGTATTACCTACATTCACGATCTCCATGACCTCTTTATCGGGAGCATTGGCATAATCCCAGACATCACTATAACTTTGTGCCAAATGAATGTTCCCTTTGCCTGTATTCTGCGCAAATTTTCCCCATAGACTGTTTAGACACAACTTTGCACTAAAGCGCTTGCCAGGATTCTTTACAATTTGGGCACGATCAAGTTGTATACCTTCGCGGTCGCGGTAACGTTCAATATAGGCAGACTTTTCATCTTCGGTATCAACTCCTCGCGGATACCCTGATGCCTCAACCTTATCCTTCAAAAAGGCGTTTATATATGGTTTGAAAAGGTTGGGTAGCTTCTGAAACCTCCACACCTCATCTATCTTCAGTATTCTATAACCATGGCGTACGGCTAGGGCCAGCTCAGGACTTGTATATACGCCTCTGATCTTACGCTGGTGGGGTATATGGTTACAATCGCCGTTATCCTCTTCCGCGCACTTCACGCACAGGGGAAACATGAGCTTGTCGTCGATAACGACAGGTAAAATTGGCATCCATAAATTGCGTGGGGGGAGTACGTCTACGAAAGAGAGCCCAAAGTGACGATCATTCAAATTTCTTGAAAATTCATTGATGGATGTCAGGTTAGGTCCCACCAGTTTCTCAGGAGCGCCCACGGGGTACGGATTGTTCGTCATCACGTATGGGTACAAAGAACAGAAATCGTAGTAATGGAGCTTCACACCCTCCGTAGGTGGAAAGTATAGTCTGAATGGATTTGTACGTCCTCCAAACAAGCTATCACCACATTTGAGAGGATCCAGCACCATTGAGCGCTTGATCGTGTTTATTTCCTCACGGTACACCTCGTCTGTCTCCATCCGTGCATCATATTCATGCTCCCAAAGACTTTGTGAGTGAACTGTGATCCTATAAGTTGATCGCGGGTGCGGGTCCGTGCAAGACAGTCGGCAGGAGATCTACCGTGGATATCTCCGGCGATTCCGCACTCAGGACGGGGGCATCCACGCCACCAGCAACCGTTAAAGGAGTACACAGTCTTCACACCAGTGACACGGTTTTCACTTAACCCATCAACCCAAAAAACACGTCCATTAATCTTAATGGGTACTTCACCCGTGTTGCGGGCGTGCTTTATGTATACACCTGTCTTTGCTGTAGGTGTATGAGCCAGTAAATAGCCTTGTGTCCGTAACTGCGGGGGTTGTTTCGGTGAATAATGGCTAAGGTGTCTTTAGGCATGAAGTTATTCTTGAACACCGTAAAACATAATGATGCGATGGTGGTTGCGACTTGCAGCGGATCGCATTTGAAACGGGCTATGTACATCCTTCTAAAGGCCTGGAAACATACTCTAAGCACGCGCACACCATTCACGCAATAACGCTCACATTCATCAGCTATATTATAAGGGTTACTTTCATTAAAACTGTTGTAGTATCGATCAAAGTCTTCACGTTCATCCATACAGTCAAAATAATGTTTGGGTGGTGGTGGGCCTACGTAGTTTAAAGTCTCGCTGGTGAGGAAAGTGTAAGGGAAGTATCCTTTGGAAACTTCAGCTGCTACTCCCATCACTTTGGGTAGCTTTGCTAATTTACAAGGTGTGAATAATAAAGTGTCTTTAAATTGTACATTGCCTCTTATTTGTATCTGTATTAATTTGTTGCCTCTTTTTAATGGATCACCTGCAAATATCTCAGAGGATTCGTGTTCAAGCAACTCCTTATAAAGGAACTGCGTATCAAACTTTGTCCCGTTATGGGCGAGAATATACACAGTCATTTTTTTGAACTTGTCGGCTAACTTGACAATATAGGACACAAATAGTTTCACAGGACTATCGCGGACATTCGTTTTAAAAACGTTTGTCCGTTTACCGCATTTGGGGCACTCGTCACATTCGATACCCATACACTCATCACAGATGGTCTGGCTCACAAGTAAATGTGGAATTACCTCTTTGGTTTCAGCGTTCATATATGTTTCTATATCGTAGTACACAGTTATACAAGGGTTATTTTTAGGCTTAGCATCTTTCATATAACATACATGCTTTACTCCATCCGCCTTATATTCCTCCTGGCATGTAGGACAGTGAATTACGTCACACTTGTGCTTAAATTTCCCCAATTATCCATTGTGTGAAACATACCACATTCACAGATTCTCATTTTCCTGCACGTGCCAATTGATTTATGGAAATCAAAACAGCTATTATTGAAAAATGTGCGTCTACACACATCACAGTCTCTCTTCTCAGCGTCAACTACACGGCTTTCACATTTGGTGCTTTTACACTGCTCACATACCATGTGACATTCTTTACAATGTCGCACAATATCATCGCAAACTCGAGGCACCCCTTACACAAATCATGATGTCTCCCATATTTTCGACTTTTGTCATAACTCGCGTAAAGCCACCTTATATTACGGATGGGGAGATACGTTGTCCCTGACAATCCTAAAATAAGTAGGGGTCTTGTACGATCTCTCACACAGCTTTTAAAAACATACACAGTCCTACGACGATCATCCAGCCCAAATACAACTATACGAACATTCATTTCCTGTTCTACCCTTCTCAACTCTTCAGGACCCATATTACAGTCAAATTCAAGTTCACAGTCTACAGCTAGTTTACGGGCACGCTCCACGACCGTAGGCAACCAAATTTTTGTGGCCTGTGTATTTTGTACAGTAAACATACGTGCTAAGAGTACTGCTATAAAGCCGCAACCACGATCGACGTTTATATGCTTTCGGTAAATAATCGGAGAATTGAAGTTAAGAGTATACGGTATGGCACTATGACCCGCAACACGGAATACACGATCAATATTTACCGTGAAGTTGTCCATATTAAAGGCTATACTACTTTGGGCGGCTTGCATTATACGGCCTAATATATATTCTACATCTTCAGCCGCCAAACGTCTAAATGGCACTATCACCCAATAATCGTCTACATCACCGTCATCTGACCCGAATCCAAAGGACAGACTCGTCCTGACTTCACGCTCGTCGCGGTTCTGAAGAGCAAACTCTACAATACGCTGTACAACCCGGCGTAGCCCGCGCTCAATTCCATTGCTATACATGGCTCTAGGGTCGACCCTGACTCTATACCGATTTCTAGTCAAGGCTGGGTGGGGCTGCGGAGCGCACCAACTCGAACGTTATAACATCCTCAACAGAACGGGGGCATCTGTGGCGGATGAATTAGGGGATATATTAGCGGAAGGTGCTGCTGGGGGCCTGTTGTGTAGGAGGTTGAGGGTTGGGGATCTATTATTGTAGACTTAACAGAACGGGGGGCAACTGTGGCGGATGAATAAGGGGATATATTAGCGGGAGGTGCTGCTGGGGGGGTTGTTGCGTAAGAGGTTGAGGGTTGGGGATCTATTACCGCTGCAACAGGCGCGTATTTCGGTCGCTTTATACCTGACGTGGGGTTCTCATACCTCCGCTTTGGACGTGCTAGCGGTATCGCTGGTGAGGGTTCGTTGGCAGGGGAGGAGATCACAACTACACTGTCGTCGAGGTCATCCGTAATGTCAATGATGGGGTGCTCTACCTCATCGTCATTCACGGTTCTGTGGGAGAAGAAAGCAAAATATAAGGAACAGCACTCAAAATTTGTAATATTTTGTAAATGACCCACTTAGGAGTGTGACGTGTTAGAAATGGACTCTGTAGAAAAATTCAGATTCACGAGCCCATCCACATGTATTATATCTGGACCTACAGGATGTGGTAAAACTGTGTTTATGCTTAAAATCATTAAAGAAAAGGGAGAGATGTTCTCGAAATTTGTGCATAAAGTTATATGGTGCTATTCGACGTATCAATCAGTGTTCAACGAGTACCAAGATGATATTTTGTTCCACAAAGGCGTATATGACGTTAATTCGTTAAAGGGAAATGAACATACAATCATTGTAATTGACGATCTCATGTTGGAGATGGATAAAACGTTTGCCGAGACATTTACAGTATTCTCCCACCATCTTAACATAAGCGTGTTCTTCATCAATCAGAATCTATTTTTCAAAATAGATACATGCGCGATGTGTCGTTAAATACGCAATATCTAGTCTTATTCGCGCAACGTAGAGATGTATCACAAATTGGGGTATTAGCCAATCAAATGTTCCCGAATCAGCGTAAGGAGTTTTTGGAAGTTTATAAAGAAGCTACAAGCACGCGTTACGGATATTTGCTTTGCGACCTTCATCCGCGAAACACGTTTAGAGTGCTTCTACGAACGAATATATTTCCAAACGAGCCTGAAACGGTGTATATTCCAGAATGACAAAGAGACTAAAGAAATACCGTGAATTAATAAAAATCTATCATCGACTGCCCCGGGCAATGCAGCAGATGTTTATTAAAAATATCGACGCCGACTTTTTAAAATGCATCTGTGAAATCTGTCTTAACGTTATAAATTGCAATGTATCAATGAAAACCCATCAGAAGGCTCGCCTACGCCGCTACAAGAACATAATACGTGCACTCGCTCGTAAAAGTCAAACTGTAGCGAAGAAAAAACGAATTATTGTACAAACAGGAGGGTCATTTCTCCCCATCTTATTTTCAGTTTTGGGTCCTTTACTGACTAGATTAATATAATGAAGAAAGTGGTAGTGATTCCCCACGAGGTGTACGCTTCACTGCAAAGGAATCCAGGCACGGATCTAGATCCCCGTAAAAGCAGACTTAAAAGAATGGAAAGCGAATTGCTGGCCCTATTAAACAGTGAAAAAACACCTGATGAGAAAAGAATCTTATACCAAGAAGCTCTGCAGAAATTTCTTCACGAGTACGAAAATTATAAGAGCCCTACAGAGATTCCAGTGGTTATTAGGCACAGCACGGGGGACGATGGACATGGCGACATAGGATCTGTGCCCGACGATACAGCTGACCAACCAAAAAGATTAGCCACACAACATATCGAACATGTATTAAAAAGCACCCTCCCACATACATTGATGAGTAAAGGCTTAAGTCTTTATAATCTATTGAATGAGGATCCAGCCATACAATGGACCGATACAGGCGAGCTCATTGTGGAAGGATCAAAGGTACAGGGATCGAATATCGTAGACATTGTCCATGATCTGGTGAGAAAGTGGGATAGGCCATCACCATCAGGATGGAAGCATATTAAAGCAAGACTACAACAAATAAATGTCCCTAAAACGTTGATAGGAAATCTGAACAGGTTAAAAGACTTGGAACATGCAACGCATGTGACACAGTTGAAGGAGCCGTCACCCCCGGCGGTAACACCTTTGAAGAGGAGCAAGAAGAGGTTAAACCAACCCTACCCACGTGCCTCTAAAATACGCAAATGGCTAACGTATTAACTAAACGCTATTATGACATTTCTAACCCATCCTCTTACGGCGGCGTAGATAGACTGTACAGAAGTGTTTACGGAGTAGGAAAAAAAATGTTGAAAGATTTTTGAGGGAGCAGGACGCTTATACGCTTCATAAGCCTGTGAGAAAAAGGTTTAAAACAGCCAAGACAACGGCTTCCTCGATTGATTCTATTTGGCAAGCAGATTTAACAGACATGCAAAGATATTCTGTGTATAACGATGGTTACCGCTACATTCTATTCATAATAGACGTATTCTCTAGATATCTGTGGCTAGTTCCTCTGAAAAATAAATCACCTGAAACAGTAGCTAAAGCCACCAAAACGCTAATGTTAAAAGAAAACAGGGTTCCTGGCTATTTTTGTACGGATATGGGGAAGGAATTTATAGGCCGTGCTTTTCAGAACATGTTGACAGAGTTTAATATCAGCTATTACACAACCAATTCTATACATAAGGCTTCTTTAGCTGAAAGAGTTCAGCGCACCATAAAGGAACGCATGCACCGTTATTTTACACATAAAAACACATACAGATTTCTAGACATTCTGGAATCATTGGCATCATCCTACAACCGCTCACACCATCGCACGATTGGGACAACACCTAACGAAGTTTTAGAAAGAGGTACGCTCCCGAGAAGAGATGGATCACCACCACCACCACACTCTGCGCGCTTCAAAATCAATGATTATGTAAGGCTGTCGCGTTCGGGGAACAAATTCGCAAAGGGTTTTGAGCAAGGATGGACACGCGAGATTTTTAAAGTTAGGGCTATGAGACCTAAAGGTGAGATAATGATGTATTACATTGAAGATTTGAATGGGGAAGAAATCTCAGGAGGCTTTTACCGCGAGGAATTGCAGAAAGTTGCGTTTAATTTAGGAAAAAATGTGTTTAAAATTGAGAAAATTTTAGGAAGCAAAGGTTCAGGAAAGAGAAAAATGTACCTGGTGAAATGGCTAGGGTACCCAGAAAGCTTCAACACCTATATAAAAGCTGATGCAATAATGAAGCTTAAATAGTATGCAACATGGCTCCTAACCATTTCTACGTCACACTCCCGTCCTCCTCGTCCCTGTCTGTACACCCTAACAACACACTAGCCAACTTTGTAACAGAGCTCCACAAGCACATTGAATTGGGTCGTGATTCGTATGAGGTGGGGATATGCGAAATTCAGCTGGACACCATCTTTTTAAATATTGAACATAAAGAAACCGTTTTTACGATTCTTAGAGACATTGACGAGTGTGAAAAAGCTGGGGTAGCTATGGATGAAACTATGCGTATCGCTCGGACTAAGGTTGCACGGTATTACAGTACAGAAGTAAGACTAGGACCGGGTCAATATGGTTCGGCCGAGGATGTTGTGAGAGGCTTAAACGTAAGTTTAAGAAACTCAAACCTTACGAATGATTTAGTATACGAAATCGTAAACAACCCTGCACATACACTAATCCTAAAATCAAAGACTAACAGACGTATTAAAGACCATAGAAAGTTCCAAATTCTAGCCAATGGCCGATATAGCGCAGTCTTCCAAAGAGACACATTTCACGAGACACAGCATGACTTGTCCAGATTAATGTATCAATTGAAGATGGAGAAATTGGCTGAAAGGTCCCCAGACATGTGCTATATTTACAGTAATATAGTGGAGCACCAGTTTGTTGGGGATACCCAGGCGCGCCTGCTGCGCATTGCTCACATCCCCAACCATAGAGGAAGGAGTTTGTGTATTACATATGACAGACCCCATTATGTGAATGTCGCAACTAATTTAATAACCAATATCTCAATATATATAAGAACGATTGAGGGTGAAAACTTCCCATTCGGTAACGGGAGCTTAACAGTGAAGCTACACTTTCGACGCACTGAGTTATAATGGATAGAAAGCCTTTCACCGTCTATCGAGGGGTGAGATACCAGCGCGGTAGTGGACTTGGATCCATTTTTTCATCCATACTACGTACGGCTGTTCCTTTGCTGAAGAGGGGGCCAGATACCTTGGAAGGAAAGCGCTACAATCAGGCCTTAACACTGCAGAAGACATATTGGCCGGGGCTAAACCTAAAGAAGCTCTAAAAAAACATTTAAAGCGTACACGGGACGAAATCATCAAAGATGCAAAGAGAAAAATGCGTGGTGGCGGAAGAAGAAGAAGAGGGCTCCCCGGAAGAAGAAGGGGTCACGTGGTATTAAACGTAAAAGGCTATCAAAAAAGAAGTGCTGTAAGCGAATGAAACCTATGGTTGACCACTTTTTTGACTGATATAAGCTAAGGACATTGATCTCATGAATCATAGTTTGTTTACCACTTGTCGAGAGAGGAGTCACTATTTCGCCATGGCACGCTTCATCCACCCATGTAGTTCACAATGCTGTAAATCGGAGCTGTCCCTTTTTGAGCTGCCTCCAACCCAAGTTTCTATTGAGCACAGTGACTTTATTACAATTAACCCTTTAAACACAATTAGTTCCCCGAGTGCACCTATAGAATTCGTGATACCCAGCTCAGGCCCTTACTTTTTTGATCCAAGCTGTGTGCACATGTACGCTAAGCTACGTATAGCCCATTCTGATGGAACGGTCTGCGATGACAAATATGCTGTATACCCTGAAACAAACTTTCTGCACTCCATATTCAACCAGTGTGACGTATATTTAAATCAGACCAACATATCGGCAGGCACGGGGTACTATCATCTACGAGCCTATCTGGAAAATGTCCTCAACTTTTCCAAAGAAGCGAAGGCTACCTTTTTAAGTGCCGAGGGATATTATCAAACTAAAGATGAAAATAGTATAAAGGACAAATTTAAAAATTCTAAAAAGAAAATATACGAGTGTTTTGGACGGTTGCACACAGATTTCACTTTCCAGGAGAAGTTGCTTGTCAACGGGGTGGATATGAAAATAAAGCTCACCCGCACGAGTCCTGAGATCTGCTTAAATCTGGATGCTGATCAAGAGGAGGGTGCAAAGCCCGTTGTGGTTCACATTATGGACACATACCTCCGCGTACGGCGAGTGAAATTAAGTTCACCAAAACAACTAGAAATTGAGAAAAATTTACTAAACGCTACAGTGAAATATCCTATTAACAGAGTGCAAATCAAACTATATACGGTTCCTGCAGGGTTGGCATCGAAGCAGATAGAAAACATTGCCCTGGGAAATCTTCCTAAAAGGATATTAATCGGCATGCAGGACCATGCTTCGGTGAATGGAAAATATAAAAAGAGTGCCTTTAAATTCGAGAATTTCGGACTTAAAAATATAACTCTATACGTTAATGGCACTGCTTTGGGTGGAACAATGGGTACGGACTATTCATCAGACGCTGTGTTACCTCTTTGTGCCAGAGCCTATAGTAATCTGACCCATATTGCAGGTGATTGTGATGAGCTTGGTAATGGGGTAACGCAGGAAGAATTCATTGATCAATTTAACCTTTATCCGTTTGACATTACACCTGACTTATCTGCTAGCGTAAATACCCATTTAACCCCACAGCAGAGCGGAAACATCTCAGTGCGGCTGGAATTCGCCAAGCCTATAGACGCTCTATTAGTGTACTAGTATATCTCGAATCGCAAGCCCTAATAGAAGTAGATAGATTTAGGAGCGTTATCACTGACTTTTAAAATGGATGCTAATACACTTCAGAAAGTAATGGAACGAGTCACACGTTCCAAATTTATCGGCGTGTTTGCGAAGAATGAAACATTGAGTTTGCCAAGTACGCGAGAATGCGGTAGTCTTATTGTGAACACAGATGTCATCGGTAATGAAGGGATTCACTGGATCGCTGTCTATTTTAAAAATAGACAGCGCCTGTACTATTTTGATTCACTCGGTACTCAACCCTGGAGTGACCCTATTATTGTAAAATTTCTCGCTCAGTTACATATTCCCGAAGTTGTATGGAACCCATTTCGTATACAAGGATATTTTAGTAATGTTTGCGGAATGTACTGCGTCTCATTTCTCACGCATATGTCATGTGATAAAGAATTTATAAATTTTTTAAATTTATTTGACCCGTGTCACACTCGCCGAAACGATGAAATGGTATGCAGACAGATAAAAATCCGTTTTCCAATTGTACGTACTCGTTGTATAGTATAATGTTTTTGTTCGTATATTTGTAACGGTATATTCTGTAGTTGGTTATTGTACTGATTTCTTTCATTTAATAAATTTATGAAATATATTGTCTTCTTACCCTAAAAAGATCGAAAAACACTTACATTATTTCGGTGTGACATTGCTGACTGATCAGTATATCCTCCGTATTCATGACACGAGATTCTTCAAAAGATTGTATAACACGTGTCAAATCCTCATCGGACCTTAAAGGAATAATGTTCATTCTTTTAAAACATATACAGAGTATACAGGCAGATCCCCATTATGTGAAGATATCTTTGGTTCATTTAAGAGGAATAACATTGATTACCATAAAAAATTTCGATTTTAGCATAATGGGGATAAGAAGTAAAACCAAATAACATTGATTGCCATAAAAAAAATTTCGATTTTTGGCGAGTATCTAAATGAAGTATTTGACGAGATACTACAACTCTCCATATATATAAAATCGAATTATAGACACTTACATTTCTATGGTAGTCCCTTGCGTCGGATTGTAAGGAGCGTCACTGCAAATATCTTCAACGGTTTGCGTTGGAAATAATTCATCACGGTCAATCGCGTTAAAAAGACTAATTGCCGTTAATGCTGCAGTGTCACTTTCTTCATACAATTCCGGGGAGACGTACAGGTCCATGGTGGAGGATGTGTGACATTGCTGACTGATCAGTATATCCTCCGTGTTCATGACACGAGATTCTTCAAAAGATTGTATAACACGTGTCAAATCCTCATCGACCTTAAAGGAATAATGTTCATTCTTTTAAAACATATACAGAGTATACAGACAGATCCCCATTATGTGAAGATATCTTTGGTTCATTTAAGAGGAATAACATTGATTACATAAAAAATTTCGATTTTAGCATAATGGGTATAAGAGGTAAAACCAAATAACATTGATTGCCATAAAAAAATTTCGATTTTTGGCTAGTATCTAAATGAAGTATTTGACGAGATACTACAACTCTCCATATATATAAATCGAATTATAGTCACTTACATTTCTATGGTAGTCCCTTGCGTCGGATTGTAAGGAGCGTCACTGCAAATATCTTCAACGGTTTGCGTTGGAAATAATTCATCACGGTCAATCGCGTTAAAAAGACTAATTGCCGTTAATGCTGCAGTGTCACTTTCTTCATACAAATCCGGGGAGACGTACAGGTCCATGGTGGAGGGAATGATTATTCACTGACGCGAAAATAGCTACTGTTACTCCCAACTGAAAAATATCCCCTTTTATATGCACAATCGCCAAGCTCCGCCCCAAAAGACCAGATGTTCGTAGTGATTGGCTGCCAGTGTAGCTGGGTGGAGCTATGACGTGTACCAATCCGCTATAACGGGTCCGGACGAGTAATGGCATCTTTATATTTTCTCCAATAGATTTAATGCTCGTATTACTCCTTGCTGTCTTTACCATGTCAATATTTTTCCCCCACTATTCCCGGATCATTAGTCACTAATGTAATCGAGAGGACTTTATAATAAAGAAATATATCCTAATTATACTTTTAAAAGAGCATTCGGTTTCCGCGTTAAACTGTGGGTCTAAGGCGGAGTGAAAACCTTTCCAATTCGGCGAGAAATTACACTAGGGAACAACATTTCTTGAAAATTATTTGGTGTTTCTTATAGAACTTTTGATACTGATTCCAAATATGGTTTCAGAATTTTTCTATCACCCATAGTTTTCGAGAAAATAATATTTCCATTACTTAGAGTTTCCCGCAGATCTTATAGACAATGCAGGTCCTGTATATGAGCTTTAATTATCTCGATGAAATAGTGAGCAATCGACGAGATGTATTTCTGAATCCACGTTAAACTGTGGGTCTAAGGCGGAGTGAAAACCTTTCCAATTCGGCGAGAAATTATACTAGGGAACAACATTTCTTGAAAATTATTTGGTGTATCTTATAGAACTTTTGATACTGATTCCAAATATGGTTTCAGAATTTTTCTATCACCCATAGTTTTCGAGAAAATAATATTTCCATTTTTTCCCAAAATATTATCAAGTACTTTGAAGTGTCGCATCGAGGTCTAGTATGAATTGTGCTAAATTTTCACTTCTAACACTAAATATTAAAAATCAAAGATTTAAGCAGTTAAGATGTAAACTAAAATTAAGGTAAATATTTTTCACATTATATTTCTATTTAAGGTAAATATTTTTTATTTTTACTTACAAGTTTAGAATTTTTTTCACAAATTTTTTTTTTTTTTTTTTTTTGCGCGTATCCGAATTAAACCTAAAAATGGCACGCATCGGTTGGCCACCACTGGACTCCTTTATTTGAACAAAACTCTCGCTCTTTTCTATATATATATATATATATATATATATATATATATATAATTAATACATTCAGGTATGCCTACCTTATTTCTTTCGCTGATTGTTATTTAATATAATTGTGTGTATTTCTTTCAATAACAGAGATGTTATCTAAGAATATGACACCATACAAATTACGCGTAAATATAAAATATTTTCATTGTAGAAATAATAATAATAATAATAATGATAATAATAAGATTGGTGTGAACGGTGGTTTTTGCTCGAATAGATTGTAGAAGGATTAACCCTCGGCCGAAAAGGTCTCTAGGGGACGATTCGAATTGACACAGAGTCTCCTTTTCCTCTGTGCGTGCGTGTGTGTGTGTGTGTGTGTGTGCACGAGTTGTTTATTCGTTTATTATATATATATATATATATATATATATATATATATATATATCCACATCAAGAGCGGTCTGGAAGGAAGATCTCTCAACAAGCAGGTGTTCTTCGAAAATATAAAGATGTCATTAGTCGCCCGACCCCGTTATAGCGGATTGTGTTTTGGCTAATTTCAACTTTAAATGAATCTTCCAATTGATTAACTATATAAACATATTGTGGTATTTTATATGGTTGAATCTTCCAATTGATTAACTATATAAATATATATTGTGGTATTTTATATGGTTTGTGCACACGAGTGATTCATTAGTTTATTATATATACAAGTACAGATGGGTGGGGGAATTTGGGGGAATGAGGGTCGTGTGTTTTGAACTGTTTCGCATATATTCGTAAAGTTTCTTTTCGTTTCGTTATTCGTGACTTAAATATTTATAATAAAAATTAAGTGTGTAAAAATTATTTATTTAATAAACAGAATTTAATTGGATTCATCTACCGTCATATATTGTGGTATTTTATATGGTTTGTGCACACGAGTGGTTCATTAGTTTATTATATATACAAGTACAATTTAATAAATATTGCTATCTGGAATACATGGCGCTATCTGGCAACTGAATACATGGCGCTATCTGGCAACTCAGCCAGAATAGAGGTTTATAAAAGACCGAGAAGCTGATGACGGAATCATTCAAGCTCGGCTCCCAGCCGAGCAAGGACCTCTGGTCCTTCTCTTTCTGGCCCTTTGGGAAAGCCCCTTAGAGGCCTCTTAGGTTAGGTAAACGAAAATAACTTGGGGGAGAACTCCGCCTCCAAGTTGCATGCCTTGCAATCAAAGGCAACTACTCTCTCTCTCTCTCTCTCTCTCTCTCTCTCTCTCCTTCAGGTGTACCCCTCCCCCCCTTGGCTCAGCCAACTGACTGATTCAGCCAACTGGCTGATTAGGAGCCTATAAAACAACGCCTACTCGGCTGAAGTCTTAATATGCACTTGGCTCCTGCCAGGTGAACACCTCTCCTCCTTTCTCTCCTCCTTTCTCTCCTTTCTGGCTCTTTGGGGGGAATAGCTTGGGGGAGAACTCCACCTCCAAGTTGCATGCCCCTTGCAACCCCGGTTGGCAACAAAGGCCAGTACTCTTTTTTTTTTTTTTGCAACACCCCACCCCCTTTTGCAACAACCCCCCACCCCCCTTTGCAACATTACGTTATCACTTGCAACATTTCTGCACTCTAACCTTTTGAGGCTATACTACTGTTCTACCGTAAACTTCTTTTCGTCAGTAAAAAAGCCGAGGTCTACTTTCTCGGGAGTGATATTTCTTAACGCGTTCAGAACAAACAACTCTTTTCTGTTCGTTAATTTCAGTTAATTTCTGCCCGTGTATCCGTTTATAAGGTTTTAGTTCAAGGTCGTTTTTAATAATGTTTCTGACGCTACTTCGGATATGTCAACTCATTAGCAATTCTTGACGGTGTCACGTGAGTCCCTGGTCTGCCTTCTGACTACAAATTCTTAGTTCCACATCTCTGATGTTTTCTTCGGTTCGAACTGATCTTGGCCTCCCGCTTCCTTGTTTCCTTTCAGTACTTTACTTTCAGTTTCGTCGATTTTTCTTAACAGCTTGTCCAAACCTCCTTTCGACCATGGTTTATTCGGAAACTCTTGTAATAATTTTATTGAGCCATAATTTTTATCAAGTCTAATGTCTTATTAATATTTTATCTTCTTAGAAAAGGGCATATTATCATTTTATTGATTAAAATTATTAGGCATCTGAAAAAAATAATTTAAAATGAGAAAAACATTAAATTTTTACGCGGAAATTCATTTTTTTAGTCATTGCACGTTTGTGGCCATAAAATCTTTATTTTATGACCGATTTGATGAAATTTGTTTTATACAACTCTGGGCTCTTTTATCTTTAGCTAGATATATAACATTTAAGGGTCCGGCAAAAAATGCGGGCGTGAGAGCAATTTTCGTCATGCTCCTTTTTTTTTTTGCGGACCCTGTATATATATATATATATATATATATATATATACATACACACACATATATATATATATATATATATATATGAAAATTATTTCACGAAAGTAACGTGAAAAATATTTATGATGAAAAAAAACACAAAAGAAAGGAAACAGAATGGTGCTCAAGCGCTTTCGTCTAATGACATCCTCAGGAACACTGAAGTAAATAAAGAGTTCGAGATTATATATAGGTCACAAAAAAAAAAATATATATATATATATATATAATATATATATATAATAAATATAGAAATAAAAATTGTGGAAGGAGCATACAAATTTATAAGGAAAACCCAATTTTAGCACTTTGCCCTTCTTGTCTAAATCCGTTCTGAACGAATTCAAAACAACAGGCTCAAGTGAATTGTTTGCAACCAATTTTATAGACAATGCCTGAATTATATATAGGCCACACAAAAAAAAATAAAATAAATTGAAAAATAAAAATTGTAAGAGGAGCATACAAATTTATAAGGGAAAACTACCAAAGTTTTAGCACTTTGCCCTTCTTGTCTAAATCCGTTCTGAACGAATTCAAAACAACAGGATCAAGTGGAAAACGATCTTGGCTCATGTTAAAGTTATTTGTAAGTTGAATAATAACAGACTCAAGAATATTCCTATTAACAATGTTGCTAGAGTGAAACAAAACTGAAGCATTATTCCAATCAATACAGTGGGATAACTCTGAAAAATGGACAAAAAGGGCACTGGACGACTGTTCCGTTCTAACGGAATAATGATGCTGTTTTACACGCGTGTGCAAATCCTTTCCCATCTGACCAATGTAAAAGGACTCACATTGTTTACAACCAATTTTATAGACAATGCCTGAATTATTGGTAGGGCTATTTTTTACTATGATATTTTTCCCAATATTTTTATATGAAAATATTACATTAATATCCAAAAGTTTAAGTACATTAGCAATGCCTGAAAAGTCTGGGAAAAATGGAAGTACTAAAATATTCTTTGACAAAGTGCGAGTGTTATTACTCACACGATAGAAGGTTCGTTTTGTCTTGTTAAGACAAGATTCCATAAACGTAGGTGGGTAACACAGATCACTTCCAATACCGTTGATTTTTTTCAATTCGGCATCCAAGTATTCCGGACTGGCGATTCTAAGAGCGCGGAGAAACATTGAAGAAAATATGGTCTTCTTAATGGGGGTGTCATGTCCAGAGTAAAAGTGTACGTAGGACAAATTGTTTTTTTTTCCGATAGATACTAAACTTAAAACCTGGGCTTTCCCTATGTACACGTACATCCAGAAACGGGATTGAGTTGTCTTGTTCCACTTCTAAAGTAAACTTAATGGAGGGGACTTGATCATTTAACTGAGGGAGGAAGTCATCCAGGTCACACTTCATGGGCCAGATACACAAAATATTGTCGACGCACCGCAACCATGGGATGCCAACCCCCAGGATTCTCGGAGTGTAAGTAATTTCGAAAAACTCCATATAAATATTGAAGAGGAGGGGCGACAAGGGATTGCCTATGGCCATCCCAAAAACCTGTTGATAATACTCGCTATTGAAAGTGAATTTACAGTCTTTGATGCAAAATTTAATGAGTTCCAAAACAATGTGTGCAGGTAGTGGCAGGTCGTGCTTATGTAATTCTCGGGAGAGAAAGTCAAGCATGTCGTCAATCGGCACTTTTGTAAACAATGAACAAACTTCAAAACTGATCAATCTATCATTGGTTTCAGTGCGTACATTATTCAATTTTTCAGTAAGATCCATGGAATTTTTTACATGTGAATCAGAGATAGTTCCGAGAATGGGGGACAAGACTTTGAAAAGCCATTTGGAGAGTTTATAGGTAATAATGTGATTCCTTTTACAGTGGTCAGACGGGAAAGGATTTGCACACGCGTGTAAAACAGCATCAATATTCCGTTAGAACGGGGCAGTCGTCCAGTGCCCTTTTTGTCCATTTGTCAGAGTTATCCCACTGTATTGATTGGAATAATGCTTCAGTTTTGTTTCACTCTAGCAACATTGTTAATAGGAATATTCTTGAGTCTGTTATTATTCAACTTACAAATGACTTTAACATGAGCCAAGGTCTTTTTCCACTTGATCCTGTTGTTTTGAATTCGTTCAGAACGGATTTAGACAAGAAGGGCAAAGTGCTAAAATTGGTAGTTTTTCCTTACAAATTTGTATGCTCCTACCACAATTTTTATTTATATATTATTATATAATATATATATATATATATATATATATAATATATATATAATATATATATTTTTTTTTTTTTTTTTTGTGACCTATATATAGTTATATAGTCTCGAACTCTTTATTTACTTCAGTGTTCCTGAGGATGTCATTAGACGAAAGCGCTTGAGCACCATTCTGTTTCGTTTCCTTCGTGTTTTTTTCCATTATATATATATATATATATATATATATAGACACTGTGTGTGTGTATATATATATATACAGGGTGGGCCGAAAGTCTGGATCCATAGGAAAATATTTATTTTAATACATAAATTACAACAAATGGTAAATACTTAAAATGAATATCAACTTTAACTCGTAAATGCGTATCCGTGATACTGTACAGTGGTTCGTACTCCAGTATAAACAACAAATTATAACAAATGCTCAAATTGGCGGCCTCTGACATCGAGACACTTAGGGATGGAATTTATGATTTTTAATAATTCTTCGAATTGACGTTCTCGAGATGCGTGTTTCATTTGATAATCTTCTTGTTGACTTTACTGGACTATTCGTTAAAGTTTCACATACCATTGCAGAGGTATTTTCATCAGTTGCAGTTTTTGGACGACCAGAACGCCGTCGATCATGTACACTTCCTGTTTCTTTGAAACGTTTAAACAACTTGCCAACAGTCGCATGTGTTACTGGATGCTTATCAGGATGATTTCTATTGAATTCGGTAGCAACTTCTCTGTGTGTAGCGCCCTGTCTTGCGTACATGAGCACAATTTCTACCCGGTCTTCTGTTGTTAGATTCGAAGCCATTTCTGGCTGAAATAAAAAAAGTATTTGAGTATTTATACTGGAGTACGAACTACTGTACAGTATCACGGATACGCATTTACGAGTTAAAGTTGATATTCATTTTAAGTATTTACCATTTGTTGTAATTTATGTATTAAAATAAATATTTTCCTATGGATCCAGACTTTCGGCCCACCCTGTATATATATATATATATATATATATATATATATATATATATATATATTGTGTGTGTGTGTGTGTGTGTGAGCTCAAAATTGATGATGATTGATTTGGAATCAAAATGAATTGCATCTTGGAAGGCTTCACTTGTATTTTATTTCCAATTTATGGGCAAAGAATTAAATTTGCACAAATTAATCGTACGTATAAAGACATATATAAACGTTCCTAAGCCAGCCAAAATTGCTTTTCAGTTTTGAGTTAATAACCTGCCCTGGTAACCATGAAATAACTGAAATTCCATGACATCAAGATTTTTTGGTGGTGAATGTTACAAAGTTATCGATTTTTGAAAATTTCTTTTTCAAATATCTTTAATGAGAGTAGTAATATTTTTTACAATGGGTGGAACCTATGTCCCCCATGCCCCCCCCTTATGTACGCCACTGATTGTCGGGAAAATCTAGCTAGTTGATTGTAGTGCCTTGCACCACAGGATTATCTTTTATTAATGAAAATTGACACAAATGAAATATTTTAAATCTAAATAAATAAATACAAATTAAATGTCCAGTTAAACATGTCCAGTGATTAATTTTAATTCTTAAGCATCCAATGAATAGAAAATTAAATGAAAATTAAGTGTTCTTCAAGTGAATTAATTCTGAAATATCTAGTGATAATTATCTACTGTAGTGATTAAGAATTTAAATAAAAAAATAATTAGGTATATTAAGTGCCTTTCTAAATAAAAATTAAAGTGCAATTATTAAAGAAATTCAAAGCAAATATAAAAATATATTTTGTGCATTTTTAAACAATTTAATTTTTAATACATGGTGTGACTAGATTTGAGTTTACTTTTAAGGATTTTTTAGTTTGTTAGTAAAATCGTTCAGCGAAAAAACGTATTGGCAACGACAACACAAGGGACGCCAATTTTACCGCCCATTCTATACAAGCAAAATAACTCGGCAAGCAAGCTTTCTTCTTGGCGAGGTTGTTATTGTGGCTATTAGTGTGTTGCAGATTATATTAGTATTAGTATGTTACAGATTATAATATATTAGTATGAATATCAAACGGTACCATTATTTAATTTCGCATTTATATACATTCAACCCTAGTTGTTACGAGTAAAAATCCTTTTTGCATTTACCAATAATTGTTGCACATAGCTTAAAATTGTTGTTAATAAAATACAAAATTCATATTGACAATTTTATAATCCTTCCTTCCTTTTTTTTTGCTTTTATTAAAAACTATTTTTGCGCCTCAGTGCCGGATGCCAATCCAGTATTTGGGCGCTGGTGACCTTGGCATTTAATTAAGTATCTACCTAAGGTCAAATAATAATTGACCTTTACATGATTACATCAGATCGCTCGCTATTCTTATTTGCTCGCCATAGAGCTCTTTTCCGCAAGCTCTTTTCCACATCATCAACCGCACGAGAATTCTGGGGAGCATAGAACAGCTTTCCTTACATATTTGAGAAGATTCGCGGGTTAACCTTGGATCCCACCTAGCTGAACAGATGAAACAAGAGCAAGAGTACTGGAGGCATGTGCAGCTATTCCTCAACTTACGTGTCTTCGCATTTACGCGATTTTATATGAGAATGCTCAGGTTGAGCCCGTTCGAACGCTCTCGACGAAGATCTTGACTAAGGCATTCGAACACATCGACATTGTCTTAACCCTCTTTGACGAACATGACCTTCATCGTGAGAGAAGCTCAAGGGTAGTGAGGAACATGTTGAGCGAAATGGCCTGCTATAAGGAGCTCCATACAGAGAAGATGATGCATGACAATCAACTGTCACTAGACAAATTCTTCAAAAGAAAAACGAAGCCTTCAACTGATGCAGATGATAATTCACAACCAGGGCCGTTTCCTGGCATAAGCAGACTAAGCGGCCGCTTAGGGCCCTGCTGCTACTAGGGGGCCACAATGAACAAGGAAGACTTGTCCTGCAAGTGTGAAAAGCTCTCTAAGATACTGAGCTCTGGAACTGACTCTGACATTGATGGAAGAGAACTGGCCCTCGAAATTAAGAACTTGCCGACTTTACCTTCACACAACATTACTGCATTGGAGCTTCTCTCCTTCATTCATCAGAAGCAACTGGAGGAACTATACCCCAATCTCTGAAAAAGGAATAAGCATAATAAGTAATCACTTGAATAAAACATAAACATAAACATAATCATTGTCCTCTATCTCCTCCCAAGTCTTTGATACTAGATGTGATATGAGGTAATTGCAGTACAGTAGTGCGAAGACTTATATTGTTTTATAAAGTGAATACAGTATAGTACTTTAATAGGAGAACATAGATACTAGTTTATTTAAGAGTAATATGAGAACATAAGGCTTTGCTATTACATCATGATGAATACGATACTGTAGAAACTAAAATATAAATACTTATGGAATTATACAGTACATTATATCCAATCAAACATATTACAATACAATTAGAGAGTTCAGCGAGAGATTGAATCATATATTAAAATAAGGGTTGTACAACGGTATTCCTGACAAAAGTAATAGTACAGTAATGAGGTTACAGCTGTATTGGGAACACAATATAAAGTTCTTAGTAAGTAAAGTGTAAAGTGTACTGTACTCTATCTCTCCCCAAGTCTTTGAGCCAGCAATTTTATAAAGAAGATTATTAAGGATAATATGGCAAAAAAAAAAAATTTGTATGTTTACGGATAAAGACTAAACCTTATTTTGTCAGTGCCCTTAATTTAAAGCATACTTGATTGGTTACTCTTCTTGATTCATATGGTAGTCTTCATGCCAGGTAGGGGGGCGTCTGGTACGGTTCGAACGCCTTAGTGGAGTTGCAGTTTGGGGTGCCGTACCCATTGGCCTAGGGGGTGCAGGTGGTAGTATGTCGATGGGCGGCGTTGACATGTCTTCTTGGGTGGGGGGTGTGGTCTCTTCAGGGGTCGGGCGCCTGCGTTCAACGTGTGGGCTGGACCGTGTCGGACTACGGGGTGAAGCGGGTGTCTTTGGTCCTGGTGCTGACCTGGCAGGTGTAGGTGGTGCAGCAGGTGGGCTGTTGGTGGGCACCGCTAGGAAGTTCTTCAAATGTTGGTCTATGGTCATCTTTGGAGCAGGTGTGCTGAAGGGTTCATATTTTTTAAGGAATTTCCTGTTCCTTACAGTTACCCTCCCAGATCCATCGACCCTAACCACGTACTGGTCAAACTGCCTGACTTCGATGACCACACCTGTCTTGTCCCATTTACGGGCGTGTGGACCGACCTGGTTCTGGATGCGTATAAGGTCTCCGACTGCTAGTGGTGGGAGTCTCTTGGTGTGCTCTGACCAGCGTTCCGCCCCTCATGTGGCGGTTCCTCAGAGCTTCTTCTCGGGTGGCCAAGTTTTCACGCCACGTGTCGTGTGGTTTATATCGGCCGGGAAGGATTGGAATGAAGTCCCGGATAGGGCGGCCGAATACACACATTGCTGGGGAGTGTTTTGTATCTCTATCCGGCGTGTTTCTGTATTGAAGCATGGCCCGTTGAAAGTTTTCGGTGTTGAGGTCGCCGTTTGGTCCAGTGTTGTCGGTTATTAGGCGTTTCGTTGTCTTGACACCAACTTCTGCCCGACAGTTGCTGTGAGGGAAAGCCACTGATGAGAGTCGGTGGTGTACGCCCCAGTTTTTGAGGAACTGCCGTGTGGCTGCTGCGGTAAATTCAGGGCCCCCATCGGAAGCCAGTTCGTCGGGGATGCCGAAGGTGACGAAGGTCCGTCGGAGGCAGGCGATGAGTCCAGCAGCACCATCTGATGACCTCTCTACTATTGGCCAGTTAGAGTATCTGTCCACCACGACCAGGTAGTTTACTCCTTTGTAGTGGAAGTAGTCCGCGCAGACGCACTGGAAGGGGTATTCTGGTGATGTTGGTGGAGTGGGTGGAGCGCTGGGCTGGGTTGGTGCCATGCGGTTGCAGTGGTTGCAGCTAGCCCGTAGTGCTGTGATGGCTGGTGTGATGCCAGGCCAGAAAATGGAGTCTTCTGCTCTGGAGATCATGGATGAAGTACCTTGATGAGCTGAGTGGAGTGAAGCCAGTACTTCTTGCCTGAGGGCCGGCGGGATAACCGTGCGGTTCCTGTACATTACCACGCCGTCAACAGTGCGGAGGTCGTCGCGAAACTGGTGATATTCCCGCAGCTGTGCAGGGAGTGCATGGCGGGATTCAGGCATGCCGGACTCTATGACATTGGCTAAACTATTCATGACTTCATCGCTGGTCGTGGCGGTGCGTACTCGATCCCATGTCACTGATGCCAGGCTCAGCGAGTTGAGTGTTGATGCGGCTGCAGAAATGACGCAGGCTTCCATGCCATTACCATCTGTCAGTGATGTCCGTATGCCGGCTAGGAAGGTGGGGGGGGGAAAGAACGCCGTTCCCTCGCATGGTTGATGGATGGCTGCTACGTCATCGGGGAGTGTCAGTGGTATGGGGTCGCCAGTGGGGTATCGTGACACCCCGTCAGCAGCTTTGTGTTTCGCGCCTGGTACGTGGATCATCCGGAAGCGGTACCTGAGGGTTTTTTCCTTCAAGTTTCTGAGGCGTGTATTAGATATGTCCTCTAGGGATCTGTCACCAAACACTTTGAGGAGAGGTTTGTGGTCCACTGCAATTATTAGGTCTTCGCATCCCAGCACGAAGTACCTCGCCTTGTCAAGGGCATCGGCGACAGCAAGTGCTTCTCCTTCTACTGGTGCATAGCGGGACTCAGCTGAGGTAGTGAATCTACTGCCGACCAATGTGACACGCCATCCAGTATGGCAGCAGAAGGGTTCGACTCGTGTACAGGTGCAGTGTTTCTGAAGTAGCCAGTAGCCGATGCCTGTTTTCGACCAGTCTGTGGCGAGGCATGTGGGCTTGGTTTTGTCAAAAATTTTAACCCCTCCTCTATTTCTGTGATGATGACATCCTTTGATTCTTCGAAGATGGTTTCCAATTCGTCATCCCACTTGAAAGGTGTTCCTGGCTTCAGAAGTAGGCGGAACGGCTGCATCCTCTTGGCCATGCTGAAGGCATACGACACCTGGTTGATGAGCCCGAACCATGATCGAACGTCGGTGATGTTCTTTGGAGATGGAAACTCTAGGATTGCTTTGAGGTATTTTTTACAGGGTCGGACACTGTCAGATGTGATCTCGAAGCCTGCAAATTCAACCTTGTCCTGACAGAACACAAACTTGTCGGGGTTCAGTGTGATTCCGTGTCTGCCGCAGGTGTCAAGCCACTGGGTGGCCTGGAAGAAGCTCTCCTCCACTGTGTCTGACCAGAGCAAGACGTCGTCAATGCACTTTGTATTGTTAGGGATGCTCGATACAATTTCGTCGTACCTTCTTGTGTAACCGTCACCAGATGCAATGTAACCCTGGGGAGCGGTTTTGTAACGGTAGCGACCCCAGGGCGTTATGAAGGTGGTCAAGTGGCGGTCTTCTTCACAGATTGGTACGCTGTGATATCCATTCCATGCATCAAACACTGTTTTCTTTTTGCCTTGCGGTACTGATCTGGCCTGGTGGAATGGCGATTGAGTGTGGTGTGTTTCGCGGGTGGCGTGAGCGTTGAGGGGTTGAAAGTCAACGGTACGCCTTGGTTTTCCGTTCTTTTTGGCGCACACCACCATTCTGTGACACCAGGTTACGGGCTCACCAACGGGTACTGGTTCAAGGACACCCAGTCTGACATCTTGGTCGAGGCCAGCCTTCACGTCCTCCTGCCAGTGGATTGGTACTGGGACGGGGGTGTGATGTGCGACTGGTTTGGCATTGGGGTCCACCATCAATTTCATTGGGGGGCCGTCCATCATGGGCAGCGCTTGGTGGTCACAAGTGTTGAAGGTGCTTGATTTGTAATAGTCCAGCAGGTATTCCTTGAGCTTTTGCTGGTTCGCCGCAACAGCGGGTAGCGGTAGCTCGATTGGAGGTGATGGAGGATGTTGGCGTCTTGGACAGTCACAGTTAGTTACAAGTCCGCTGCTGGCTGGCACTGTTGTTACAGTATTGTGCTGGATCCAGTTGGACTTCCCCCACTGTAGGAAATCTTCCCGAGATAATGCCGAGTGAAACGCATGCCTCTCTGCTGATGAAGAACTTGTCAGAAGAATCTGTCACATATGTTACCTGTCTCGTTTCTACTTGTTGGCCCTGTTCATCCTTGCCAGTGAGGCGAAGTATGGCTGCGCCAAGGATTTTGATGCCCTTGTTGTTGGCGGCGTGCATCTTCATGGTCACAGGGATGAGGTCAGACTGGAGAAGCCCGAGGCGGTGGATAACCTTGATACCGGTGAGGCAGCTCTGACAGCCTGTGTCTGCCATGGCAGGCAGTACCACGGTTTTTGGGTGGGCATTGAGGGTTGCCCCAAGCGCCTCGTAGTCTTCGGGGAGAGTCCTGACTGTCAGGTTGATGTGTGGCTGTGGTTGTGAGTTCTCCTTGATCCACATGTCCGATAGTTCATTGTAAATGTGATGGTCGAGGGCGATTGCTCTTTTCTTATGTGGCTCGGAAGTGTTGCTTGTGGCGCAGAGAAGATCAAATACCGCACCTTCGCACTCATCAGCTTTATTAGGAGTGGCTGAAAGGCTCTTGTCCTTGTCTTTGCTCCTGCATACGGATTCCCAATGGCTGTCGCGCTTGCAAATTTTGCATTTGTGGTTGTACGCAGGGCAATCCTTCTTGCGTATGTGGACTGGGGCTCTTCTGCCGTGTCCTTTTTTACCACAATATGAACAGGGGCATTTTTGTCTTGTGGGGGTATTTGCTTACTTCTCCTGTATGTGCTGCCTGCGGCCTCCACGGCATGGGAGTCCAGCAGTCGTGATGCTGAGCGCTTGCCTGCTTCCTTCGCCTCGACAAACTGAAAGACGTCTTCCAGGGTCATCTCCTGGTTACTGTTGCCGAGGAGTTCCAGTTGTATTTCCGGGTCAGCAATTCCGCGGGTAAGGACGTCGCGAAGGATGGGGTCAGTGTAATTTACGTTGTTGTTGCAGCTTGGGCATTCAACAAGAAATTTGCAGACTCCGGCCTGACCACGAAGACGGGCTCCAAAACTGCGCACAGTTTCGTCGCGGTCTTGTCGCATATTGTGTAGGGTAACCCTGGCTACCATGGGTGTTCTCCTCTCGGACAGCTAGTTTCTTGATTGCAGCAAGGACTTCATCTTCGGTTTTGTTTGTTAGGCTTCCACCTGCGGATCTTGTCAAATCTTTGCGGAGTGAATCGTCGCAGCATTCAAGTAGTTGTACCACTTTGTCCCTACCAGTGATTTTTGTAGCCTCCGCATAATCTGTCCAACGCGACGTAAAATATGTCCAGTCTTCACTGGTACCTGCAGCCGAAATGGTTGGCCGTCTTACTTTCTCAACCTTTGCAGAGACTGTCGGGCTTGGGACATGGGTCGTGCAGTGGGCTGTTATAAGTGCGGCTACAATGGCTGGGTCCAGGTCTGCTGTGACATAGGTACAACCTGTGATAGGACATTCTACGGCAGGCATTGTGGATAGCGTTTGTTGAAGTTGCTTAATTAGGTTGGGGTGGTTGACAGTTGCTTGAATTTACCACGTATGTAGACTTATTTTATTATTTATTTAATTAATCAGTCATTTGTACCTAAGACCGTTGTCATAAATGAGAACCAACTCTTTGTAATCATTTATTTATTTATATAAAGTCAAACAATGACAACGGTCTTCTGAAAAAGGAATAAGCATAATAAGTAATCACTTGAATAAAACATAAACATAAACATAATCATTGTCCTCTAGAACTCATCCAACTCATGGCTAAAAAGGTAAGACAATCTATTTTGGAAGACTTGAGAAAAGCAGGCTACTTCAGTTTGTCCGTTGACTCCACACCAAATCTCTCACACGTTGATCAAGTAACTGTTATTGTCAGATATGTGTCATTTGATGATGGTCTTCCTATTGAACGCTTTCTATCTTTTCTTGAATCAGAAAAGCACAGTGGTGAAGGTATGGCCAACATGGTGCTAGATTATGTAGTCAATGGTTGCAAAGTTGACTTTGGTAAGTGCAGAAGACAATATATTCCTTGTACTGGACATTCACTTAACCTTGTTGGTCGTGCTAAAGTTGATTGCTGCCTAAATGCTGTAAATGTCTTGGTGTTGTGCAAGAGTTATACACATTCTTTTCTGCCTTTACAAAACGTTGGGCAGCAGTTAAATCATATTTGGGTCCTGATTCTACAGTATCAAAACGCTTCTCTGACACTAGGTGGGGAGTACATGCAAAGGTCACTTCAGCCATAGCTGACGGGTATGATCTAATTATTGATGCCCTCACTCATGTCCATACTGGTGACATTGAAAAGGGTGATACAAGGAGAGAGGCTGGCATTCTGTTGGAGAAAATGGAGGAATTAGAGTTTGTGTTCATGTTAATTCTTTGTAACCGTTTATTAGATCAGTTCCACAAAACTAGCAAGGCCCTACAGGATGCACAGGATCCCTTAGTACATGTGCAAAGCTTTACATGTCACTTACTCACTTCTTGAAAGACACTCGTGAAAGTTTTTTTAAAATTGAATTAAAAGCAAAAGAGAGCCTGCCTTCGGTAGACTACAAGTGTGCAAATAAAAGGAAATGATTGAGAAGAAAAGAAATCAACGATGGTGATGCACCTAATGTCGATGAAATCCTTTCTCCAAGAGACAAGTTTCAAATTAAATCTTCTATTCGTATGATGGATACTCTTGAAAAAAAATTAAATAAAAGAGCAAACATATACGAAAATGTTGCAAGCAACTTTTTGGTTGATGTAGATGCTTCAGAAGAACAGCTGAGTGAAGGTGTAAAGCTTCTGGTTAAAGACTATCCTGAAGATAGTGATGTCACTCCCATTGGAGAATTAAAACACTTTCATGCTTACATCAAACAAAATTACTCAGATAAAAGACATTTATGCCACCAGGATCTGTATCAAATCATCATCCAAGATAATATTCATTTGGCTTTCCCTATATAGAAGCAATACTGCGGCTCTTTTTGAGTCTAATGGTAGCGAATTACTCAGGTGAAAGGTCATTTTCGCGACTGAAAAGAATAAAAAATGAACTACGGACGACATTGCTACAAGAAAAGCTGTTTGCACTAAGCATTTCTAAAAAAAACTATATAGGGTTTATAAAAAAACTATATAAGGTTTATAAAAAACTATATAGGGTTATGGTTGATTACTGTCAACTTGTCCATTCGGTAGAAATTTCCAGCAGATCTTGATGCTGAGTTGACGGCAAAAACCCTACGTCTTTTCGTTAAAAAATGTGTTTGTGGAGATCTTCAAAAGATCTCGTTAAGTAATTTTTTAGTTAATGTTAAATTTATTTGCCTTCGGTATTCAGCGCTGCTTAATGGTAAAAAAGGAAATCACCATACCTTATTATTTCGTTGGACCTCGCTTCTAGTTGTAGGGCGCCCGGCTGCCTATCGCGCCTCTCTTTCGATGCAGGTGATGGGGTTGCGAAAGGAGTTTAATATAGGCAATTCACTGTGCTTAAATACCTGAAGGAATAGGCTTATCCTTTTGTGTTATTAGTGTTATGAAAAGGCCAATGAATTCAACGTTTAGAGGCTTTATTCAACTAATTAAAACATAATTCATAATCGAGATTACATCTGAAACAGAACAGAAATAATAATTAAACACAATGAAAACATAATAGCAGTTAGCAAAAGTAAGTAAAGTTAAATTTACAACATTCACCCCTCCCAAAAGGCAAAACATAAATTTTCTCAAAAATTAATATGAGACGAATTACATTACAGTACATATCTTACAAATCTAAAATATCCGGCGCTTTCCTGCGGCGCTGAGATCGACGTAACGGGATGTCTTCAGCATTGACTGGAACATCACTTGATGGACTATTGTTTTTGGTGATGTGTCGTTGCTCATCTTCCATACCTTTCTCCACATCCATGTGTACCGGGGAGTTCGGGCTTTTAGTTGACGGTAGATCCGGGGGATCGTTCTTTGTCGAAGTTTCTTGCCTTTGTTCATTGGATGTAGAGATCACAGGTTCTGCATCTGCATCCAAACGGTCATTTTCTTGCGGGGCTGGTGCTAAATGCCTGACGGAAACTGTGGTCTCCCGTCCATACTGTAGACGTACGTGCGCATATTGTGGATTAGCATCTAATATCTCTACTTCGTCGACCAATGGGTCGTCTTTATGATGACGTACGTGTCTTTTGAGGAGAGCCCTCCCCGGTGAGACCAACCATGTTGGTATAGCACTGCCATAAGATGATCGACGAGGAAATCCAAAGAATCGTTCGTGAGGTGTCATATTAGTGGCAGTTGAGAGCAAGGATCGAACAGAATGTAAGGCGTCCGGGAGTACAGCTTCCCATTGAGAGCTATCCATATCTCTGGATTTCACAGCTAAAGATACGGCCTTACAAATAATGCTATTATAGCGCTCGACTTGACCATTACCCTGTGGGTTGTATGGAGTGGTACGGCTGGTAGCCACTCTCCTCTCATGGAGGAATTTCCGTAGTTCATGTGACATAAAGGAAGACCCCCGGTCACTATGCACGAATGCTGGCATGCCAAAAATGGAGAACAATTGGCATAAGGACTTGATGACCGAAGATGAAGATAGATCGGGGGAAGGGAAAGCAAAAGGAAACCGTGAGAATTCGTCAATGATTACGAGAAGGTACTTGTTACCAGTTGAAGAAGGCAGAGGACCTTTGAAATCAATATTGAGCCTCTCGAATGGTTGAGTTGCTTTAATTAGATGATCTGCTGGTGGTTTATAAAATCGAGGCTTGAGTTGCGCACATAGAGAGCAAGAAGCTGTCATTTTCTTTATATCATCCATTGAGTAAGGAAGATTGCGGCAACGGATGAAATGGGCCATCCTAGTTACTCCAGGGTGACAGAGAGAATCGTGCAATTGATATAATAGATCAGTTCCCGTAGCCGAACAATGACTGCGTGACAGTGCATCCGCGGCTGCATTATCTCTACCAGGTCGGTAAACGATGTCGTAGCAGTAGGATGACAGTTCCAAGCGCCATGTCATTATCTTTTCATTCTTTATCTTTCCAGTCTCTCTGTTGTTGAACATAAATGCCACTGATTTTTGATCTGTAACGAGCTGAAAGTGATGCCCAAGGAGATAGTGCTTCCATTTCCGCAATGCCTCAACAATGGCATAAGCTTCTTTTTCTATGGCAGAGTGATGTTGCTTTGATTTTGAGAGCGTTCTGGAGAAGAATGCGACAGGCCGTCCCATTTGATTTAGAGTAGCGGCTATCGCATGCTCAGACGCATCAGTCTCAACAACGAATGGAGAAGTAGAGTCTATAGCCATCACCACTGCATTCCGTATGTCTTGCTTCAATGACTGAAATGCAGCATTTGCATCACTGGAAAGAGGGAATTCTGTAGATCGAGTGAGAGGATGAATCTTTTCCGAGAAATGAGGGATCCACTGTGAGTAGTAAGAGAACATGCCTAATGCTCGACGGAGCGACGGAAGGTCTGATGGGAGCGGTAGCTCCAGCAATGGTTTTATTCGTTCAGGATCTGGCTTCATAGTGCCCTTGCTAACACAATAACCAAGAAGATTGATTGATTGGGCAGAAAACACGCTTTTATCTGTATTAAATGTAAGGTTGTATTTCTTGGAAGCAGCGAGAAAACAATCAAGATTCCTGTCGTGCTCCTGCTGAGTACGGCCACAAATAGTGACGTTATCAATATAGGCATAGGTAGCTCTTAGGTTTTCCTTAGCAATAACGTCATCGATAACACGCTGAAAACTCGCAACGCCATTGGTGACTCCAAAAGGTATTCTACGAAACTGGTACAGTCTTTGATTCGCTTCAAATGCAGTGTATATTCTCTCTTCTTCTTTGAGAGCTATCTGATGGTACGCACTTTTCAGGTCTAGAGTGCTGTAGAATCCATATTGGGAGATCTCTTTAACCATCTCATCAATGCGAGGCAATGGATAGGCATCGAGAAGAGTAAATCTGTTTATCGTCCGAGAATAATCGACAACCATTCTCTTTTGTGTCGTTCGTTCGTTGTGACGAGAACCTGGGCACGCCATGGAGAAATGCTGGGTTCGATGATACCCTCCTTGAGAAGACGAGAGATTTCAGAATCTATGAATTTTGAATCTGATAGCGAATATCGTCGAGATTTATTTGCGATTGGTCGGCAGTCAGGCGTGAGGTAGAAAAATAGAGAGGGTGGAGGCACCGACGCGGCAGCAAGACTACATAATTTGAGTGGAGGATGTGCACCATTAAACGCTATTTCCACTCGTTCATGCTCACCCAAAACATCATGCCCCAGTATTACATTAGCGCATAGATGCTTTAAAGCAGTGAATTTGACGTCTTGAAAAACATGAGTATCGTACTCAAGTTGTGCATGACACACACCAGTGGCCCTCGCTGAAAATGCTGTAGAAGCCATGGAAATGCTACTGGAGCAGGGAAGCAATTGCAAAGAATTGTGCAGACAAAACTCTGTGCAGATGAAACTTTCCGAGCTTCCAGTGTCGACGAGAGCGTCGGCCGTTATGCCATTAATCTTTACTCGTAGGAGAGCTTTCGATAAACTGCCAGGAACTGATGCAGAAAATGGTAGCCAAATATGGAGCTGCCGCAGAGGTAGGTTTAGCAGCAGCAGATCGGCAGACTTTAGCGAAGTGTCCTTTTTTAGTGCACCGGCCACAAACAGCCTCTCGAGCAGGGCATTTGTTCCGAGGGTGTCGAGGAAATCCGCAGAAGTAGCACTTCTGCACTACAGCAGCTGACATGGCAGAATCTTCAGGAGCGTCCGACTCAATTGGACTGTATTCTGATCGGTTAGATAAAGGCGTTTTTGGCTTGTTTTCTGATTCGGCCATGGCAACAACAGATGAATGATAAGTGGGGTATGATTCGGCCTGTAGCTGTGCAGCGTCCAAGGCCCGAGCCTGATCGTAGGCAGTTTGAAGATCTAAAGTTCTGTTTTCCAACAATCGCTGGCGAATCGCTGAGGATCGAAGTCCACTGATGAAAGAGTCACGAATGGAGTCATCACGACATTGCACTGCAGTACTGTCGCGAAAGTTGCAGTCACGACTGAGTTGTTTCAGTGCTTGGAGAAATGTATCGAGTGACTCCCCAGTCTCCTGTTTGCGGACTGCAAGCAACCATAACCCTGTATAGTTTTTTTTATACCTGGGTTTGAATTAGGCTTTGTTGCGAACTGTAATGTAAAGTGTATAACAGGCATGTATAGTTTTTCCATAGTGACAAACTTCGTAGTTTATCCTTTGACGACATTATCAATGATTTTTGCCATCCAAAATTCACGAAATAAAACGTTTTAAATACAAATGGAATCCGTTTCCACTTAACAACTGCTGATCTGCACAATTGCTCAACTGTTGATGTAGAATAAAAGTTTTAATACCAAATTTGAAATTGTACTAAAGTATCTTCATTTGAGGGTATCTCGATCATAATGCAAATTGATTTATTTCAAGATAATCTTTTTTAGTTAGATCATTAGTTTTTTATTTTTTGTTGCAACCCTTGCCTGCCTCTGTATAATTTATGCATGAATTAAATATTTTTAATTAATTGATAACGCCATGGGGCCTCGTAATCTAAACATAGCTTAGGGCCTCAGCATTTCTAAATCCAGCACTGTCAGTGACCTAGACACCAAGTTAACAAATTTCAATAAGCATAAAGTGATCAAATCTGTTATTCAGAAAGTACAACATTACAGTGTCTTCATTAGCACCAGTAGAGTGGCTATTTTCTTTTGCTGGGCTTGTTCATTCACCTAGGAGAGGAAGATTTTCTGACACACTATTCGAGAGCCTTGCCCTAATGAAGGCAAATATGTAGATTGTCCACGTACGTCCATTCATTCTTACTTACTTATGGTTGTCTGTTCTGAGTGTTGTGTTATATATAATTACCAGTGGTTTAGCTATAGTTATAGCTAATTCCTTCAGTATTCGGGGGTGTATAGCCTTGAGACTTGATTATTTTTTAATTATCTACTTTTTTGATGACCATCTCTTCGGTTATTACAAGAGAATTTTTAATCATTTATTAAAGAATTCTACTTATGGAGTAACAGATCATCAGTAAAATGTTGTCCTGTTTGTAGTTTTTATTTTGTAAGTTGTAAGGTTGTAATGTGACCATGTCTTGTAACGATCATATAAATTAAGGTGATCTAACATACTGTATTTGGAAATGTTTTTAAATGCATTTTCACAGTAATGTATTTAGTATTTAATTACATTCCTTTTAGGTGTAATGCATCTTGTATTTAATTAGAATCCTCACCAGTATTTAGTATTTATTATTTGAACATATTCAAAAGTATTTAAGCCCATCTCTAGGTAGTGAAATATCTAAATTTGCAGATGATATAAAAGTAGTTGCCCCAGTTGCAAAGATAGAAAATTTGGTAATTATTCGTTTTTTGACCCAGTCTCTTTTTATAATGAGAGCAAACTTTTCTGGTCAATTTTGAGGTGCTCTGCACGAATCTGCCATCCGTTTCCTGTGCAAATGCGTAGTTTTCGAGATATCGTCATCTTGAAAACTACACATTTGCACAGGAAACGGATGGCAGTTTCGTACAAAACACCTCAAAATTAACCAGAAAAGTTTGCACTCGTCATTTTCGTTTAAACTAACGAATTTAAACGAAAATATCATGACTTAACCTAACCAATCATCTAGGGCGTACAGTTGACCTAACCGGTGTCACGTACTGAACTGTCCGCAAAACATTAGGACCGATCAATTTGTGATGCGTGATCTTTACGGGGGCTCCGCCCCCGTACCCCCGAGACCTAAATTATACAAATGATAATGTAATAACATGTGCCAACCTTGCATGGGTAGTCTGCTAAATTTCGCCTGCCCTTAAACTGAAATCACACACGTTTATTTTTAGGATTTTTTTTACAGCACCAAAAGACCTTCTGGTCTTTTCTTAAAATACAAGCACTATTGTATTTAGGGCAGGTCACGGATGTCTTAATTATTCCGTGATTGAAAAAAAGGTCTAAACTCTTGTCTTCATCGAGGGCAATATGGCAGATCATGTCTTCAAAATCAAATATGTATAACTGACACATCATACTTCTAGTCACAAAAAAAACGAACTGAACAGACGAAAAATTGCTAAAAATGATTTATTTGTAAAACAGGACAAATTGAATTACGCAGAAATAGCCAGAATCACCAAAAATAAGAAATATTCACCAAATAGTCGATATATATATATTGAAAAAACACCAAAAATAAGAAATATATTTTAATAAAAAAACACATTTTATACAAATTTGCACAAGATAATATATATATTTTCTTATTCAGTTTTGATTGGTTATTCAATATATATTGTTGTTATAGCTGGGTGTGACTGGGTCAAAAAACGAATAATAACCGAAAATTCTTATAAACTACTGTACAAAAAGTTCTTGCATATGAAATGTAAAAGCGTGGCCTGACTAGATATAGGTAGGCTTTGGATAATCTTTGTCATGATTTGGTTTGAGTAATCAGACGAACGAAAATACTTTTTAAGAAGAAAACAATTGACTGGCGAGTGAAAGTAAATTGTCATTTTGTTTGGGTCGTAAATTATTAGCTTAAATACAGAGAGTAGTGTTATTTAAAAATAATTCCCAAATAATGTCGCTATCAGATTCAGTAAGTAATTTTATTGAAATTACAACGTGTTGGCACAAGCCACGAAGTTATTTAGCTCCTGATAAGAAGTAGCCTTTAGGACTACGTATCTTAGGCCTTAGGCTATGTTTACGATAGGGGTAAAGCCAATGCTTAGGCCTTACTTCTGAGCCAAGTTCTCGATTAAAGACTTTTGCTTATGCTTAGGCTAGAGCGAGATTAATTTCTCTCAGTAATTATTCGTTTTTAGACCCAGTCTGTTTTTATGATGAGAACAAACTTTTCTGGTCATTTTTGAGGTGTTTTGCATGAATCTGTCATCCGTTTCATAAGAACATAAGAAATTTTGGTTATTATTCGTTTTTTGACCCAGTCACACCCAGCTATAACAGCAATCATGGCTGTAACTACCTATGAGGTCACCGAGGTCTGGACCTCGGTAATTATTTCCTAAAAAAAAAAAAAAGACTGAACTGTGAAATATTGCTGCAGCTTTAATAAAAGTATTTTTGCTAACAGGTCCCTTTGTACAGTATTTAATTATAGACAAGGGTTTTGTGTTTAGTGTATAGCTTGGGTTGTGTTTGTAGATGTCATTTTGGTCTGAATTTTGCTCGTCCCGCTGCGCTCAAAAAAAATCTGGACCTTACTAATTTCTAAACCCTAGTTACGGCTCTGACAGCAATATATATTGAATAACCAACCGGAACAATAAGAAAATATATATATTATCTTGTGTAAATTTGTATAAAATGTGTGTTTTTATTGAAATATATTTCCTATTTTTGGTGTTTTTTTGAATATATATATTAGGGTGTGACAGTTGCCCCAACTTTGTCCTACAATGCTGTTCAAAATTTTGGTGTTGCATATTGATATAAAAAATATCCACATGTAATTTTTTGAAGATTCATGCATATTCGAGTGAACACCAGCAATTTGAAAAATAGCGATTTTGCTTATACGGCATACGCGCTTATATATGAGATTACACAACTATCATAAGGGATATTAACATAAGGGATATTAACAGATGATTGTTTGCGCTGATTAAGAACGCGGAGTCTGTCATTTTCAACTACTTGAAGGACTTCTTGAAAGCGCTCCTCATCCCTGGCAACATTAAGAAAGTCATGGCAAAGTTTTACACCATGCTCTGCAGCCTCATTGATGACCTGAAGCTTGTCCACAACCCGTTTCATGTTCAGGTAGTCGTCATGATCCATCTATTCATTGGCTGGACTGTGGAGAAACTGATAGGGCATGCCTAAAATGGTGAAGAACCAGCTTGAGTCAGGCTCAATTAGGTCCACTAGGGCAGTGCCACTTTCTGGGATGGGGGGAAGATATGGCTTTCCATAGCCCCCATGATTGAGCCCCCACTCTCTTAGTAACTTCACTGCCTTCATGGCAAAGAAGGGCCTTCCTCATCTCCTCTTTTGTCCTTTCTTGTACTTGGGACGAGAACAAAGCCAGTGGGGCCAACTCCTCAGTTAGGTACCAAGTGTGTCTACCGAGTGCCACACGTGCTTTGTCAACTATTGTGGCATCATATGGGGCAAATTCAGCCAAGGTTTTGACCAAATTCAAGTTATTCAGTGGCGCACTTGCTGGAACGGGGCAAACAATCCACCATGGGACATAAATAGCGACTGTGAACACAGCAAACCATTCTAACTTGCTGATTTGACTTTTAGTCACAACCTTGGCTTAACTGCTCTTTGATCTGGCCTGACAAAAGAACAATTTTGAGGGTATAGAGCAGTTTAGCCATCCACCTTGCTTTGTGAAGTGCGCCGGGGTAGACCATTGTGAAGTTCACTGGCTCGGATCCTTTAGTTACAAGTAGCAGACAAAGCTCTACCAGCTCCTTGTAGTCACCACGTGTAAATGGTTAGGCTAGAGATTCACGGAAGAAGTTAGCCATCTCCTGCTGGCGCTCCTCAAACATTCCAGGCATTGCGGGGTAGTAGTATTTCTTTTTTTCATTGTACGCCAGTTGAGAGAAATGGTTCTTGAACCTAGAAATGCAATTATTGGGATTATTGTATTTTGTACCGTACTAATCTATAATATTGTTTTAGGGGTATTAAGATTGATATGATTGATCATTTGCTTGGTGTTAGTATATCTTATAAGTCTAATAAAAGAAATTCCACTAAATTTGTTCATTAGATAATAATATTCCTTGTTATTTTGTAAAGCTTATGACTCACCTCTGGAAAACCATTATGTTTGGACTTGAAGAGCCCTCCACTTTGAAGCAATCCCAGCAAACACCTAGGATGACTTCGCCCACATGCCTGTGACAGGCACACCAGAATACGGCATGCTCTAATTCCTTTTGGAGGGAGATGCAAGCAGCTGTTTTTTGTCCTGAAAAAAAATGTAATTGTAGTTTAAGGCCACCATTTCAGGCACGTGCTTTTTGCAGATTTCTGTTAAATCATTCACTGTATTTTGGTATTAATGTCGTGATAAATTCACGCTGATGTTTGAAATAGGTTTACCTGTATTGGATGAAGTTGTCAAAAACTATACCAATGACATTCTGTTCACACTCCCAATCGACCAGAAGTTGTTTGGTTGCTGTTGATATAGTCTCCTTGAACCAGGCCAGCTTTTTGAGTCAAATGCGGAAGAGGTGGGACTCAGAGAAGCTTTGTGCCATTGACACCAGACACAAGAATGGGCAGGTGGTCATCAGTGCCTTTGGAATCCAGCGTGTCCATAAGTTTACCATCCCAGTGCACCAGTACTTTGTCTGATGGTTGCCATTCATCCATGATTTTTAAACTTATTTCTGACATGATGGAAGCTCGGTATCGGTGGGCCGTCCTTGCATTTAGACTCAGCTTTGATGTATCTCCACCACATGCAGATACAAGGGAGTACACAATTGCACTCAGCTGGGTCGGCGAGATGTTCTTTCGAACACTGCATGAAACAAGTTCTGCCGACTTCAGAATATCATGGGGCACAAAAATTGAAACTTCCTCTTTCGCTGTTCTCCGATGTTTTCTCTCTGGTTCAGCAGTGCTGGCCTCATCAATGTCATCGTCCTCATCAGAGCTAATAGGTGAATCAATATCAGCCTGTACATTCTCAGCATGATCACATTGCTCTCTCTCTTGTCGCTTCTCTTCTCGCATCTGCCTTTTCTGTCGCTTCTGAACCTTTTCTGTGAGTACTTTGTTTACCCCAGAGTAGGTAGTTACTCTGTCACTTAGCATGCTTTTCATAAAGAGTATGTCAGTATCGATGGCATCTTGTTCGGCCTGAGTTTTCCCCTTTTTCGCAGCCGCCATGTCTTTCAACACTGTTCTTATAAAATTTCATCATCAGGCTCAATTCTGATTTAAACTTCATAATTCCAGGATCATCAGCCCATCTTCTATCCTCATTCTTTTTCATAAGCATCATGTAGTCTTTGTCATAGTAAGTTTTAATCACTCGGCCAATATTGTTCCTGCCTGTAATGGTCGGGACATTCGCCTTCTGGTAATGCAAAAGCACATTGTCAATGGTGGCAGATAAAGCCTGGTCCCAATGCATATCCCGAAGGTTTGCTAATAGACATAGTAAGACCTGCCTATTAGTTGGCAGTTTGCAGCCCTTTATTTCCTTTTCTTCTCGGGGTACGGTGCCCAATAACATTCTGACATACTCATCATCTTGCCGTGCACCCATGATTAAATTCTCTATTCACAACATCAAATCACTGTCAAGGGAAAAGAAAAGAGCATCATTAAAATTAAATGCAATAAAATAATACGTGGAAAATTTGTGGGTCAGTGTTCCGACCCGGAAATGAAAATCTGATAAAATGTGCTATTTTCACACTTATTTATGAAGTTCATAAGCTGAAATAGCAATACTTGCTGGTACGACGGTGCTAGTTCAAACATGCACCGATCTCTAAGAAAATTTACAGGGGTGTTTCCTAGATAAATACACAATACTAAAACTTTGAACAGCATTGTAGGACCATTTTTTGATTTTTGGAGGGCAATGGTCACACCCTAATATAATATATATATCGACTATTTGGTGAATATTTCTTATTTTTGGTGATTCTGGCTACTTCTGCGTAATTTAATTTGTCCTGTTTTACAAATAAATCAATTTTAGCAATTGTTCATCTGTTGAACTATGTTCAGTTTTTTTTTTTTGTGATGAAGTATGACGTGTCAGTTATGCATATTTGATTTTGAAGACGTGATCCGCCATATTGCCCTTGATGAAGACAAGAGTAGACCTTTTTTTCAATCTCAGAATAATTAAGATATCCATGACCTGCCCTAAATGCAATAGTGCTTGTATTTTAAGAAAAGACCAGAAGGTCTTTAGGTGCTATAAAAAAATCCTAAAAATAAATGTGTGTGATTTCAGTTTAAGGGTAGGCGAAATTTAGCAGACTACCCATGCAAGGTTGGCACATATTATTACATTATCATTTGTATAATTTAGGTCTCGTGGGGGTATGGGGGCGGAGCCCCTGTGAAGATCACGCATCACAAATTGATCAGTCCTAATATTTTGCGGACAGTTCAGTACGTAATACCAGTTAGGTCAACTGTACACCCTTGATGATTGGTTAGGTTAAGTCATGATATTTTTGTTTAAATTCGTTAGTTTAAACAAAAATGATGAGTGCAAACTTTTCTGGTTAATTTTGAGGTGTTTTGTACGAAATTGCCATCTGTTTCCTGTGCAAATGCGTAGTTTTCAAGATGATGATATCTCGAAAACTATGCATTTGCACAGGAAACGGATGGCAGGTTCATGCAGAACACCTCAAAATTGACCAGAAAAGTTTGCTCTCATTATAAAAAGAGACTGGGTCAAAAAATGAATAATTACCGAAATTTTTATAGTGGGCATACTAGGGGCTATTTTCGGTCACTTTCCTGTGCAAATGCGTAGTTTTTGAGATATTATCATCATGAAAACTATGCATTTGCACAGGAAACGGATGGCTGTTTCGTACAAAACACCTCAAAATTAACTAGAAAAGTTTGCTCTCATCATTTTCATTTAAACTAACAAAAATATCACGACTTAACCAATCATAAAGGGTATATAGTTGACCTAACTGGGCCTTCAGTTGACCTGATGGGGCAATATTGGTTATTTCACATAAATATCTTCTGATGTTTTTGTATTAGGCACTCTGTCACATTTTGGGCAAGTTAAGGATGAGAGAATAACGCCGTAATTGATAAAAACATCCAATCCTTTGTCTTCATCTAGGGCACATGATGAATCAAGTTCTCAAAGTCAAAATCACACGAATGGCATGTCATAATTCTATCACAAACACCACTAAACTAAATCCAATTTGAAAAAAAAAAAAAAAGTTAGAACAAAACCTAACTGACTAATTAAGCCGCAGAGTAGTGAAAAAATAGCCTAATCAGGAAAAATATTTTATGAAAAAAGTACATTATAGCCAAAATAGGAAATATATTTTGGTGCTGGTCTAATGTGCGGTCTACCGGCGTTTTGAACGGTCTAATGTGCGGTCTACCAGCGTTCGAACAGTCTAAGGTGCGGTCTACCTCAAAAATGAAAACTATCATATCGTAAAATTTATTTATTTAAAAACAATCACATCATAACATTTGTTTATTTATTAGATATTATTTATTAGATATTTATTAAAATTTATTTATTTAAAAACAATCATATCATATTTGTTTATTTATTAGATTTATTAAAAGATTTAAAATTTTTTATTGAAAGGTAAACCAAAAAATTAAAAAAAGGAGCAAACAATATATTTTGGATCACCTGAAGATCAGGGTCCCCAGCCTTCTTTAGTTAGCTTTATAAGGCTAACTAACGAAAATATCACGACCTAACCTAACCAATCGTCAAGGGTGTACAGTTGACCTAATGATTGGTTAGGATAGGTAGTGATATTTTCATTAGTTAGCCTTATAAGGCTAACTAAAGAAGGCTGGGGACCCTGATCTTCGGGTGATCCTATATTTTTCTTTGTTTTCATAACATTTAGTAATTATTTTATTGGCTTCCGGGTCTGTGAACTAATTATCTTAGGTAGACCGCACAAAAATTAGAGGTAGATTCACTTTGCTAGGTAGACCGCACATTAGACCAGCACCTATATTTTATTAAAAAAAGTACATTTCAACAAATTTGCACAACATAAGATATATATTTTCTTAGTCAGTTTTGAATGGCAATTCAATATATATTACAGTATACTGTTTTAACTGCATGTGAGTGGGTTAAAAGATGAATATTAACCCTTCTCTCTATAAAAATATCTTAGGCCAGTAGATATAAATAGAATTAGAGAGAAGAGTAATCACGTAGCAATAGGGTGTGTTGAATTTTTCAACTTTCAAATTCCAAATATGAGGGGTGCTAAAAAGTTGCAGTATGACTTAGGAATTCTAAAGATATTTTTGTTAATTTTAATATAATTTAGTTTGCTTGGTAAGAAGCTACATAAAAATATTGACTTTTTTGTGGAATTATATAATAATTATTATATTAATAATTATATATGCTGTATATATAATGCACTGCTGTTTTTGCTTATTTCACAGGTTGAAACATATTCATCAGTGTGCTGAAGATTACTTGTCCGTCAGTGCTACCATCCTAACCAGTGGGAATTGACCTACAATGGCTTCTAAAAGGAGGACAAGACTAGGGACATTCACACATATGAGCAACCTAATTGGAACTGGTAGAGAGTTTGTTGCCCTCTGAACTCCCAACTCTGCGAGATGTTCTGAAATATGGGCTACTGCTAAGAGAACAAAGTGGTGAGGATGTGAGAAACTACTCAGCAGCCAGTCTTGCAAAGGACATTTACCCTAAAGTGCTTGAAAAGTGGGAATGAGCAAACAGTTCTTTTGTAGCCCCTGTTGTAAATTCACGAGTCACAATCTTAAACAAGATCCAAGAGAGCTGGGAGCAGGCCAAAAACATCTCTTGGGAGAGGAAAGTTACATGTCAAAGAGGCTTTCATTGCAAAACTTGACAAGCTTTTTGACATCCTCAGTTGCAAGTGTAAAATTGTTTTCTCCTCTGAATTTGGCTGCCTTGCAGATGCTGGTTGCAAAAATGAAACTCGCATTAACTGTACATGCCCTAGGGAGATGAAGATCCCTGTGAAGGAACTTGCTTTCATTAAAGGTCAGAGACACAAGTCTGGTTCTATTGGACCACATCAGATTGGCTTGCCAGATCAACCTGAGCACAACAGACAAGTCAAAAAGCAGAAGCGGCAAGAAGATGAAAGAAGAAGGCTTGCTGAATATAAGCAGACAAGTAAGCAGGATGTTTCAATGCCATCAAATGAAATAATTTTCTCTGATTATGAAAATGAAGAACAAATAGCTGATGCTCAAGATGGAAAGGATGGAAGTTATGAAGTGACATTAGAAATAGCTACCAAGCACGTCTTCAACTTCCAATAAAAAGCCAGAGTACAACACATTAGAAATACCTAATGTTGCTATGCATAGCATCAGATATGGTGTTGGCCTGCGTGCCACAGCTGCCATCACCACTGCTGCCTTTATGGATGCTGGCTTGATCACTGAAGAAGACAAGAGACTTGTAGTTGATCACAATAAAGTCAAGAGGGCCCAAGAAAAAGTTATGAGATCCCTGGATCAGGAATTTGATGATCTTTGTAAGAAGGGTGAAATTGACTGCATCTTCTTTGACGGCTGTCAAGATACAACTAAAGTTATGCTGAAAGCAGACAATTCAGATCATCAGTTCCCCAGCATCATCAAAGAAGAGCATTATTCCGTGTGTAGTGAGCCAGGTGGAAGATATCTCTACCACTTCACTCCTGAGAAAGGCTTAATGAGAAAAAAACCTGCTGGTTATTGCTGATAATCTTGTAGATTTCATGAAGAAGGGCATTGATAAAAGCCTGCAGGCCATTGGAGGTGATTCTACAAATGTTAACACTGGCTGGGAGGGTGGTTCCATGCATTGGGTAGAGGTCAAGCTTTGCTTGTAAGCTGATCTGGTTGGTTTGTGCCCTCCACACTAATGAGTTACCCCTGCGACACTTGATCACAGCACTGGGTGGGAAGACATTGTCTAACAACAAGTGGACAGGTAACATTGGCAAGATGCTAGACACTGCAACCAAACTTGAAATTGATCCTTCATTCACCAAACTCTCAATTGGAGAGCCTCTTACTTCACTGAGTGACAATGTCGTAAAGGATCTCTCTACTGATCAAGCATATGGGTATAGGATCACACAGGCCATAAGGACAGGAGAACTTCCCACAGATCTGGCCCTTCTTGAAATTGGTCCAGTGAGCCATTCAAGGTGGTTGACAATAGCAAACAGGCTTTGTCGCATATGGGTTTCAAAACATGGCCTTAAAGGCAAAACCCTCAACAACTTAAGACTGATAGTGGAATACATTGTTGGTGTGTACTACCCCTGTTGGTTCAACATCAAAGTAAAACACACTTGGGTGGAAGTAGTGGATGCTGTTTTGCCAACCATCAAGCACTCAGCATGGTATGCATTCAGCGAAATGATAATCCAGACACTCTTGTGCTCAGATGACAGTGAGGAGAGGAGAGCTGGTGTCCAAAAGATTTTTGACATGAGGGGTGGAGATGATGACACACTTGGAGATCTTTCTGTACATCCCAGGAAGACACCTTCCATCAACCCCAGTGCTTCTTCCGTGTTGGAGCTGACAGACTGGTCTGATGGGGTATTTGAACCTCCTTTGACATGTAAACTGACTACAGCGGAAGTAAAGAAGTTCTTTGACAAGCCTATGCAAGTTCCACAGTGGCCCTGTCATGCTCAGTCAATAGAGAGGTGTGTGAAACAAGTCACAGGCAGCAGGCAGGGTGTATACACATGAGAAACGTGAGGGCTATATCAGAGGCCAAGAAGCAAGTTGGCGGCTGATGTCCAAGAATGAATCAAAGCAAGACTTGATGAAACTTGTTGTTTAAATATTTTTTTTTACTGATGTCATTACTTTCTAATGTTGTTTTATGATTACAAGGATATGTTTTATGCAGAGAAACTAAAATTTTTATAGCATTACCTGACATTTTGAGAAGCTAAAATTAATAAATGTTGTTTTCCGAGAGCAATTTATGTGCTTTTTAATCAAACGTAGATTTACCAAGCTAAGTGTTGAGCAATCACAAAAATAATAGCAAATTTGAATTCTTCACATCCAAAAACATATTTTTAAAACCCCTCAGTGAAGGAATTGGCAAAAATTAATTTTCATCTCCCAAATTGACACACCCTAATGTAGCAACTAGGATCAGGTTTCAGATACTAGGGAATTTAGATGAAGCAGTACAGTATGAATTTACCATGGTTAGGACTCTATCATTAGGAATCAGGATAATGAATTTTGCAATAAGGGAAGGAAAACCTGTAGAAGAATAGCGGGCCTATATATTTCAGGAGGTAATGAAGAAATTGCCTGAAAACCGAGGTAATATAATTAATGTAGGTATAAATGATTTAAGGTTAATATTGGATTTTACTCCGTCACAAGCAATTGAACAAGTACTATATATTGACTTGCCATTAAAAACTGACTAAAAAAATATATATCGTGTAAATTTGTTCAACTATACTTTTTTTAATAAAATATATTTCTTGTTTTGGCTATAATATACTTTTTTCATAAAATATTTTGGTTCTTTTGCATTATCCTCCCAACACTAATTTTTTTATATAATGTTGGTTTGGTTATGGTACGGTACTTTATTTTCCTTCTATTATAAAAAAAAAAATTTAGTGTTGGGATTAGGTTAGGTTAGGTTAGGTTAAAAACAGCCCGCCACAGGTGTTAGCTGGCTTCAAGTTAGGTTAAGAATATTTATTCATAAACTAATGATGTAATTTCAGAATATTTTGCTTAAAAGTATTTTGCTAATGTGCTTTATTTTCCTTCCATTATAAAAAAAAATTAGTGTTGGGAGGATAATGCAAAAGTACCAATATTTTTCCTGATTTGGCTATTTTTTTCATGACTCTGGTGACTTAGTTTTTCTGTTCTGGCTATTTTTTTTTTTTTAATTGGATTGTTTGGTGGTGTTTGTGATAGAATTATGATGTGCCATTTGTGTGATTTTGACTTTGAAGACTTGATTTGTCATGTGCTCTAGATGAAGACAAAGCATTGGATATTTTTATCAATTATGACGTTATTCTCTCATCTATAACTTGCCCAAAATGTGACAGAGAGTGCCTAATACAAAAAGATCAGAAGATATTTAGGTGAAATAACCAATATTAACTGGTTAGGTCAACTGAATGCCTGGTTAGGTTAATTGAATGTCCAGTTAGGTCAACTGTATGCCCTTGATGATTGGTTAGGTTAAGTCACGATATTTTCGTTAGTTTAAACAAAAATGATGAGAGCAAACTTTTCTGGTTAATTTTGAGGTGTTTTGCATATTTCCTGTGGTAATGCATTGTTTTCGAGATCTCGTAACATAAACATATCATATATGTTTGTTACAATATCTCAAAAACTACGCATTTGCGCAGGAAACCAATGGCAGATTCATGCAAAGCACCTCAAAATTGACCAGAAAAGTTTGCTCTCATTATAAAACCAGACTGGGAGTAAAATCTAATATTTAGGGTAGGCTACTGATTTAACAAGTTAGGATAAAGATGGTAGATTTAAGTTGAATAGAAATTTAGTAATAGTTTAACAGAGGTAGAGAAAATTGATGCTATGTAGTGAAGGGGTTGAGTTCATAGATTTATGGGATAATTTTTATGAAGGGAGGGAGCTTTACAGTAATGATAGATTACATTTTAATAGAAAGGGAACTGATTTATATAGGAGACTTTTAGAGGAAAATGTGAGTTCTTTGGGATTTTGAAAGATAATTTTAGATCAGTAAAGGGCATAAAGCATCAGGGTATATATAGTATAAAGTTAATACTATTAGCATCTTAAATACAGATTGTCAGGAATAGGCATATCAGCTGTCTAGCCAAATGTAGGGAACCAGTTAAAACTGGGGGGTTGAAATATTTTTACATAAATGCATGGAGTCTTAGGAATAAGAAAAATGAATGTTAGTTATATGGGCTATTATGCAGCTAAGGGGCATTGTGGCTTTATAAACATACACTACCCTTTTCGACTTTAGAAATATATGTAGGCCTACATCACACTGCAATTAATTATATACTGGGGAAATATCATTTTATGGTGAAGTTTAAAGAAATTGTGTTAGAAAAAATTTGAATTTGCCACTATCGCCACCATGATCAACATGGTGGACGTCAACCAATCACCAAATGACAGATGCTCTCGTGATGTCATCCAGCCAATCACATTTAAACCTGGCTCTATCCCAGGTTTAAAATCATGTCATTTCTCAGTCTAGATTCCAACATGGTGTGTGAAACTTGCAGTCTTAATTATATCGAAGTTCATCATTATTTTTTAAAATTATTGTTGTAGTGTGAGCGTGTGATAATGCAGTGCTGTGATCTATCTACTTGAGTTGTCCCTGGTCAGTTGAATGCCCAGTTAGGTCATTAGGTCAACTGTATGCCCTTGATGATTGGTTAGGTTGTCATGATATTTTCATTAGTTTTAACGAAAATATCATGACTTAAACTAATGTACAGTTGACCTAACTGGCCATTCAATTAACCTTAGGGTCATTCCATGATAAATCATGCAGTGGTCAAAACCACACCCTCATAGATTTTGCTTAAATTTGGTTTATAGAATGGTCTATGCTAGTAAGTACCAAATTTCAAATATCAGCTCAATCGGAGTTATGGTTCAAAAGTTATGCTCCCCCCTTTTTTGAGGGGGGGGGGGTGAAAACTGGAAATTTTCATACCACCCTAACTCAGTCCCTAATTGACATAGAACAGTGATTTAAAGTGTATATGAAAGGTAATTGCACACACAACAAATTAGCATAAGCAGAAAAAATGGCTAAAATTAACAAAAAAAGTTATGACACTTTATTCCATTTGAAGGGGTCCTCCCCCCCCTAAATTACAGATTTTTTTTAAATTTTCATATATACAAAAAATGAGTTTCAACCTTATTCTATCAATATATGAAAAGAAACATGTGTGTATTTGCATATAAAATTGGTATTTACAGATTTCAAAATGGCTACTTTTACTTAAAAGACTAATTTTTACAAATTCATGTAAGCTATTAGGTAATTAATACATTGCAATTTACATATGATGCAATAATTCTTAATGCTAATAATTTATACCTACATAAGCTTATATATAGTTAATTTTCAACAGATTTTTATCCTAGTTTTGGTTCCAAACTTCCACTAAGTTCTTGAACTTGCTTTGGATTGAAGGAGTAAATAATCTTAACACCAGGCTTGATATTTGGTGTCATCATGATAGAAATCATATCACTGTTTTATCCAGCAAACATCCTCTTTCATCGGAAAATAATACTGAGTGGTAGATCCTGATGAGGTGAAGAAACTGATTTTATAATCACCATATTCTTCTGAAGTGTCTAAAATAATTTCAAACCAAACTTTATCATCATATTTACAGGCAACATGCTGGCCAATTTGATACTCGTCTTTTTCAACTAGTTGACTGTCTTTATCTGGTTCAGCCCCAGTACTTATTCTAAACAATTTACAATTATCAGAATCAGATGTCTGATAAGCTTGTATTAGGTTTACTGACTGGTACAAACCTGTGGAAACCCCATGTACCTTTTAACAGGTAAAGCTTCATTAAACCTACTAGAAAGATTGAATTTATCCACATGAACTTCCTCATTTGTAACATACAAACAAATAATTGAATTAAAGTGTTCAGTGCAAAAATCATAGAAAGCTCTTTGTGTTAGAATATGACCAGTATCAGTACGTTGCAAACTAGCCTTTGCTACAACTCTCTTAATAGTTCTTCCAATACCATCACAAGCATTTTTCCCATGACTTGTGGCAAAGAAATTCCACTCAGCCTTCACACCAAAATCCTGTTCATGATAGCATAGATTGCTGAAATTATATTTGTTTTTGTATTGGCTTCCACACTCATCAGAGAAATAAATTACTTTTTGTACATTGAGGAATTGCTGTTTAATATCCTTCATTAAATATTGCTGATGTTGAGTGCTCAAGACAGTTGCTAATACAGTGAAACCTCGTTAACTCGAAGTCGAAGGGCCTGAGAAAATCACTTCGAGTTAACCGATCGTGAAATAAAACTGCTCTTCTCATGCTATTTTTTGTTCTCAGCCATGCATATTAAAACAAGGAAAATACGAAAGAATAAAAACATGTTAGGTTTAATAAAAAAAAATATAGTATAAGATATTCATATACAAACAGAACACTAGCAATATACATAGTAGCTATGTAATTACTGTATTCTAAAAAGTAAATTAGTCTTCAATTGAAAAAGTTACATTCTATGTATGTAATTAATAATAGAGGGAACAACTTATGTGGGTAAATTTTATTTTTTTATTAATAACTCAATTATTGATTTTTGCTTAGCATGGGATTTATTACGAATAAAATTTTCAATTTTTGCGAGAGATTGAAGGCACTCATCTGCTCCTTCTGATGCTTGGATTTTCTTCACCGCATAGAGATCTAAACACTATTCTGTGACGCCTTTTGAATCGTTCAAGCCATCCATTACTGCACTTAAAATCTAAAATTTCTAATTTCATTGCCATTTCATCAGCTTTGCTCTGAAGTATGGGACCACTGATAGGAAAATCTTTAGCATGTGCATAGTGATGTTAAAAAATGTTTTTTTTTGTCCATGTTATTTTTTTTGTCATTTTTTTTGTTTTTATTGTTTTTTGTTTTTTTAATAATTAATATAGATATTGCCAATTTAATTATAAGGTATACTTTTGCAATGATATATATTATAAAAATAAATAAATAAATAATAAAATAGGCCATTGGTACCAGTATAGAATGTCCTTTTCAGCCTATTTACAGAAAAAACTGGCCTCCTCCTTGCACTGAAAGTCTCGTATCTTGAGATCCGTTAAACTTGCGAGAACACTAGCTGGGAGCTGACTGCCCATTGTCCAACCTTTCCAGGACTCTCCCATCCATGCCTCGGATTTTGAATCTCCCACTTAACTATCCTTTAGACCCGCGATGACATTTTCCCCCTGAGACCATCCATATATATATACATACACATACACCCATATACATATATACCAATATATACATAAATACTGATATACACACATTTATATCTATTATATACCCCATACACACGCATACATCCAGAATTCCAGATACATACGCAATAGTGTCCCCCAATTTTTTTTGTTCCTGAAGTTTGTCATGCACACCCCCCTAATTTCTTCCACTCATGAAAACATGCCAGCAAGATGAATTTCATTCGTGTTCTTTAATTTTAAGGGTCCCCTCAAACCATGTGTTACTATTGCTGAACGGCTACTCTCTACCTTATACTAATTGTAGCATATTTCTTTTCAGGTTATGGATACAAGAAAGCAGGAGACTGTGTGGTTGGTGGGGGTGTTGCGAAATGAACCCCTGGAAATGCTGTGTCAACTCCCAACAGTGGGAGATGTTCTTCGACGTCTGTTGTTCTTCACTCGGAAGAAAAAAACGTCCACGGCGGAAGCTGCCAATGTGGTAGCTGATGAGGTTATGGCGGTGTGGGCTCGGGCATCTATTCCGACCTCCCACAAGCCCAAGTGCGTAGAGAGGATCAAGGCCCTCTCCACGGACTACGAGAAGGTTGCCAGAAACCGAAACCGTGGGGGAGAGAAGCAACTGGAGCGGGAAAAGGGATTCCAAGCCAACCTGAATACACTGTTCGAAACAGTTCATGCCAACGCCATGAAACTCATCAGTCCCCGAAGATCGATACTTTCTGAATGACCAGCGAACCGTGCGGAAGATGTACATTGGAGGAGAGGACCTGGAGTTTGCTCGCAGGGCAGCGGAGCGGGAGAAATGCCGAGCAGCTGAAGAGAAGGGGAAGAAGAAAAGCCGCGAAGAGATGGACTCACTGCAAGCAAAAGGAACGGTGAAAAGTGGGTCTTCTTCTTTGGAGTCCATGGCCGAAGCATCCAATGATGATGTCCAATATTCCTCTCCTGGTCCTTCGGCTCCTCGATCCGCTCCCAAGGATGGCCAAGTGTCGGCAAGGAGGATCATCCAATATCCCAATTTTGCTGCAGCCCTGGATCGAACTGGAACCTCAGTACGCCAAGCGATGCACATTGTGGCTCCAGCACTCGCTGCCGCGGGAGTTGAGTTATCCTCGGTCACCTTGTCCAAATCAAGTCTTCACCGTTCACGGCAGAAGTCCAGGAAGAACTTGGCAGCCGGAATCAAGACTGAGTTCAATCCTGATACGCCGCTTGTCATCCACTTTGATGGCAAACTCCTCCCTGATTCGGATGGAGGGAAATCGGATCGCATACCAGTGCTGGTCAGCGGGAAGAATCTTGAGAAGTTGTTGGCGATCCCAAAAATCCCTGACAGCACGGGACAGCGGATGGCTGGAGCTGTTCTGAAGGTGCTGGATGATTGGCCGCAAGTTCAACCATGGATTGCCGGTCTCTGCTTCGACACAACAGCGGCGAATACCGGTATTCACAGCGGCGCTTGTACGATTATCCAGGACCAAATGGACCGCCTGCGTTCTTTTCCTGGCTTGAAGACACCACATGATGGAATTGGTAATCACCTCAGTCTTTGACCTGTTCTTCAGGTCTTCTGGCCCTGAAATTGCGCTGTTCGCTCGCTTCAAATCCCAATGGGAGTTCATCGACCAGAAGCAGGCTTCTCCGTTCAATGGCGATGGCCCAAGCGACATCCTTTCGGAATGGGTGGTGTTGAAAAAAGAGCAGATTGTCCACTTCATTGAAGACCAGCTTGAAGTTGGCCACCCAAGAGACGATTACCGGGAGTTCCTGATCCTCGCTCTGGTCTTTCTCGATGGTCATGGCAAACGAGATCTCCGGTACAATTGTCCTGGACCATACCACCGGGCCAGGTGGATGGCCAAAGGCATTTACTGTCTTAAGATGTTCATCTTCTGAAGCCAATTCCACCTGACCACTCACGAGGTCCGGTCACTACGCAGGATAAACGTCTTTGCCGTCACCATCTACCTCCAGAGGTGGTTCGAGGCTCCATTGACGGCGGATGCGCCCGTCAATGACCTGGAGCTGTTGGAGGACCTAGAGCGGTACAAGGCGGTGGATCATGATGTAGGTACCGCTGCATTGACAAAATTCCGGGGCCACCTCTGGTACCTAAGCGAAGATTTAGCTGGACTCGCTATGTTCTCCAAAACCACCGATGCAGAGAAGATGGCCATGCTCCAAAACCTGCACAAGAAGACCGAAAACCCAGAAGATCTGCGTCGGCTGGAAGGAAAGAGTGTCTTGACTGTGAGACGGTTGGATTTGAGCACCTTGGTCACGAAAAGGACTCAAAACCTTTTTCATTGCCTGAAGCTGCCGGTTCCAAAAACCCCCAAAGATCTTGAAGGATGTGCACCATCGTTGAAGTCTGTGAACAACGTGGCAGAACGGGCGGTGAAACTGGCGGAAGATTTCAACGAGGGCCTGACAAAAAACGAGGAGGAACGGCAGCTCGTGTACCAAGTCGTCGAATACCACCGCCAGCAGTTCCCCTCAGCAGACAAAAAGATCCTGTCCCCCGAAATGAAATGTGCCATTAGGAAGAATTTCCATTTCCTTTAATTTAGTCATTAGAAAGAATTTACATTTCATTCTTCCATTCTAGAATGATTAATGCTGAGCATTTACGTTTGTTCATATAGGGTCGAATAAACAAGGTCAATGAGGGGACCCTTCCCCTCCTAATAGGCCAATGAAATTTCGCCCATGTTTTCCTTTCTTCAAGTGTAATTAATTAAAGGGGTGTGCGATTTGACTCTTGCAAATTTTTATTTTCACATGTGAGGCTGGGACACCCTAAATTACGCAAGCATACTCTCATATATACCTACACAAACTCATACACCTCTATTTCGCCCTTTCATTACCTCCGAGATCATTTAGCACATACAGTAATATCCATACAGCCAAAAGAAACCGATTAAGCACAGACAGAGCAGCAAAGCTAGTATTTATATCCCAAAATGCAAAATTCCAAGAAAGTGAAGTAAAATATGGTGCTACATTGGCTTCGTCAACATCCAAATCTGCAATAAGTACCAGTACCTGTGATATTGAAACTATATGCTCTAATCAATCTAGTGATAATGATTCTTCAATGGAAATAGAATCAGATAATGAAAGTTAAACAGCATTAGGTTAACACAAAGGTTAAAGAAAGAGGAATATTTTTATTTTTTTTATTTTTCTATTTGGAAAATATATATATACACACACACACTGGTATTCTTGCCAATCACAATTATATATATTGTTTTATACCAGTATTATGTATTTTTTATTATGTATATTATACCAGTACCTGTGATATTGAAACTAGCATATATGCTCTACCCAATCTAGTGATGATTCTTCCATGGAAATGAAGGTTAAACAACATTAGGTTAACAAAAAGGTGAATATTTTTTTTTCTATCTGGAATATATATACTGGTACTCTTGCCAATCACAATTATGTATATTGTTTGAAACGAGGAAGAATGTTTCATGTTCTAGTTAAAAAATATATATACATAGGAAAAACAAATCCTCACTAGGTAGTGATGTAGCAGATGTCATTTTTTTCACATCCGCGGACGCGGATGAGGATGTTTGATTTCAACATCCGCGGATGCGGATGCGGATGTCTACATTTTCGTTATTTTTTAGGATATATTCGAGATTTGTTGTGTTTAACGTATATAATAAGTTATTATATAGAGAGAGTTGTAGCTATAATGTAGTATAATTGATTAATTGTACAATAATTGCTGTACTTTTCTCTGAACATATAAAATAATATCAAGCATCTAACTAATATAGAAATCAATTAGTGAATTCGTCTGCAAATAAGTTCGTTATATTTTGTTGAGTTTCAGCCACAATTAGAAACCATAATTGTTTTACCAGGATGCGGGACGTGAACCCAACTCAAATGCACCCCACCAACCTCTTTCCCCAACCTCCACCCTTATAGAAAGAGATCTTTAATTAGCTTGATAACTATTTATATTAAGTTTAAAGTTTTATTAGGCATATTTATAAATGAGTAATTAAAATAAAGTAAACTAAGATGTTCATGTTTAATGTTCAAACTTAATTATAGGAAGGTTATGCTTAAGGAACATTAATTTTTCTGCCTTTTCTGCTGCCAGTCTGTTTCTCTTTTCATCATATATTAATCCAGCACTGCTAAATAATCTCTCGCTTGGTACGTTTGTTGGAGGATAGGCTAAATGTTTCCTTGCAAGTTTACTCAAGTATGGATAGATATTCTGCGTATTTTTCCACCAACTAATAGGATTGTCACATGCAGCCAGGCGTTTTTCTTGGTGATAGCTCTCGATCATTTTTACTACATCTTTTGACATCGCGTAGGTCTCATCATTGCTGCTTGACTCAAGAAACTGAGAGACAGATTCTGTGATAGATTTGCTTGCTGAAGGTGTTGGTTCTGTCACTGAAACTTTTATTCTTTTGGTGGGTGGCGAAGCGACAGATCCAAGAGATTGAAGCTCTTCAACTGCTTTGCCAAGTGATGATTTAACTCGTTCTAATGTACTAGGTGAAAATAACTTAGCTTTGTAACGTGGATCTAAGTAGGTTGCAAGAGAGTAACTTCATACAAGAACAGCCTCTCGTCTTGTCGCTTGCATCACTTTTGCGCACAATGAACTAGTTCTATTAATATAGTAGAATTTGCTAATTTCCACTTATTAATGACATTTTATCTCAATGGTCCACATCCGCAGTCCAAAGTGCGGATGCGGATGCGAGAAAATGTGCGGATGTTCCGTGGATGCGGATGTGACCTACATCACTAATACTAGGTATAACTGTATAAGCATGGTAGTATAGTAAATTATAGCTAATACTAATATACTTATTAGATTAAAGGAAGAAAAATATGGAATAAGTTTAAAACAAAAAACAAAAAAAACACTATCTTCGTTTTAAACAAAAAAAATGACACAATAAAAAACGACTCACATCACTACATGTGCAACATTAAACCACTTCAATAGCGCCTGTTCTAAGCTTTCTTCTTTTGCTAAACGCATACGTTTACATTTGGGAACAAATTGGTATTGCGTAAATGCTGTTTTAATTTTTTCAGAGTTTCTTATCCAAGTACTAAGCGTATTTGCTGGAATACCATTTTCTTTAGCAATTTGCAACTTAGACTTTAAACCAGGGATGGGGAGTCAGCCAAAAACAACCGACTCCTGAGTCGGTATTTTTTAAAACCGACTCCGACTCCCGACTCTTTCAAATATATAAGTATAAATAAATGTAATAAAGTAGGTACGATAATAATACAGTTTAGTAATTTAATACAATTTTAATGTTATTACACAAAAATAAAAATTAACAGAAAAAGAAATTGATCTCGTATAAAATATTTATAACCTCATTAGGTTAACAATTTTAAAATTTTAATGTTGCGTACGGTACCGTAGCTATATAAAAAAAGTTGGTAAAGAATATTTTGTTTCCATTATATATTATGATATGCTAATATTGAAGCTAAATATTAAAAAAAGGCTAAAAAAACATACTTAATAATTTAACTCTAAGGAGAATTTGTTCTTAAGAAAAGTATAGCATCAATTATGTCCTCCTTCAACTTAGCCCGTAGGTGGGATTTAATTAACCGAAGAGCTGAAAATAATCTTTCAACGCTGACTTGTGTTGGTGGCAATGCAGTAACAGTTCTGGCTACATCTTGCACTAATTCAGGATACTTTGGTATGGCATTCATCACATCAAGTTTTAATGAATGATCAAATTTCTCTATTTTTGTTAAAGCTGCATTAAAGTTTTCTCTGAATTTGGTCAAGGGGGTTATTTTTATAGGTTTATCATCATGACTCAAACGGCATCACTTAACTTTTTTGATTTTTCTTCATTATCGAGATATTTTTCAAAATCCATTTCTTCTTCAGAGTTTGAGCAGGAGCTTTGCATAATGGCAGGACTAGAGCAGCTTTCAAATTCTGAATTACTTGCGGCATCTGTTTCATTTAACATTTTCATTCGCACAGCTACATCACACAGAGCTGACTTTCCTCTAGCAATCTGTTCTTCAGTTAAAAGTACCCTGTGCATAGGATCTACATAAACTGCAGCCAATAGCAGGTCATTATTCAGTAAGTTTTCTTCTCTACGCTGCATAGACATTCTTATACCATCTGCAACAATGCCGCCAATTTGAGATAGTTTATAATTAATATTTTTCCATTCCTTGTAAAATGTGCCAGGTGTCAATTCAGCTGCTTGAAACTTCTTTGTAACCACATATGGGTACTTAAGTAATGCCTCAAGTTGACTTGCCTGCTGCCACTGGATATCAGTCATTGTTACATCTGGGTTTGCCATATCGATAAGGTATGGCTTCAATTCAAGAAGGCACTTAATCATTTCATAGGTACTCCCCCAACATGTAGCTTGATCTATAACTACACCTTTTCCGGATTGACGTTTTAATATTGCATCAAGTTTAGATGTTCTTGCAGCCACTACTATGTTGCGTAACCTACCTACTACATTAGCAGCATTCCTTTCTTTTAACCCATCACGAATTGCCAGTTGCAATGTGTGGACTGCACATCGCATATGGGGGATATTTGAGAATCCAGCAAAATCATTGTTTACAGTTTACACTGTCAAGTTTGTCAGCAGTTTCATCCATATCATCTTCACTACTGTCTTCAAAAAGATCTCCTTTTACTTCACCATCATTAAGTTTCTGTACTGTACTTGTCATATTTGAAGCATTATCAGTAACAATTGACAATATTTGCTCTTTAGTGATTTCATATTCTGTCAAGATGGTTTCAATTAGCTTGGTCAGGTATTCACTTGAATGTTGAGTTTGTGTCCTTCACTGCCAGAGTACGTATAACTAGTTTTCCTTCATCATCAATGAACTGAACATTTATTGCCATATAATTAATTCTTTGTCTCGTGCAGGCATCCATCTTAAGAAAGAAGAATTTTCCTTGCAGCATTGTTTTCAATAAAGTTTTCTGGCTTTCTGCTTCCTTTAAAATCATGTTTCGAATATCATGTCTCTCTAATGACACTCCTAGTTTTGCCGCCGTTTCTCCATTTAATCCATGGAAAGCTGGGGAGGAAAATAATGTAAGTGCAACCCCATTCTTTACAACTAAATCTATAAGGTATTTTTTAAAATTTTCCTTTGTCATTGATATTGTAATTCTCTCACTGTGGAAAAATTTTGTAACAGAGACTTGTTTGCTTTTTGAAATAGATGTACTGGCCTGACTAGAAGTAGGTTTCTGGATTTCTTTATCATGCTGATCTACAACCTTATAAATATTGGGATGTTTGTTTTGTAGATGGCATTTCAAGTTTGAGGCTCTAGTTGGAGCATTAGCATGTTTCCCAGTGTAAGCACTAATTTTTGCATTACACTCTTTACCATCCTTTTCTACTTGACAAATAAAAATACTTTCATCCTCATTTAGCTTAAAATATTGAAAGATTGCTGATTTTCTACTAGGCCCATGACTCATTACTAATAGGGGCTAATTAAATTAATAATTAATATATTGCTAATTTTTATATGGTACCTAGTATCCTGAAATAGAAAATAGAAATATGAAATTCATTTGCTAAGATTTACCAGAACAATAAATCAAATGTGGAAATGTGAATCTAGAATTAGTTCAGGAAGATATTTATTTAGGGCAGAGTAGTATTCTGGTAAATTGGTGGCATATAGAAATTGAATCAAAGAGTCGGGAGTCGGTCGTTTTTACCGACTCCCGACTCCGACTCCTGACTCCGACTCCCCATCCCTGCTTTAAACCACGCTCAACTTCAAGCAGCGCTTTGTACTTCTGCTTGATATCTTTGGTGTTAAGTTTGCGTTTACTCATTTTGAAAGGGGCAGTAAAAAGTGTCTAAATAAACCGCACAACTTCCAACGATTCCGATGGAAATATGACTGAATATCCTGTATAGTTTTAAGCCTTTATATATAGTACAAATACAGTACAGTATCTTATAAAAAGGATCAGTGATACGATTCGAATGTATCAAAGCAATGGGTGGCATCGTCTAGAACAGTGTTTCCCAACCGGGGGCCATGGCACATTTGAAGGGGGCCACAGGAAAATCTTATTTTGTAAAATAGAGTTAAATCTGCATATTACCTACTGAAAATAATGCTTATGGGGGCCACAGGAAAAAATAAGGTTCCTAAGGGGGCCATAAGCCAAAACTGGTTGGGAACCACTGGTCTAGAAGATTAACACTTCGAGGAATTAAGTATTGTAACGACTCTCCGGGCAAAGGGATCCACCTCACTATCCCCCTGGGACAAGCCTCCTTCTCCAAAATTACTAAGCATGTATGCACAGGATTGGTGATACGATTAGAATGTATCAAGGCAATGGGCAGGATCGTCAGAAAATTAACACTTTGAGTTAAGTATATGAAAAGGTCGCTCCGGGTCTTCAAATTCACCTCGAGGTATCCGATTTCGTATCCGATTTCGAGATAAAAGGAGTGGAAGTATAGTATTTTCTATGTAAATTAGCAGGGACTTAACAATTATATCGACTTATCTGAGATTTCGAGTTAACCGAGTTCGACTTAACGAGGTTTCACTGTAATACAGTAACTAGTATGAATTAATTCCTCATCCTTCATGTGATACACCACAAATGGATGGAGGATCACCTGGTCATTTGTCCAGTGAAAGCTTTGTGGTTCATCTTGAGTGATGAATGAATAGTTTCCTGCAGAATCCCCTAGCACAAGTATTTCATCACAGTGAAGATTCTGTTTCATAGTCTTCAAATACTGACTCTGGCTTTTTGCAATGTAGTGGTGCCTAGTAAGAGAAAAAATGTTTTGTGAAAGGTGTTCAATAAATTCATCTGGAGAAGCTATACGAGTTTCCAATGTTGATCTATCTGTATTAGTCCACTGAACATATTCGACAGAATCTCTGCTTGTCAAGGAAGGTATAGTTAGTGATGTGAGGTGAGAATATTCTTGTTCTCCGAGAATATTCTGAGAATATTCTCCAAAATATTATTTGCTAAGAATATTTGAGAATTTTCTTTTTTCTTAGTTTTAAAACATTTTTAGATTGTTTTGCAGCTTTTTAGAGAATTCTAGAATATTTCAGAACCTTATGGAACTTTCTAGAATGTGTTTTCTTGGTTAGTTGTGGTTGTGTATAGCAAGTATCAAGTAAACTTTTAACACATGGGGATAGCCCAGAAAAGTCTCATGTTCCATAGAAGTATACGGAAGAATGCAAAGAAGAAGAAGAAGAAATATTAAGAAATATTAGGGTAACCAATAATTAATTTCTATATAGTTTTTAAAAAATCAAATAAATAATTTTTTTTTTTTTTTTTTTTTTTTAGAAAAAGCTATTATACTTAAAAACTGAAATTGAACACTTAATTACGAGGGATATTTTTTATTTTTCTAAACTGTTTTTTGATATATTTTATTAATTTCCATATTTTGAAAAAAATCAAATAAATAAAAAATAATTTTTTCATAAAAATAATCATTTTTTTATTCATTAGCTATTATACTGAAATTGAATACTTCATTACAAGGGATATTTTTTCTTTCTAAACTGTTCTGTGTGATATATTTTATTAATTTCTATATATAATTTTGAAAAAATCAAATAATTAAAAAAAAAATCATGATTTTTTTTTTCATAAAGCTATTATACTGAAAAACTGAAATTGAACATTTAATTATTACAAGGGATATTTTTATTTGTTTCTAAAGTGTTTTGTCTGATATATTTTATTAATTTCTATATAATTTTGAAAAAATAAAAAAAAAAATTAAAAAAAAAAATCATGATTTTTTTCGTAAAAAAATACTGTACTTTGAATTGAAATACAGTCTTTATACAATGATTCAATAAGTTTTTTGCATTAGTTAATTTATTTATTTCTTCACTCATCCTATAATTCACTTCTGACTTAGAATTTCTCCATTTTGACAGGAACTGAAGTTAAGTTGTATCGGAATGGTTGAAAAACCCTCAGATGTTCTAAAAAAGAAAATTCTCGAGAATTTTTGGTTCAGAGAATATTCTCAAGAAAATTCTCGAGAATATTTTCCTAAAGATTATTCCCGAGAATTTTACAATATTAGGTATAGTATTTAAGAAATTAAAGATGCCTATGCTTAATGCTACCAGGACATTCTCGACATCCATGTAACATGCATGTAGAAGAATTTATATCACACACTTTTTTCCATAAGTGTGTAATAGGTTAAGTTTTTCTCTGCAATTGCTGATACCATGAGTTTAGGATTCTGGTGGTGGGTGCAAACACAAACTGAGTGGGTTCCTTTTGCCTCTAGCAATTACACACCATTTAGACCTCAGATTGGCAAAGGTAGAAAACCCTATGCTATTATCATTGTTTTCTTTATATTTTGAATATAATTCTTTTAAATATAATTCTTTTAAATTTCCTAGTAATAGACGTTTTTGCTTGTACTCTTTTTCACCATTTTTATTTCTCATGCTAACACAATCAGATTTCCCTGCACACAAATAACTGACTTCATCATTTTTGTAGAATTCCTTTATTTCAGAGATTATATCTTCAGTTAGTTTTCTTCCTTTACTGTAGATAGGAATCTGTGGCATAATACCAAATGTATGTTTCAAATATCTGGCTTTGTCAACCATGTATCTGGTTGCACCAAACAAATCCATTGTCCTAGAAATAGAAAATGGTGAGTGTAGATATCTGAAGCCTCCTTTTGTATGATGATGTGGATTTGAAGTCTTGTACAAGATCACTCATGAGGTTTTCATACCTATAAAAAAAACATAACCCCAAATTACTGTACAATATTAAGGATGTAAGTACATGGTTTATATTATTCAAGAAATAAGGAAGTACTGTACTTCATGAATTTGAACATATACCAGTATATTTAGTATATGGGATGATGTCACATTTTAGGAAATATAGCTAATATCTAGATTGTCTACATACATATCCAAACATGACAACCTATAATACTGTACCTATATGCAGGTATTTACATACATACATACATAATAGTTGAAAGTCATCTCATTAATTATTTTTAGTTTCTTACCTCTCCAAATCTGCTTCTTTGAGATGCTGTTTACTCAGTGGCTCACTAACATCTTGAACTTCAGTGGCAAATGCAGTTTCCAACTTCCTCTTGAGGGAGGTTGAAGCTTTTTTGTATTTTTGTGAAACTGCCTTTGATCTGCTTCCACTGCTCAGGGGCATCTAAAAAATATTTGAAATACAATTAATTAATAAATATAAGTATGACATATCTAGTAGCAACAATCTGAATTTCTGAACTGAAGTATATTTTTTAGATTTCATATATATGTATTAGGTATAAGACAACTATATCTGAATTAAATTTCAGCTGACAGTATAAAAATGCATTATCTGTACACACATTAATAGCTAGTTACTCTCGTAATTTCACTGGGGTAACATGAAGTTGCTCCAAAGTTGCATTAAGATCTTCTCATTGAATATCTTTATCCATTTCAGTACATTTTCTTAGAATTTTTTCTGGGGATATGTCAGGTGAAGTAGTCATACTTTCAGTACTACGAGTTATTGCTTCTGGCAGTCTGAATAATTCTTCAGGTTTTGTGTGTTTATTAATTTCAGACAATTTATACAAACTTCTGATTCATCACTGAAATTATATTTAGGGTCACTATTTTCAACAAGCTTTGGAAGTGGCCTCAAGTTTCACAGAATAGGCTTTTTGTGCAGTTCAAAAGGGTTGCAACAGCACTTGTTATAGCTTTTATGTGTAGACATTTTCATCAAACACTTTTACTTATTTAAAACACTATGCGTATATGTACATAAATCTGTTCAAAATGAAAAAAAAATACATTAAATGAGAACACGGTGAATGCTTTGCGCATCACAGAAAACAAAATAAAGATCTCTCTAGTTAGGCAATAGTTATCCTGGGTAGGATTGCCACTTTTTTAATGTCCACATGGGATTTTTTGTTCAACCAATTTACCCAACAATTGAATGGGGGAAGATATTTCACGGTAGGTACTAGTGTTTTATGTTTAATTCTTAGAATACTAGTTTAACACATACGTATTTACATTTTTAACAAGTATACCAATCTATTACCAGAAGTCAATGAGAATGTTGAACAGTTTGTTAGAAATTATTCTCTTAAGTGAAAGTAGTCATTTTCAAATATGTAAATACTTTTTATATGCAAATACACATTTCTTTTCATATATTGATAGAATAAGGTTGAAACTCCTTTTTTGTATATATGAAAATTAAAAAAAAATCTGTAATTTAGGGGGGGGGCAGGACTCCTTCAAATGGAATAGTGTTGTAACGTTTTTTTCTGTTAATTTTAGCCATTTTTTCTGCTTATGCTAATTTATTGTGTGTGCAATTACCTTTCATACACACACTAATTCACTGTTCTATGTCAATTAGGGACTGAGTTATGGTGGTTTGAAAATTTCGTTTTCACCCCCCCCCCCCACCCCCCCCCCTCAAAAAAGGGGGTAGCATAATTTTTGAACCATAACTCTGATTGAGCTGATATTTGAAATTTGGTACTTACTAGCATAGCCCATTCTATAAACCAAATTTAAGCAAAATCTATGAGGGTATGGTGCATGATTTGTCATGGAATGAGCCCTTAGTTGTTTAATTGGTGATAATTCTTGGTGTTTTCTACTACTTTTTTGTGCTTTGTGCAGTGGTACTTGTCTATCCAGAACACCTTAAAACTAGTGGTTTTTCATAATTCCAATGCTAGAACATTAATTAGGGGAGATTTCAACCTGTTTCGTATAGATTGGAGCCATTTAGAAGGAAATAATAGTAGGGGAGGTTGTTAATCCTAAATTTTGCTTGGGACAGCATAAAATTTGGAGACACCACTTCTAAGTACTATTTTATATTTAAATTTTTTTCCAAAACCTCTTGCCCCCCTGTACACCCCACCTGAAGGCATACATACGTGTATTTTCTGTTTTTCTGCTATATAATTGATATTTATTGCCAGATGTGCTTCGTAATATGTCCTTTATAGGGTTTTCAGGGTCGCAGAACATGAATACGCATTAGTAATGGAACTTTGAAAAATTATTATGATGGAAATCGAAGGTGGCAGTCAAAATAACAAATTTTTGGGCATTTGAAAGTGAAATGTGGATGGAAATACTACAAACATCCATTATACTATATTTAATTGGGGGTTTGCGACAACACTGAACAGAATTATGCAGTTGACAAGGTATTTGTGAGAACTAATACAGTTAAATCATGAACTTTCAACCCATCTGAGACCACCAAGGACAATAAGGAGAGTGGTAAGTGCATAAAGACTGATTTCAAGATGATTTTCACACATTCTATATTTGTATAAAGATTATAGTATATTACCATACACGCATATTGTTCATTTCGGTAATGTGTCTACTGCGTGGTTAAACTCACTGATTGTGACCTGAGCTTTACAGCTGACATTGCTGAGATAAAGCTTCAAATTAGTGGCATATGTTGAGAGGGGTAAATGCAAAAAACTTCTTTTTTCTAGGTGAAGGTCAAAATATGAAAATAAAAACCCACTCTAATCTTCTTTCTCTTCGCCCGTTCCCGCCTCTATGCGGGGTCGGCGTTTCTGACCAGCCTCCTCCACACAGCCCGGTCCTGGGCTTCTTCCTCCGACAAACCCTTCTCCCTCAAATCGTCCCTCACCTTCTCCATCCACCTTCGCTTCGGTCTGCCTCTCTTTCTCCTGCCATGCACCTCCATATTCATCGTTCTCTTACCCACATAATCTTCGTCCCCTCTCATCACATGTCCATACCATTTCAGTCTACTTTCTTGTATCTTCCTCGAGATTTCTCCAACCTTTGTTGTGCCCCTTATCCTTTCATTCCTTACTCTATCCAACCTTGTCACTCCACACATCCATCTCAGCATTCTCATCTCCATTACATCTAGTCTTTTCTCATGATCTTTCTTTATAGCCCAAGACTCAGCCCCATACATCATAGCCGGTCTTACCACAGTCTTATACACTTTTCCCTTAACCCTTGCACCTATTCTTCGGTCACACAACACCCCTGAAACTTTCTTCCAATTTTTCCAACCAGATTGCACTCTGTGTGTTATTTCTGTGTCCAGCTCACCATCCTCAGCCACTGTCGATCCCAAGTACGTAAACTTACTTACTCTCTTTAACCTCGCTCCCTCTAAACTAATTTCTGAGTCTTGATTTTCGTAGAACCTCAGGTACTCCATTTTCTTTCTGCTGATTTTCAACCCTCTGTCTTCAAAAGCCCTCCTCCATTCCTCCAATTTTCTTTCTACTACTTCTCTCCTGTTGCTGCACAGAACATCATCTGCAAAGAGCATACACCAAGGGGATTGATCTTTTATCCCCTGGGCCAACACATCCATAATCAAAACAAAAAGGTACGGGCTCAAAGAAGATCCCTGATGTAGACCAACCCTCACAGGGAACCATTCCGTTACACCTACACTACTCCTAACCTGGGTCCTTGCTCCATACATACTTTGCACCAACCTAACGTACTTCTCCAGCACACCTTTCTCTCTCATACACCTCCAAACCTCCTGGCGTGGCACTCTATCATATGCTTTCTCTAGGTCGATGAAAACCATGTGCAGTCCCTTTTGTCGCTCCCGGTGTTTCTCCATCAACTGCCTCAGTGCAAAAATCGCATCAGTTGTCCCCTACCTGGCATAAAACCCAACTGCTCTTCCCCCCACGGTTGTCTCTTCTCTTAACCTTTTCTCTATAATCCTTTCCCAAACCTTCATCGTGTGTGACATAAGCTTTATTCCCCTATAATTTCCACAATCCTGGATGTCCCCCTTCTCTTTGTAGATAGGTACGAGTGTACTATCCCCCCACTCCTCCGGCATTTCCTCTTGTTCATATATCTTCTGCATCAGATCCCACAATAGATCTATGCCCTCATCTCCCAAACAATTCCACGCCTCCACTGGTATCCCATCCAGTCCCAATGCCTTCCCCTTCTTCATTCCTTTCAACGCCACCTTCACCTCCTCCCTACTCACTCCTGAAGTTAACCCTTGATTTGGGACACCATCTTCAAAAATAACCCTTGGGTTTCCTCATTTAACAGATGTTCAAAATAACTCTTCCATCTATCCATGATTTTATCCTGATCCTTTAAGACCACTCCCTGCCCATCCTTTACCTGTTTAATTTGAGTAAAATCTTTACTCGCCTTATCCCTAGCCTTCGCTATTCTAAGGATCTTTCTCTCTCCCGCCGGTGTCTCCAACTCTTTATATACTTCATCCATCGCCTGCGCCTTGGCTCTTGCCACTCCCTTCTTCGCCTCCTTTTTCGCCTGCCTATAGCTTTCTCTATCCTCTTGTCTACCAGATGTGTCCCACCATGACTCCAGATTCCTGGGATCTTGGGAGCATTGCTCCAGTAAATTTGACCATGAGAAAAAGTAAATTTGGGTTTGGGTTTTGTTCATCCGCTAGACGTTATGCAATTTTTTTGCGTATACGTTCTTGTACAAACCAATTTTTTTAAATTACAAATTTAGTTATTTTAAGTTTAGTTGGTAATTCCATATTTAACAATTATTTTTATTTTTTGTTAAGCTTCAATGTTTTGATAATTAAAATTTTATTAAAACGTATATTTTTTTAATATAAAATTATCAGGATTGGACTATGTTCCATTGATCTCGGCCAGGTTTGATAAATTGGCCAGATAATTACTGTGCGGTTTTAAGTAATCCACCATGACTCTAGAATTGAAAAGTTTAGTTAAGTTTAAACTTACTTTTACTTACTTTAACTTACCTACTTTTACTTACTCTTCCTTACTTTTACTAAGTTTAAAGCACTTACTTTTACTTACTTTCATTGTACTATATTTACTTACTTTTACTCACTTTTACCATACTATATTTACTAACTTTTACTTATTTTGTATTTTTTCAGGTAGTCAATAATCAATAATGGATCCTAATATTGATGAAGTTGGAGAGAAAAGTGAGGGTGTTAAAAGGGGTTACTTTTGTGGTCAATGCAAGAACAAATATTCAAAGAAGCAAAACTGGGAGGAACATTTTAATTCCAAAAAAAATATTTGTTACAATACAAGAGGTCCCAGAGTTTGGGCCCACAGCTTAGATATTGCAGTAAAGAAATACCAGGATGAAGTGCAGCAAAGAGATACAGCAAAGCAGTCATTTAGTTTGTTCACAAAATGTGCTAGTGCTAGACCTCAGAAAAATGAACCAACTTCATCAACTGCTAATCTAGAAAATGAAACTTTTTCACTAGATGTTTCACAGACTGAAGAAAGTGCTTCTCCTTCACCTAAGAAACAAAAGGTAAGTGAGGAATCTGCGCATCAGACTAACAAAACTGCTTTAGAGGAATTTGAAAATTCCCAAATCCAGAAGACATTGAATGCAATTTTGCGCCTAACAAAAGAAACTCACCAAGCTGTTGTGGTTAATAAAGAGAAGAGTCAAAATATGCCTTCAAGTTCAAGTGTTGCATCCAAATCTAATAAAGCAAAAAGCAACAGGCACTAGATCTGCTGTAATGATCACACAGAAAGCCATTGATCAGTGGCCAAGCATACATGGCGGTAAATTCACAACAAATGCCTACATGCAAGGTCTAACATCGTCTACTGTTGCTGCTGCAATGAATAAATAAACTTAAGGTGAGTTATAAACTGTACATTATTGTATTATTATGTTTAGCTAAAACAATTTGTAATTGGTATGTTGTCAATTCAAGAGTTTACTATCATTAACCTATCTAGTGGTGTAAGGGGAAAAAAAGTAAATTCAGAGCTGTGCTCCAGTAAATTTTTTCAAATCTGGAGTCATGTGTCCCACTTCTTTTTAGCATCTTTCTTCCTTTTAATCACCTCCTGAACCTCTTCATTCCACCACCACGTCTCTTTATCTTCAGGGGGTCTTCTACCTGATGTTTTGCCCAGTACTTCCTCACCAACTCTCAATATCACCCGGCTGTTCTCCTCCCACCATTCTTGTACACTCTCCAATGACCTTACTTCTTCCAAAACCTTCTCCTCAAATTTCCTAATAGACAGTTTATTTCCACGACAGTTTCGATGCCCACTGGCATCCTCCTTGGGTGGATACAGAAACACGAATGAACCAAAACAAGAGGGAAAAACAGTCCAGGGACTGACCATTAAGAAATTCGCACCTAGGTTAGATCCCATTCTCCCGACACCGGAAGGGCATTTTCATTAAGTACATTCGCGCAAATTTAAAACTATCTTCCTGTTCTAAACATACAGATTCTATTATTTTTTTATTTTTTTTTACCTAATTACATTTATTATTAAATTTATTACATTTAATATTGCATAATTATTTATTACAGAAATTATAAATTTATTATTACATTGTTGTTTATTATACAGAACTTTTAAACCAAAAACCGAATGAAAAAAGCTGATTAGGAAGCAATCCAGAGACCATTGAGAAATTCGCACCTAGGTTAGATATTGTTCTCCCGACACTGGAAGGGCATTTTATTACAGGGTCTGCTTATAAGTACATTCCCACAAATTATGTATGTTCCTGTTTAGAACAGGAAGATAGTTTTAAATTTGTGTGAATGTACTTAATGAAAATACCCTTCTGGTGTTGGGAGAATGGGATCTAACCTAGGTGCGAATTTCTTAACAGTCGGTCCCTGGACTGTTTTTCCCTCTTGTTTTGGTTCATTCGTGTTTCTGTATCCACCCGAGGAGGATGCCAGTGGGTGTCGAAACTGTCGTGGAAATACTCTGTCTATTAGAGTGGGTTTTTATTTTCATATTGAGAGGGGTAATTTTCTGTAGTCCTTCATTTGAAGAAATATATTGCTAGTCTTTGGCACAGAAAGAGTGGTATCTCATGCATATCTGACTTCGAGATAAAGATGGTTCAGCTTCTGCGAATCATCCACATTTGATTCTTCGAGATAATTATCCACTTGCTCACTAGCTGTGAATGGCCCTCCTAGTCTTTTCAATTCTTCCAGGTCTCTATTTCTCCTGTGGTCTATAGTGACATTCGCAATCTCTTTAGTATGTAATCCTTGCTTCTGTAATTGTTTTTGTCATATGCTCCACTCTCTTATTATTTCTGGAATTTTTGCAGTTCCAATTTTCCTATAGTCTTTGAAAGACCCTGTTGGTTGTTTTTGAATCAACGCAAGAGATTTAGCTTTGACCTGCGCTGCCAATGTGCACACAAGTTGCTTGGTGCCTCTTCTGCCGAGTTCATAGTTGATGAACCCTACACTATACTCAGAGTCCAAGTTATGAATTGGTGCCTTGTCCAGTTTTTCACAGTCCATTTTTGAGAGAGCATGTTCCGCTGACTCGTCAAATTCTCTGAATCCAAAGATATCTCCCTTTTGTTTCTGAAATCCTTCAGCAAGCTTGTGTCAACAGACACAAACTCAAATGCTGGTGTATCCACTTCCAACAGTTTAGCTGGATCAGTAGCAACGAGGTCTTGGTATAACTGTTGGATTGCTGGAATTGGCTTTGAATAATTTGTACTGGTTGATATCATCAACTGGTGAAAGGAATGGCTCCACTAAATGAAGTCCAATGAGAGCTCCAGCCATATACACAACTCTCAAGAAGTCCAGATCCAGGAAGCATCATATGATGCAGGCCAATTGGTTCATCACATACTTAAATTTTCCGAGAAATGTTCCCACATCATCAGTGTGATATAAGGTTATGGCACATGTCAATGTCAATCTGTTGAAACATTCATCTTTTAGACTGACAGATTTGTTTCGCTTCAGCGCGATATGAGCATTGAAATCATTGGCTTTGTTCCATGGTTTGTGGTCAGTCATGATTTATCAATCTGGTTACACAGTCCAGCGCTTGTTTGGTCACGCTCAGCGATGAAGTTGTGGCATTGACAAGAAAGCTGGAATATATTTTATCTCGCCCAATGGCATTTCTATTTCAGTCCATTGTTTAGTGATCACTTGACTGAACATGAGAGTTTGGTGGACATTGCAAAACAAATGATCTGGGGCATGTTCTGATTCTAGTTTCTCAGCCACCATTTGTTCGACAGAGATATTATGGGATGTCTGATCAGTTATCATGAAATCTATCTTTTCAAACAGTTCCTTCAAACTATCTCCACTCGCTGCTTCCAGTATGTTCAACATGGCAACTTTTAAATCCGCCAAGTTCTCTCTACTTTCCGTAGCAATTGGAAATTTTGGGCGAGGTCTGTATTTTCCATTTACCATCATTCCCTGTACTGAGAAAGAACCAGCTCCATTTTTTTGAGCCATCAACAGAATAGGTAACTACCAACTTTTGATCTGATTGCATGTTCTCTCTCGCAATTTCATGCAATGCTAGTGTTTCACTGCTCTTTCTGGCTTGTCGAATATTGCTAGACTGTGATAGAATGTCTAGGTCTACTAAATCTGGCAATTTGTCATGAAATTTCCATTTCTGACCAAATAGTTTATTGCCAACAATCACTACAGCTCCTGCAGCTTGACTGTCTGACATATGAGAACTTTTGAGCTGGTCCATTGCTTCATAAACCTTGGGCCTTAATTTTCTGACACTTTCTCTTATGTGCTGGTACTTTGGCAGCAACTCATCCTTTTCAATTTTTTTTGTCTAGGACAGTTTAAGACGCTTCTAACCCGTAGACATGGAAGGCTCATCTGATTCTGATGTGCTAATTTGGAAGTCACTATGATTTGGATCATCTCAGATAGTTCACTGAAACCTTCAGCTGAAGCCATTTCTTTATTCCTTGCTCTTGCCATCTCTGCTTCCTCTCTCATTTGCTCCAAACTCTGCAGATCTCTTACTGTGTTCCATGGTCTTATTCCATTTTCTGTCAACAAAACTCTCGCAAAACATTTTTCTATCATGTCTTTGGTCTTCCAGAAAGTCCCATTCTTCTCGAGTCATTTTCACACCATAAGAATTTTCTAAGCATTTCCTTACTTCATTGTCTGTGCAGAAGATATCAAAAAGTTCTTTTGCTTTTTCATTGAAATCTTTGACTTTTTTATAATATTTGTCATTTTGGCAGTTTTTTCTGGTCTAAACTAATTTGATGAATCTTTCATACAGTTCCAAAATTTTCAGTTTGATGCGTTTAGTGGTCACTGTATGAGGGGTCGCGCGTCTTACGGTACCTGAGCGCCACCACAGGCAAAAATGTGTTTTTGATGGATATCACTATTTTCACCCTTCCTCTATCGCGTGGTTTGGGTTATAATGACCTTACGACACGAAGTATGGTTGAAAACCTTATGAAGCGAACTACTTTTTTCACCTCTATCGCCAGCCTAAAGTTCACCCAAAGTTTGGCATAATAAGAAAATCAAATTAAAAAAAATATATACAAAATATAAACTATGAAAATCTATTCCAAAAACTCGACATCATCTTCATTAGCATACTTAGAACTCTAATTTAGCCAAAAATGAACATTCTAGCTCAATTAATAACAGATATATTATTGTGAGAATATTGCTGAACTTTGGAGATGATTTATGGCAAATTTTAATTTTGGCACTTAGGTACCTTAAGACGCGGGATCCCTCATATATACAGTGGTGGGCACCGTTAACCAAAAAGTTAACTTCATTAACCGCTAATCCGTTAAACATGTAACGGAAGTTACCGATAAACTGTTAACGTTAACTTTTATTATAAAAAAAATGAAAAACAATATATATATAATTTAATTTTCCCTCTTCTTCTCGTTCTCCATTTTGTCCATGAGATGCATGTTGCCCTTCATGAAAATTAGCATATCAAAGTTTTCATCAGACAGGGATGATCTCTTGGCCCTCAGGATGTCCTTGCCCATAGAGAACAAATGCTCCACTGCAGCACTGGAGGGGATGGGTGTGTTGAACTTGATGAACAAGTCCACCAACACTTGCTCACCCAAGAAGGCAGCATCTGTCAGCAAGTCCTTGGAGTTGGTCTCCAGCCAGGTCTTGACCAAGTTCTGGGCCTTGCCCTTGAGTGACCTGTGGCTTCTGCTGCTCTCTTTTGTCTGGATGACAGCACTGAAGAAGTCATCCTCCTCCTCCTCCTCGTTGTTGCTGCCCACTTCGTTGGACTGCTGCTTCATGGCCTCCTCGACTGTACCCTCCATGCTTTTCCTCACCCTGGTGACCTTGGTGTTGTCATACTTGTCCAACCAGATGAGGCGAAACCTGGTATGGAAGGCAGCAGCCAGCTGGCATTCGTCATCCTCCAGGAGGGGCCCAAACCTTTTGTCGATGCCTGCCAAAAGTGCATCGACCAAGGCGCTGCAGTAGACGAGGCCCTTGGACTTCAAAATAGTCATCCATAAAATTGAAAGAAAACCAAAAGAAAATGATGTAGACTTATGCCCCTTTTGTCCTGTTGGTACTTAGAAGTTGACTCAATAAATCTTTTATTATTTCACACTTAAAAATAATAAACAAGAACAACAATTGTTTGAAGCATTCTTGAACATTTCAAGAACAAAATAAAAAATAAAATAACCCTTACCTTTGTTATTTGGAACAGATATGGCACAGAATATTCGGGAAGTAATTGCACTGAAATTTCTTCGGTCTTCACAGCAGAGATACTAAAGAGTAAACAGCCTCTGGTGCCACACGCTCACATTTACTTCTCAATGCCATCTATTATCTCATAAAGAAACTAATTCATATTGGGACTTGAAAGTACCGGCAGGATCAACTGGGTAGAAAAATAATTATGGAGATTTTAAAGATGTGGTACCTAGAAGTACCGCCAGGACATAAAGGGTTAAGGTGAAAATGCTCCCATTGTAAGACATCAATTGACTTAATTTATGTCATCAAAGTGACATGAGAATTGAAATCTTACCTGATCAGTTTTATGGTTCTTGAAATGTATCAAGGAGACTACTAATAAGGTACTCACAGACATATTATAAATATACATGACTTACTTGACAACGATTATTTTTAAATATTCACTAGCACAAACATGTTGCGCAAGAGACAGACTGCAAATGAAACGAATGTAGTTATTTGTTGTAATTGTTACATATATATTATTGAAAGTGCCTTAAAATGCTCGTGATATTTCTTGAAAGAAGTTGAAACATTCAACTCATATGGCAAATCTTTCCGCCTGATTTCACAGTCAACCATGTTTTGCTCAAACCAATGCCATAAATAACTACCATATTTGGTAAGACACAAATTGTGGCGATGGAAACAAATATATCGCCTGATTTTGCACTGCGGAAATGGAAATTCGTTCATCACTATTAACAGTGGCGGATTAATTGCGCACCTGCTCAGCACTGAAAATAATAGAAACTTTTAAACGTTTATTTATGAATTTTTTGGGTTAACGGACTTGAGTTAACGGAAGTTAAATGTAACGGAAGTTAATTAGTCTGATAATGATTTTCAAAGTTAACTTAAAAGTTAAATCGTTAACAAAAAAGTTAACTTCGTTAATTAACGATTAATGGATTAACGGTTTGTGCCCAGCTTTGCATATATATATATATATATATATATATATATATATATTACAAAAAAATTGTGTTCTTGAAGGACATCCGCAAGAATTCCGGCTGCAACTTCCTTTGACCTCTCAGTTTTACCTGCTCTATCAGGTCAAGTAAGTACAACATGTTTTCCAAAATGTCTTTTTTCATTGGAAGTAAGCCATTTGAAAAGTCAGCAGTTTCTATGTAGGTTGTTGAACCCAAGGTCTTCTGGGCAGATGAGTGTATACTTGGCATCCGAGCATAGCTCATTGTTCACTCAGGTGTGAAGTCTGAAAATAGAAAAAAAAAAAAACCAAGTTGCATCAGACTGGAAAACCTTGTGTCATGAAATGGGAGTCTTAGGGAATAAATAAAGGCACATACAACAATGTAATGAAAGCACAGTGAAGCATATTATTTTCAGTCCCTGAAACCAGCATTATACATGGTGTTTGGATGTTGGTTCACTAGGTGCAGGGTTGGCAAAAACCCAGGTTTTTCACAAAAAACCTAACCCAACTGGGTTTTTGATGGGTTGAATTTTTTTTTAGAAAGGTTTGATAATTATGTAGTGCCTAATATATATATCTATTTTATTAATTTATTTACCTAATCTACCATATATATTAAAAAGACATCTTTATTTCACAAAATTCAGATATATGAGAGAATAATGACATATTAGAATTTTCTCCATTTTAATTTTAGATCTTTCCTTTATTTCTTAACAGCAAATTTCAGCTTTATTTAGACCTAATTTAAATTTTTAAGATGCCAAACTCAGAGTTATAGAGGTGGAAGATCTAAAGCTAGCGAATGGGACGAGGTGACTTTATTAAGTGATCAGCCTACTAGAGTACTATGCAATTATTGCAAAGAAAGTATCACTTGAAAAATTGAGAGTGAAATATCATCTAGAGAAAGTTAGACCTGCACATACTGGTGGCAGACTTAAAGTTGCTGAATGGGATGAAGTAGAAATGTTGAGTGACCAACCAAATAGAGTTCAGTGCAAATACTGCAGATGTGAATTTTTGAAAAAAATAGAATGAGTGAAACATCATTTAGATTGATTCAATAAAAAATGGGTATAGGCTCATGATGATGAAGCGGATGAGCTTACAAATACAGCTACATCAGCAACTCTTCCTCCTACACATAGACACAGCAGTTTTGAGAGTAGACCCTCTTCAAGCAAATCATATGAAAGCTTGGTTCATGATGACACTACAATTCACAGTAGTGAGACTTCATTCACTTCAACCACTTCTGAATCTTCCATACCATTTTTTCATTCTACTCCAGCCAAGAAAACACAAGGTCAGATAATGCCATATGTGGTTAGAACAACTGTAGATCAAAAAGAACAACTAGATTTGCAAATGGCCAGATTTTTTTTTTCAGCAAATATTATATTTGTAGTTATAGAGAATAAAGAATTTGGGTCATTCTCTGTCAGATCAACCAGTGCCTAACACCCTCATCTCTCAGATTTTGCTGAAATTTGGTTTATAGGGAGTTTGTGTGGCCCTGAATCCATTTCTGAAATTATAAGGTCAATCTGACCAACGGTTCAAGAGATATGACCTTGGGAAATTTGAGGTCACTTGCGAGGTCACTAACATTTGGCGACCCATAACTTGGGTAATAATGGTCACAATTATATAAAAGTATATATATTTAGAATCAGAAAACGACAAGGAATCCAAATATGCAAGTTTTAGAACTCTAGATTGAAAAATAAAAAAGTTACACTGTAACCAAAATTTGAGGTCACGATTTGACCTCTGGGGTATCAAATGAGAATTTTTTTTTAAATGTAAAAAATGAAGGCATAGGCATTGGCTATTAGAATCAGCAAAAAAAGTTTGTTTATGTTAGTATTTTTCATGTAACTAACATATAAGTGAACACCATATTCATAAGTTGTGCGTCAATTCTACCTATTTTTTCACACTTAAGCTCATAATTTGACCTATTGAAATTAAAATTACATTTTTTTATAGATATAAAAATAAGGCAAAAAATGTAAAATTGTATTTCACTGCTAATCTACACTGGCAATAATAGTTATAATAGTGAAAGGGGAAGACCTACTTAGAGGATTCATGTGCTAGCCTAATACAATTTTTGCATGCTCGATGCTCTCATCAATTTCTTTTTGTGAAAAATGTATTGAATTCTGCTGCCTCCTCTTAGGGTAGGACAACTCATTACAGTTAATATATGATGTCCTGGCACTGCACATGAATCCTTGTTTGATGGATAATAATATGCACTTGATCCTGATGACCCAGAGGGATGTAGAAAGTTCACAGTGAAATCATCAAACTCTTCACAATATTCCTCCACAATTCCATACCAAACTTGCATGTCATAAATGCAGCCAACATACTCTCCTGGTTTGACACATTTTAGGTTACCAAGCATTGCAGGTTCATTAGAAAATGACTTTTCCTTATTCTTTTCTTTTCTCCAATGCCACTTGAAATGGGATACACCATCAGTTCTTCCTTGTTTAGGGGAACAAATCTATGATATTTCTGAGTTCCAGGAATAGCCCTACTATCCTTGAATCGATGTTCCAACCATTCTTCTGCATCTTTCAAATCAGCTGTAGTTACAAAGAAAAAATTTATCTTCTTGCTCAAGTTTTCTTCACAAAACTGAAACATGTGTTCTGGTGTAAGAATTTGCCTCTCTGTAGTTCTCTGCAAACTGGCACGAGCAGTAGCTCTTTTCACTGTTCCTCCAATCCCATCACATGCATTTTTGCCATGGGATGTAGCAAAGAAGTGCCATTCACAAGATAGACCAAAATCCTCTTCATGGTAACAGAGATTTGTGAAGTTGTATCTGTTCTTATATTGGCCAGCACATCCATCTGAGAAATAGTGCACCTTCTTCAATTGTGGGCATCTGAATTTAACATATGTCATAAGCTTCAATATGAATGAGTAAACCATTATAGTGTTGTGTTTTAGTGATGCAGATAAGAAACAGACACTAAAATGGCTAAGTTCCTGGTCTGCAGATGATCTATAATAGATGACAAAAGGGTGAACTGTACACTGTGAATTGTCCCAGTGAAACCCTTGGGCAGCATCCTGGACAATGAAAGAATAATTCTCAGAGAAATCACCTACTATAACTACCTCGCTCTGAGGTGGTAGTGTTTCTTTCAACTGCTTGAAGTACTGTGATTGTTGCTGAGCAACAAAGTGATGACGAACCATGCGGGATATTTTCATGCTTAGGGATGATAAGTATTCATGAAGTGGCTCCACCTTATCAACCATTGTACAACGGTCAACAGTCACCCATTGCTTGTAAGATATTTCATTTGGAGCTGATTTCACACTGTCAAGTAACTCAAGAAAATCCAGGACACCCTCTTCTCTTGGGCAATCATTGCAAAGTTGCATCATGCAAGTCTCTCTTTCTGTACTGCAGACACTGTAATCCATAAGATCCTTGTATGAAAGACCTCTTTCTCCCAATGCAGCCAGCTGCAATTTTGGATTTTGATGGTATGTGCAGACACAGACAGAATGAGTCCCACCACTACCGGCAAGCACACAATATGATGGCCGTAATTTTGCAAATGTGGAAAATCCTATTTTGGGATTCTTTTCATCATTTTTATATAGTTCAAACATCTCTCTTAAATTCCCGAGGACCAATCGTTTTTGCACCTTCATTGCACCTTCAGCACTGATAACTTTCACGCAATCCTTTTGGCCAGGACACATACGACTAACCTCTTCTGACTCATAGAATCTTCTAACTATATCTTTGTGTACTTCAGATATCACTTTTCCTTTGCTCATTAGTGGAATCTTCGGAAGGATTCCATGTTCTGATTTAAGTGAACGGCTTCTTTTCACCATGTATATTGTAGTTTGAAAGAAACTAGCTGTTTTTTCAATTGTGTATGGTGAGAGTGTCAATATTTGTAGTTTGTGATGGTGACATTTGCTCTCCAGGAATGACTGTTTCAATTCATTCATTAATTTGTCTAGATGTTTTTCAGATTTAGTTTCAGGTTTTGAAGTATCACTTACCTCCTCGGTAATTTGAACACCATAACTGAGTTCTAGCCTCTCCTTCAGGTGTTTCTGAGCAGATGATAGCTTACCACGAGCCTTGCGCTTTTTCTGGCTTAATGACAGCCCTTCTGAAAAGAACAGGAAAAAAAGGTTTCACACACCTGAATATTAGTAATTAAATATTAATTATAGTACCTTAAATGCTATATAATTGGCTATATAGTAGATCAAACAGACCTTGTAGTAAAGTATATGTTATTATATTAATTTATTACTTACTTTTTTTAACTGGTGTTTGGTCCAGAAATGCTAGAACTGGTTCAACTGAAGTTGAAGGATTTTCCTTTATCAAGCAATCACTGTCATTGTCCAGATCTTGAATTGAAGAGATGTTACTCAAGCCACTGATAGTAGATGATTCATTTGAATCCTGCTCAGACTCGTTGTTTTCAGTGGTACTAAGTATAGTGGGGTTTTTCATTATCAGTGTCCAGCAGTTCACACACAACAATGAGTCTTTTTTCACTCTTCCAGCACATTTTTCAACAAGTACATCAGTCACTTTTCTAAGATTGATTGTTATGCGTTTCTTGTGTTTTTGAATAGGGTCCTGGCAGTATTTCAAGTGCTGAACCATTGTATTTTGATCTGTAAAGATATAGGTTTACAATTAGGTAATATATATTTTTTAGAAAATATATAGCTATACACACTTAATATTTTAGGCCTTGATAGTCTCTGAGGCTCATTAAAACACCATACCCACCAGCCACCCACAGTGCTGGCTGGAACTGTACTAACCTGTAGACAAGGAATTTTGCAACTATCTGTGTTGATTCTGCACTTAGACAAGTAGCAACATGTTTCAACAGGTTTGTTTAGGCTACATGTGAGCTTAGTCTTCCCCTTTCACTATTATAACTATTATTGCCAGTGTAGATTAGCAGTGAAATACAATTTTTATTAAATTCTTGGAGCTTGAGGTCAAATTGATAGCTAAGATATAAAAATGCCTTGAAATGACAAACAATTTATAAATATGGTGTTCACTTATAAGTTAGTTACATGAAAAGTACCAACATAAACAAACTTTTTATGATTGTTTCTATTAGTCAAGAACTCTGACTTTGTTTTTTATATCTATAAAAAATGTAATTTTAATTTCTATAGGTCAAATTATGAGCTTAAGTGTGAAAAAATACAGTGCCCGCGAAAAGTATCCGATCACTCAAGAAAATACAATATTTTCCCTTGATATTCAGAGACACGTAATTCACTTTCTATTTGTTCTAGCGACATCTGGTAACTTTGAGGTTGCTCGCTGATATGAGAGCTATCCAACACATTCTCAAATTAGTGTTCTGGTAGCCTTCGTTGCGGGTGGCTGTGTCTCAAATTTGTCAGATTTCACTGTTTGTGTAAATTTCTTGATATTTTTTTTTTTTTACAGAAAGTGGTGTAAATAAAATTTATATATAATGTGTGCTAACAAACAACTTAAGAGTGATTGTCGAGGTGCTATTGTTGCTTTGCATGCATGTGGGAAATCACAGAGACAGAGAGCTAAGGAATTAAACATATCCCAAAGTACCGTTAATTTATGGGTTTCACGGGCTAAGAACAATGGTGGCCTAACCACGCCAGTCCCTAAAAAACGATCTGGCAGACCGAGAAAAACAAATTCGCGAACAGACAAACTTATGAAACATTTAGTATTGAAAAACCCAACAATAACTGCGAAAGAAATAAAATTTAATATGAATAATTTGTTATCTGGTGTTTCTGAACGAACTATCCAGGAGCGGCTCCAAAAAGAACTCGGATTACCATCTCGCCATGCTGCTAAGAAACCGTTCATTAATGAAAAAATGCGTAAAAAACGTGTCGCATTTTGTAAAAAATACATTCATTGGACTGTTGATGACTGGAAGAAGGTTTTATTTAGCGATGAGTTGACATTTTTGACATTCAGAAGTTGTCTAAAAAAGGTTCGCCGGCCTATTGGCTCAAATAGGATGGACCCTAAATACACCCTAAAGACAATGAAACACCCTCCAAGTGTGATGGTTTGGGGTTGTTTCGGTTACTATGGGCGTGGAAACTTATATTTTCTTCTGAAGAACACAACTATGAATGGTGCACGGTATTTAGCAATGCTACAGGATAAACTTCTAATGGCAATGGCAATCCAAAGGACAAAAACATACATGCATGATGGTGCACCATGTCACAGGGCCAAAATAGTGACAAAATGGATTACTGACAATAAATTTGATATTTTGGATTGGCCTGGTAATAGTCCAGATCTCAATCCGATAGAAAATCTGTGGCTAATAATAAAAAATAAGGTTGAATGCCACGACACTGGCTCAGTCGAAAAATTACAAGAGGCCATCAAAAAGGTATGGTGCAAGGAAATATCAGTGGAAGTTTGTCAAAACTTGATTAAATCCATGCCAAAACGTCTAGAACAAGTCATCCAAACCAAAGGACAGATGACAAAATACTAATATAAGGTTAGTATACATTTAAACATTGTTTTTTATGTAAAAAATACAAATTTCAAGGGTGATCGGATACTTTTCGCGGGCACTGTAGGTAGAATTGACACACAACTTATGAATATGGTGTTCACTTATATGTTAGTTACATGAAAAATACTAACATAAACAAACTTTTTTTTGCTGATTCTAATAGCCAATGCCTATGCCTTCATTTTTTACATTTAAAAAAAAATTCTCATTTGATACCCCAGAGGTCAAATCGTGACCTCAAATTTTGGTTACAGTGTAACTTTTTTATTTTTCAACCTAGAGTTCTAAAACTTGCATATTTGGATTCCTTGTCGTTTTCTGATTCTAAATATATATACTTTTATATAATTATGACAATTATTACCCAAGTTATGGCTCGCCAAATGTTAGTAACCTTGCGAGTGACCTCAAATTGCCTGAGGTCATATCTCTTGAACCGTTGGTCGGATTGACCTTATAATTTCAGAAATGGATTCAGGGCTCTCAAACTCCCTATAAACCAAATTTCAGCAAAATATGAGAGATGAGGGTGTTAATTTCAATTTTTTTTGGTTGATCTGACAGAGAATGACCCATTTATTAAATGGGTCCAAAATTTAAGACCAGGCTATTGTCCTCCAAGCAGAAAAAAATTATCTGATGACTCGCTAATCAAAGTGAATAATGAAGTAGGTACTGGATTCAATGAAAAAAGACTTAATCAATTCTACTGTAACTTTAATTCAAGATGGTTGGAGCAATGTGTCAAATGATCCAATAATTGCCCATAGTGTTCACAATGGGTGCAAATCCTTTTTAATAACTTCAATTTTTCATAATCTTTATTTACACATTGCATAATTTAAGAATTGTTTTATAAGTCAGCTTACTTGAAATAATCAACATGCCAAATCATTCTAATTAGCTACAATTGAACAATGTAGCAATCGGAAAAATTTCAATTATTTTAAAATAAACATCTCGGAACAAAAACCCAAAAACCCACTGAAAATTCCAGTGGGTTTTCAGTTGGGTTTTTGGGTGCCAACCCTGACTAGTGTCACTTATGTGCTGATGCTAATCAGGCTAACAACTGCACAGTGTGGTATGAAAGGTGATTGTGTCTGTGTTGTATGTGTGCGTTAATACATTCTTTAATATATATCATAACATTAGGGATGCTGTCATCCATGACAATTTGATGAAAAAAAAAAAAAAAGATATTTTTGGTTGCCATATTAGATTTTCAAAATTCTGAGTACAGATTTGTGTTCTCCGACCCCATAAACCCTATAAAGGACATATTACAAAGCAAATCTGGCAATAAATATGGATTATATAGCAGAAAAATACAATAATACACACATGTACATGGGGGTCAGAAGGGTAAAAAATCAAAAATTATTTTTGACACGAGTTTCACTATTGGTGGTCTATATTTTGAGGGGGTCCTCACTTGGAATTGCAAAAAAATTCAAAATAACACCCCCCCCCCCTAATAATAGGGAAGGGAACTTCTTTGATTGCTATAATGATTGTTTTCTAATGCAATTTATAGATAAAATAACTAGGGATCAAGCAATCTTAGATTTGGTTCTATCCAATGATCATGAGCTTATTAGGAAACTTGCAGGAGAGTCATTAGGGAATATAGTGAGGTCTGATGTGCACAAATTCAGAGATAGGACAAGGACATTTCACTACCCCTTTTTTTTCAATCTGTACAAACTAAGATTCAAAGACATCGGCACAAATTTTTTAAAATGGTGGCTAATACTATAAAGTGACTTGACACTTTTTCATAAGCAAATGTTAGTCCAGAACAAAGGCTCTTCATGCACATGCACTTACAATACTATACATGCCCACATGCGACATATATTACACTGCTGCCACATGTACAAGTCCCCAAGTAAATTACGTATTAATTAGGCTATAACTTTAATGTAAAATATATTACGTAATAAAGTATTATTGTAATTAACATAATGCTGCTATAGAAACTCCGATATAAGAAAACAATCTCAAAGCCTTTGTGCTAAAGCAAATATGACTATAAGGAACTTTGTTCTGTACAAGTGAAGCTAAAGACAATCTCTCTTATACTTTTTGCAGATATATATATATATATATATATATATATATATATATATATGGACAGCAACTCAGGGTGAATTATAAAAAAGGTTCTGGCAGAACCCTAAATTTGCTGTACAAACAGGTCTTTTGAACTCTTACATAAATTACCCCTGAGATCAGGGGTGTGCTGGGACTGGTTCAGTCCAGTTCACCTGAACCATTTGTTAAATTTTGATTGGATCACTCAACCATTTGTTTGTTTTTAATAAATATTTAAGTTGGTAGAAATTTATCTTGAAATTTGCAATTTGTCAGTCAGTCTTGATGAATTTTATGAATGCTCATGATGCCTGAGATTTCTCATTCACAATTGTGTGTTTGTGAATTATAGCTTTAGTTTACAATGTCACATTTGATGTTACTTCGTTGCATGCCATTAGAATGATTTTATTTCATTATGAAATTTTTAGAAAGTATTTATGAAAAGATCGATCGAACAACTGTGTAATAAGCAAGGCTGGCTTGCTGGCTGGAACTGAAACATGTGGTTGAGTCAGCTGGACTAGGACGTGTAAACATTAGATCAGAGACTTTACCAGCATGTGTAATTATGTACATGTATGATTATTTGCATGTATGTATTTTAGCATAGCACACCCATCATATCATACTGCTATATAAGGATGATGAAAAATTAGTTTTAGATAATTATGTCATTAGTGAGTATAAAGAATGTTAAATAATTTCTGCCAAAATGTTACAAAATGCTGTTTGGAAAAGCTAAAATGCATTGGCTTCTGGGGCTCCACCCCAGACCCCCTAGCTTAAGGACTTGTGCCATTGACACTCGCCAATTTACACCCTATCTGTATCAGAACTGGTTGTTAAGAAATTGGCAGCACACCCCTGCCCAAAATGCTCAGCTTCGCAAATGTTTGATACCCACAATGTCCCGAGCTTCCTGGAGGTAACAAGATGTGCTCAATACAGTCTAATTCAAAGAATTAAAAAATCAACCAACCTGATTATCCAAGCTATCCATGAGTCCTGCTGTTTATCCTCTAAGCTATGGAATTCTTGGTACGAAAATGTCTGTCTGTAGCTCCACTTAACTTTGACATTTCTGTATTATTTCTAATCAACTGTATATATTTCTATCCTTAGTATGTGAACTATCATTGTATAATAATATTTGTCATATGGACTATAGTATGCCAATAAACCTTTTAATTTTCATTTTATTTCAATGACCTTGTACCATGTCCAGGGAAGTGAAGTAATGAGTTCTATGGAGACTAAAAACTGCATCTGTTAAGTTGGGCATTGGAAATCTGTCTAGTATGGTCACTTCTTCAATTTTTGATAGTCAACACACATTCTGATTGAACCATCTTTCTTCTGGATAGGGACAATAAGTGAATTCCTTGGGGAAATGCTAGGTTCTTTGATATCAAGCAACAGTAATTCCTAGCACTGGGCTTCCACTGCTTCTGCAACTGGTTCTGGAAATCTACAGGGTTGTTGAATAGGAGTATCATTATACAACTCTCTCCAGTGTGGTACACAATTCGCAAAACCTACATCATCATCCCCCCGACTTAACACTTTCAGCAAGCCAACATTTGTAAAACCTTCTCCCTCTCTTCTAACTTCAACCCAGGTGACATGGTTATTTCAGTTCATAGGTGTTCTTTCATTCAGCCTGGTTGTTTGGCTTGGGCTCCAGTCATGAACACCTGGATTCTCTCACTTTCAGCCATTGGAAAGTCGTTTTTCTTCATAGACTATTGATCTTATAGTCCCTATCCATTAGCGTGTAGCGTCATGAGCGATCTGGAGGCACATTTCAGGTTTTGTACAATCAACTTTGCTGATTTCAGAAAAGAAATCAAAAATTTTCAGCAACAAGCAGAACACCTCCTTTTTTGCATGTAAAAAATACAAAATTCTTGTTAATTACAGTTGGCAACACTGACTGACATGGTACTTCTGGCAGCTTTCTAATTATTCTGAGTCATCCCCTGGAATTTCTTAGTTCTACGCTAGCTCGCTTGAGAGAGAAAAGTGTTTTTTCTGTGGATGGGGTGGTCAAAAACACCAAGGTACTAACGAAAGGTGCGTTTTGTGATATATACATTATACACATTTCTTTGTTTTGTGTTTTACATTGTTTATAAGTTTGTTATATGTCTTAGGGTACCGTATATATATATATATACCTGTGGATATTTATATACATAATACATGTGTGTGCAGTATATTTTTATATATATATTGGTAAACTTATTGTTTACCAATAAACCAAGCCTTATATATATTATATATATATACTCAATCATATTTTTTTTTTATTTATACATTTGTGTTTTTGTTTCAGTGTTTCTGTGTGATACTTGTTGAGTTTTGCTGGTACAATGAGCGTGCAAAGAGCACAGGGATCTGCCAGCCACATTGTCTTTGGTTCTCCACTATCAGAGCTTCCTCTGTCTGAACTTCCAACCCGTATACAAGTTGCAAGGCATTTCCTCTTCTTGAAGGAGAACAAGCAACAGGGAGATTCTTCCGGAGGTATGCCAAACACTCGTTGACCTTTGGAATCGTGCTAACATTCCATCACAGCCAATCAAGAATGTGAAGACCAAGCTGCTCCGATTGATGGAAAAAGGCTCACAAGCATCGAAGCAAGGCAAGCAGGCCACAAAAACCAAGAAGTTCAAGGAAAGCCTGAGTCAATTGTTTGACATAGCTGTCTGCCAATGCGATGATCTGTCTGCATGCCACTGTGAAAAAGAAATGAAAGTTCCATGATGAGAGCATGCCTTTCTGATTGACCAGAGAACCACATGGATCATCTAGATCAGTTGGGTGGATATGAATGTGACTCAGATGATGGAGAGAAGGAAGTCAAGAGAGATCGGATGCAAAAAAGACAAGAAGAAGCGAATAGAAGAAAAATGGAATGGCAAGAGGTAGCATCCTCTGTAGATGTGGTTGAATCAGCTCAAGCAGAAGCAGACTCCAGTGGTGAAAGTGTTGGTGATGAGTGGATGGGTGATAGTACCCAGGAGGACAGGAACATCACACTGATTCCCATTGTTCCTTTGGAAGCTGACTGGTATGGTGTATCGAACATGGCTGCTGCAGCTATCAGCACTGCAACATTGGTTGATTATGACATCATTAGTTCTGATGATCAGATAAATGTAATTGACCACCACAAAGTATGGAGAGCACGGCAGAAGGTACAGAGGGATTTGAAGGAAGCAGTAACTTACCACTGCTTTATTTTTTGATGGGTGGAAAGACATGACACTTGTCAAAGAGAAAAAGGGGAACAAATGGTACAGCACAAAGAAAGTTGAGGACCACTATGTGCTGGTCAGAGAGCCTGGAACCTTCTATCTAAGCCATCTGACACTGGAATGAGGAACTGGCACTGTCATTGCGGATGGACTTCAAAATGTGATTGAAGAAATGGGTATTGCAGACAAGATAATTGCAGTGGGAGCTGACAGCACAGCCAGAAACACACGGCACAGAAGTGGAGCAATACACCTGCTAGAGTGCCGCCTGGGTTGCCCTTTGCACTGGTTCATCTGTAGTCTGCATTTAAATGAACTCCCATTGCGCCACTTGTGCAAGGAACTCATCGGCCCAACAGAATCTGCAACTCAGTGGAAAGGACCAATTGGCAAAGCTTTGGCCACATATGAAAGTTTGCCATTTTCCTCTAGAGGAATTCAATGTATTGCTGATGGCCACACACTCCCAGATGTTGACCTTACTGAATTGAGTCATGACCAAGCCTACCTCTACAGAATGATGGAAGTGATAAGGACTGGTGTCATTAATGAAGATCTTCTACGAGAGAAGCCTGGACCAATCTCCATGCAAGATGGGTTACTACTGCCAGCAGAATTTGCTGGCTATATATAGCGATGGCGCAGCTAAGTGATGAACTGTATTCACTCACACAGTTTGTTGTGTGCCACTATGGACCCATGTGGTTTAGCATCAAGTGCCATCCAAGGTGCACAGATGGCCCAAAACATCTCCTGGAGCAAATCAATCTGCTATGATTACTGCCACCAGCTAGCAAGACTGTCACATGACCTGTGATCCAAAGAAATGCATATTGGGCTCACCCTGAAAATGTTCTACTGGCAATGCTTGCAGATGCAGATCAAGCAAACTGGAAATTGGCCATCGATGTAATCAAGACCATTCAACGATCTCCCAAACCTGCTCAACAGCAAGTCAGAGAATTTCAGCCATCAAAGATCAAACAAAGTGCTCAGAATTTGAAAGATTTACTTCCACCAGTGGAGGAGTGCACAATGGAACCACCACTCATGAAGCAGTTCACCATCGAACAACTCAATAAGATTACTGAAGAGCCCCTTGTTGTCCGGATACCATGTCACTCCCAAGGTGTAGAATGCTGTGTTAGGATGGTAACTGAAGCATCTGGGGCAGTGTATGGAAAGGATTCAAGAGATGGTTACATTAAAGCAGTACTTAAATCCTGTGACTTTATGCCGTCATTCAAAACTAAACAAGATTTTAATGTATCATTTACTAAATAAAGCTATCTCGTCTACCTACCTACAGTGTATATGTTTATTCCAAAAATAAATTTTTCTATTTTTCCTGAAAAGCAGTACATTGTAAGGGGTCAAATGATAGCTCAAACCCTAGGAAAGCAAGTGTCCAAAAGTTATGGGTAACTAGCAATTTTCACAATTTTCACATGCGAAAAAGGTGGTGTTGCACTTGTCGCAAAATTTTTTTTCATGTTTGAATTTAGGGAGGTCAATTGTACAAAACCTGAAATGTGCCTCTTGACCCGTTACACTTTGCCCAATGACGCTACACGCTACTATCCATTCCCTTACCTTGATTTTCTGTGCCTCTGTGGTCAGCTTCATTACCAACACTTCCATCATCCCAGCCAATCCATTGAGATTGGTTGAGTTTATGGACAATAACTTTTTACGACAGATAGTTACTGAACCAACGCGCGGTGACAATATTTTAGATTTGGTGATGATGAATGCTGAGAATATAGTCGAAGGTTTAGAAGTAGGCGAGAGTTTAGGATGTAGTGATCATCAAATTCTTAGGTTTAAGTTAGCTATAGAAAACACTCAGGATAGTAACGTAATAGAAGTCCCTGATTTTCGTAGGGCTAATTTTGATAGTTTTGCTGATAGGATGAGAGTAGTGGACTGAGAACTTACTTATGGGCAATGGCACAAATTTGCATTGGGTGGCGTTTAAAGAAAGTTTTAGGAATATTGAAAGGGAGTTTATTCCTCGTAGGCCCAAGCGCGCTAGAAATCATGGTAGGCTGAAGTGGTGGACTAGGGAAATAGGAGAGTTTATAAATGAGCATAATAGAGCGTATAGACTTAGTAAGCGCAATGGCACGGCAGCTAACTTTAATAGATGTATCAAGCTTAGACGTCAGGTTAAAAGATCAGTTAGGAATGCCAAACGTAATTTAGAGATACTTATAGCTGCGGAGAGTAAACATAATCCAAAAAAGTTTTTGAATACATTAGTAATCATAAGCCGGTAAAAGATAACATAGGCCCTCTAGTGGATGTTAATGGCGCTTTGGCTTCTGATGCTCAGGCGATGGTGGGTATTTTCAATAAGTTTTTTGCGACAGTTTTTACCGTAGATGATGTAAATAATGTCCCCAATGTGGATGATATCATTCCATTTAGTAGCGAGCCTATTTTGGATGAAATAACTGTTTATGAGGGTGAGATTGTGCATTATATCGATAGGCTAAAAGTTAGCAAGGCTCCAGGCCCTGACGCTTTTTATCCCAGACATTTGAAAGAAGTTATCGTAGGCCCCTTAACGAAGGTTTTTAATCAGTCACTCGAAATGGGGATTATTCCTGAAGACTTCAAATTAGCTAACGTCATGCCTATTTTTAAAAAAGGCGACTGCGCAGTAGCTAGCAATTATAGGCCCATTAGCTTAACGTCAATTGTCGGTAAACTTTTGGAATCCGTAGTTAGGGATCGTATCATCGATCACTTAGAAAGTAGAGATTTGATTAATAGTAGTCAGCATGGGTTTCGACGCCATAGGTCTTGTTTAACTAATTTGTTAGAATTTTATAATGAAATAGTGCGCGAATACGATAGGCATAGAGCAGCTGACATTATTTATTTAGATTTTAAAAAGGCATTTGATACAGTTCCGCATAGGAGACTAATTGCGAAGGTCAAAGCGCACGGTATACGCGGTCGGGTAGCTAACTGGTTAGAAGAATGGCTACGTGCTAGGAGACGAGGGTCGTAGTTAATGGTAGTGAATCAGGGTGGTTAGATGTAGGTAGTGGTGTCCCACAGGGTTCAGTGTTAGGCCCATTGCTATTTGTAATTTACATTAACGACATAGATGTAGGATTGACTAGTAACATGTCAAAATTTGCGGATGATACTAAAATAGGCAGTAAGGTTGTTAACGAGGATGATAGTAATAGGCTCTAAGACGATGTAAATAGGATTATGGAGTGGACAGATAAGTGGCAGATGCAATTTAACGTAGACAAATGTAAAGTTTTGCATATAGGTTCTCGCAACAATAATTATACGTACACGATGGATGATAGGGAGTTAGTGAGCGTTGACTAGGAAGTAGATTTAGCCGTACGCGTATCTATGGATTTAAAGGTTAGGAACCAGTGCCTGGAGTCTTGCACAAAAGCTAATAGGATGTTAGGCTTCATAGCGCGTAATTTTGAATTTAAATCGAAGGATATTATATTGCCCCTTTACAAGTCCCTAGTCAGGCCTCATTTAGAATATGCAGTTCAGTTTTGGTGCATGTACTTGCGTGAGGATATTGATAGGTTAGAAAGGGTTCAACGTCGTGCCATGAAACTGATTCCGTCATTGCGCAATAAGCCTCTTGAAGATAGGATTAAAGAGTTAGACCTGTATTCACTCGAAACTAGAAGATTAAGGGGGGAGCTTATTGAAGTTTTCAAAATCGTTAACAACATCGATAACGTAAGTTTTGACATTGTTCACTTTCGATAATAGTAATACTCGCAATAACGGATTTAAGTTGCGTGGCAGACGTTTCATTACTAATATCGCTAAAAACTTCTTTACATTTAAAGTAATTGATAAATGGAATAATCTTCCTGCATCAGTCATTCATTCTACCAGCGTTAATATGTTTAAGAACCATTTACAGACATTTTAAGAATATTAACGTTTAAAATAAAAAAACAATTAGTCACAGGAGCTCTGGTGGTGGTGCTCGAGGATGAGTGTGTTTATGATTAATGCCAGTGTGTGATGCCAGCAATAAAATTATTAAAAAAAAAAAAAATTAGACTAACATGAATATAGATGTAGCTCATAGTGTAAACTAACCCACTTTTTGTTTAACTTTACCTACTTTTTGTTACTTTGCATGTCTGTAACTTTCTTTTCTTGCATGTCTGTAACTTTCTTTTCTTGCATGTCTATAACTTTCTTTTCTTGCATGTTTGTAGTTTGCATGGTATGACTGAGAGTTAAAACTGTGTTTGCATGGTTTGTAAGCATTCTTATTTTACTTCTTTTCATCTTTCACCCCTCTCCTATTCTCTCCGACTATTTTTCTGACTTGTCGGCAGTGGCTGGCGGATGATGATGGTGAGTCTTTTTTCTCTTTTTCTGAATGAATGTTAACCCACGAATGATAGGTGTTGCTCCTTACTTAACCCCTTATTCTCTTCTCTTAACCCCCTACTCTTTCCTTTCTCTCGGGCTAACCTTAGAGTGGATCTTAGGGTCTTTGTTAGCCTTAGCTTCTGTAGATCTGTAGAACCCAGCGTGACTATACACCTTCCCCTGGAATCAGGGAGTTCCAGCATCATCATCAAAACAGTACTCCAATCTTCCTTTACTTTTGATTACATTCAAGCAGGCAAACTGTACATGAACCCAGTGATATCTGCAGGTACTCGGTTTCACATTTGCTGATGTTATAAGCTTGTGTTATCCTCTTCCTTTTCACATTAACTCTGAGACTGTTTTCAACAAGAAAATTCATTCCCAATACAACTGGGAATTTTAACCTTTTGACCATTGCAAATAGAACAAGCTCCATCTCTACTCTGTGAATTGATAGTCCTAGTGTAATCACCCCCAGTGGTTTAACATGATTTTTCACTCCAATCCCTTGAATCTTCAGGTTACAGCTCTGCATCTCTGGAGTTAACTCCAGTTCCTCTACCACTGAGTAATCCAGGGATCCCTACTGTAGCTCCAAAATCAAGTACTGCCAAGTACAGGGTGTCCCATAAGTCTGGAACCATAGGGTAAAATAAGTAATTTATGTTTTTCTGTTTATGCATTCGGACCGTGCGCCGATAACACACAGCTGTGTCAGCAAACTTGTAGCAAAGTTAAGGGAAATGGGATCCATAGGAGATAAACCATGCAGTGGACCTCCGAGAACATCCACCAACAATGGCATAGCCACTACCATCCTCACTCATTTCCCAAACAGTCCCCAAAAGTCTCTTCGGCATTTTCATTACCATTTTTATCATTTTGCCCTATGGTTCCAGACTTATGGGACACCCTGTAGTTCTCTGAATATTCAATCCGTATATCCACCTTCAGTAAAGATTGAGGTGCTAACTGTCCAGACATCTCACCCAATCCACCACTGTCAAAGACATTACTATTTACCAGATATATTTCAGGAGCATCAGCTACAGGTTCATTATTCTAGTCATGGGGTTGCTCCTTATTGGGCTCTTCAGGAATATTCACACTCCCATCCAGACCAAATGGAAATGGACACCCTAAGTTATTACTAGCAGGTTTGCAAATAACTGGGGACCTATCAGGACAATCAGTACCTGGATTCACAATCAATGATTCATTTCTGCTACCAGAAACTGGGACAAGCTTTGTCTCGTGTCCTTGGAGAACAAAAGGAATTGCACTTGCCTTCATTCCCACAGGCAAAACTGGGTTAACACCCTCTGGATCTCCCCTCATCTGTACTACTCCTGTAAATTCTTGTTCTGGTATTGGCTCACTAGTTAGGGGTAATATTTGTCCTGCTAGGAGCCCTGGGGCCTCAGAGCTCACTGGTTTAAAGGTCTTGTTTCTTGAATTGGCCCATTCCTTCATGGGTTAGTCTGGTTAGGCACAGGAATTGGTTCCCTCGAGATGGTAGGACTCTGTGGTCTTGAACCTGGCCTTCTCTGTTGGATTGATTGCTGGTTATGACCATACCCATTATGTGAGTAAGGGCATTGTGGCACTCCAATGGTCCCACTTGCCACATCTCGTACACAATCCTAAACACTGATGGCAATCTCATTCCAGGTGACCTCCCCTTCCACAGTAACTACATCTCACCCAGGGATGATCAGAAGATGGTGGTGGAGGGGTAGTTGGAAGTCTGGCTGGCCACGAACCCTGCTGTGAGGCCCCAACAATCGAGGGTGAGACTGGTGAGTTTGTTGGTTCAGGTTCCTCCAGAGCTGGCCTTGATCACTAGATGACCCTGTATTCTGGACACCTGGTGGTGGTTGGGGTACCAAAGGAGACATTCCTATGTTCCAAGCCTCTTGAAGGATGGGTGGAGGTCCAGATAAGGTCAAAGGTTTCACTGGAGGTTCCATCTCACTAGCTGCCAATTCTCTCACTGCTGGCCAGTTCAACTGAGTCCTAGCTCCATGTGCCATTCATGCCATGGCTAGGGCAACTTTAACCTTTTGGAAAAATGCCTCAGGAGTGGTAAGAAATTTTGAAATCAGTTCTTGTCAATTATCCACTTCTACTCCTGGCATCGCAGTTATCCACACAGTTTCCAACCTTGTCACATACTGGTATAATGTCTCGCTTGGTTGTAATTGAGCATTAGTAAATGCCTCTCATTTGTCTCTCATCATGGTAGTCTGGAGTTCTCTGGAGTAGGTCTGCAGTCTTTTCCCGACAACTTCATATGGCATCCTTGGTCAGTCAACTAAATCAAAACCCCTCTCATCTGTCCTATAAGACACACTCACAATGCAGCTTTCCAGTAGTTGTCGTCCTGCCACTGTATTCTCAGCATAAGCCTCAAACTCCTTCCTAAATTCTGTGAATGTTCTCCCATCAGATATGCTAAATGGCAATGGTTGGGGAAATCAGCACCCATCTAATTTCTCTAGGGCCTTAGCAAGGCATTCCAGGAGATTCTTAGCTGCCAGTGTTGGTGGCAGTTGTGGCCCCTTTCTTGTGGTAAACATCCTTTTCACTTGACTCCCCAAGCTCTTGTTGAAACTTCATAAGAGGTGTCTGTTTAACTGTTGGGGTCTGAGATGTAGGGGTTGATTTGGTCCATTTTTGGACTTCTGGTCGTAGCTACTTTCAATTCTGCTTCAGTCCCAGATGAATCACACTCCAGTGAGGGACCCATCATTCTCTCTTCCTCTCCAGTTCACAACAGGGTGATTTGTTTCACTCTGTTCAGATCCCAGACTGTTCAGGGTTGCTCACTTGTTCTAACAAGGTGGTTACTGTCAATAGTCAATGATAATCTTCTGAGAGCATATAGATCCTGGTCAGAGGTTATACAGGCAGTGGTAGACTGGCAATTTAACAGTTGATCCTCAATACCTCTCAATGGTGATTGGGTGGCTGATGCCACTGCTCCCTCACCAAGCTGTCTTCAGCAACCTCAGTACCCTGGGTCATCTCTGGATTAGACATTCTCTGCAGTTTCCCTTTGAAACTTCACTATGTCCAACCAATCATCCTGCTGGGGATGCCAAAAAGTATGCTGTGGTGGCTGCGTAGGCTGTAGTCCCCAAGCATCTGTATCATTGAGCCACCCAGCACCCTTTCACATTTCTGGGTTCGTGATAGTCAAAAGACTGGGCAAGGGGATAGTTTTCTCAGGTATCCAGTAATACCTCTCTCATCAGTTGCTTATTTCTGGGAGATTATTCAGATCCAATTTGCACATTAACTGTAAAGGACTTCCCAAAGTTCTATTCACTAAATCCTTGCCTTCTTTCCAGGAGATTATTCAGGTCCAACTCTCACGTTAACTGTAAAAGACTTCCCAAAGTTCTATTTACTAAATCCTCATCTCCACTGAGCAAACAGACTCAACCACTCAGAGTCCAAGAAAGGGGCTGGAATTTCAAGGTAAACCTAATAGAAATAAACTACTATGGTTTTTTTTTCCTTTATTATATCTGGAATAAACGCAATTATTCAGTATAAAAGTATAAAAACACACACAAAACTGGCAATGAGTCACAATTAACAAAAACCTCTGGAAAACAAATAACAATTAGTGAGATTTGGCAGAAATGATAGACAGCCAGTGGGAGACAAATACCAGAAATGACTTACAGAATGTGAACCCTTGTCCCACCCCAGCTACCCTTCAAACTTGACCCTGTGACCTGATTTTTGTTATACAAAGTGACTATCTAGTTAGTAGTGTTAGGGTCACAAACCTGATTCTAGGGTAGATCCCAGTGGCCAACAGTGGTTGACACATGACACAACCTCACTGGACTTTGTAGCTCCAACTGGATTGGATCCACAATCTAAGCCTGATGAGTCTGTACTAGTTGAGCTGAGTCCCAGCTGGTTGCCTAGACAACACAAGATTATTATCAGGTCATCCCATAAGTAATGTTTTTTACAATAGATTAAGTTTAAACTAGTCCTACTCAGTTTAAGCATAAATTTTCCGAAGGTTATATCTAAGAGGAGATCTATCATGTTTCGTTACATACTTTACAGACCCTGACCAGTGAAGACGTGTGTTTTGCTTTATGTGAACCCCTCATAAACATGATGGTATCAAAAGAGCATATCAGCCATATAATGCTTTATGAGTTCAAAAAAGGGAATAGTGCTACTGAAGCAATGCGAAACATTCAGAAAGTTTATGGCAACGATATTCTGCATATGAGGAAATGTCAAGGATGGTTTCAAAAGTTTAGGAATGGTGACTGCTGTTTGACAGATGCAGCACGCTCTGGATGCCCTGCTGAGTTTGATGATGACCTGCTGTTAGCCGCACTTGAAGACAGAGCTGTGGAGTCAGAGTCGGAGTCAGAAGCAATTTTGGGTGTAGTTGGAATCGGTAAAAATGTACTGACTCCAAACCTCAATATAAAATCTTAAGAAAATACTATTTTAAGTATAAATATAAATCAAATATATTTATTATTTATACTTAATTAATTATCAGTATTAACCCTTACTTTTTTTTCAGGAAATATTTTTATAATTGTGATACTGATAACTTGATAAGTTTAATTTCAAATTATTGATAAAATTATTTGTTCTAAACTTCAATGCACAATGGCAGAGATACTTCCAACAAAATAAGCTGTGTTTGAACACTTTACAATCACTAAAGATGGAAAGGAGTCCGGAGTCCGGAGTCCGGAGTCCGGAGTCCGGAGTCCGGAGTCCGGAGTCCGGAGTCCGGAGTCCGGAGTCCGGAGATTTTGTTTACTGACTCCACAGCCCTGCTTGAAGAAGACTGTTCAACAACTGTCGAAGAATTGGCCCAGAAACTCAATTCATCCCCGTCCACCATCTATCGACATTTGCAACAACTCGGGAAAGTGCCTAAGTTAGGAAAATGGGTGCCACATGAATTGTTGGTCGATAATCTGAGGGTGTGGGTAAACATTAGCACTGCTCTTCATTCCTGTGAACTCCAAGATCCGTTTTTGCACCATTTAGTGACTGGTGATGAAAAGTGGATACTGTACCAGAATGTTAAGTGCCATCGACAGTGGGTTTGTGCCGGAGAACCAGCAACACCACAGCCAAAACCAAATCTTCACCCTCAGAAGATGTTGCTTAGTGTTTGGTGGGATAAAGGTGGTGTAATACACTTTGAAACCTTACCACACAACCAAACAATCACCACTCAAGTCTACTGTCAACAACTGGATCAATTGAACATGGCACTAAAAGAAAAGAGACCACCTTTGGTTAATCGGAAAGGAATCGTGTTCCACCACGACAGTGCACGTCCTCATACTGCTTGGATCACTTCTGCAAAAATTGAGGAGCTTGGGTGGGAAAAACTTCCACATCCTCCATATTCTCCAGACCTTGCACTTTCAGATTATCATCTCTTCAGGAGTCTGCAAAACTATCTTGATGAGAAACAGTATACTTCTTTAGATGACCTGCACACCAGTCTTTGTATGTTTTTTGCCTCAAAACTGCCTGAATTTTATAAACATGGCATTGAAAAACTTGTAGGACATTGGCAGTGTGTCATTGATTCTGATAGAAAATATATACTAGATTAAAAAGTTTCAGTTGAGTTGTTTTTGTCCTTCAAATTCTGATCTAAAGAATGACATTACTTATGGGCTGACCTGATAGTTACATGCACCAGGCACCATTTAATCACAATATTGAATAATAAAATAGCAGACAATTAATCAACAAATATTAACTGGAATCACAACTTCATAATTGATCACTGGAAAACATAACTTACTCATGAAATTGAGACACACAAGTAATAAATAACCAACATAAAAATAATAAATACAAACATTGACAATTATGGCAAACCTCTCTCATGTAAGTTAATCAACCTATAATCAGTGCCAAACAAGCATGGGCAAAACCAAAACTCAGGAATGTTGTTACTGGTGTCCTATAATAATGAATAATTAGGGTGGAGTGAAAAAATCAAAAGTGCTAGGATCAAAATTGAGGGGGTCTAGATAGTTGTCTTTTGTCCAGGATTACACTTTAAAACTGATTTTGGGTGGTTGCATACAAAACTGTGACTGCTACCATCCAATTTATATAAATCGTATGTGTGTGTGACCAAAATTTGAACCCAGTGACCTATCTTGGGTTCTGAACATCCAATGTGGTTTTGACTGAAGGTGCCTTCTTCCTTTCATAGAAAATCTCCCTGTAGCAAGCATAGGCATTCTTAATTGTTGTGTTGACCTTCAAACTGCATTCAAAATTAGGATCATCTGTCCCAAAAATTTTCATCACTAACTCAAGGACCTTTGAATGCCTCTGAAAGTCTTTGAATGATAAATGCTGCTGGAGGAGGAGTCTCAATGGTAATCTCTTCTTCAATGACCCTTTGTTCTTCCATTTCCAAAAGATCTTCAGTGGTGAGTTCTTGAGCATGAGAATCCAATAACTCAGTCACATCTTTACGAGAAACCTCAAGGTCCAGTCAATTTGCTATTTCAACCACAGATCCAGTGACTTCTGCTACAGGATCTGGAAAAACCTCAAAATCCTGAACAAATTCAGGGCAGAGTTTCTTTCAAACTTCCCTGAGGTTGGATTCAGTGATTGCATTCCAGGCTTCTTTAATGATTTTCAAGGCATCCAAGACATTGAATGACCAAAAAAAAAAAAAAGTCGTCATAAATGTGGGGGTTGTAAGTCGGGGGTCGCCTGTACTCTAAAAAATTGAAAGAAAATTGGTTCTGAGCATAACTTGCCTAAAAGTAAGGAAAAGGAAACAAATTGGTGAGTTTCTGTCAGAGGAAGTGTTTAGCTGTAGTGGTGGTTTCACCTGGGTAAAAAAGTTGCCTTATTGTGTTATTGGCTCATGGGTACTTTCTTTGTATGGCTTCATTTTTTTCAGTTACAAATTTTAATTTTTAGGAAATGCTTATGCATTATCATTAATAATGCAATTGGACCAGTCTGGACTGGGCTTCAAAAGAGATGGTCCAGTCTGGATGACTATTTTACAATTTTTGCAAACTTGTATGAATTTTAGTCAACCTACTTGCTTGCTTTAATACATAATGCAAACAATGCTCATATAACATGTTTCTAGTGCAGTTTGTGATAACTGTGAAATAATCACATTTAAAGATATACCCTAATATATATATACATACTTGGTAGTGTAGTGGTTAACATCACTATGAATCCACTTGCCCTGGGTTCAATTCCTGGAGGCAGCAGGTGGTGCTCGGCTCACCCAACTGTTCATTAGGGTGTTCCACACATATGGTAAAAAGTGAAAATGCACAAATAAGAGCTGATGCATTTTCTCATTCCTTGTATAGAAAAAGACTTCAGTCCAGATTTTGAGATAAATCCATAAATATTTAAGGGTGGTGCAAGTTTGAAGAAATTTGCCACCCCACAATGTATAATGATACGGTACTTTGCGTTGTGCTATCACTAAATATGCATGAATCAATTCAGTTTTTTATTTCCAACATTGTTAGTGGTAGTGGAATATGGGCAAATGTAATGAAATATATTTTTCATTTTCATTTTTTTGGACCATTCTACTACACATACATGCATCTTACACACTATGGTACACAATCTTTTCAAAATTTAAAAAAAATGGCAATGACTTCAAGACCCTTTGAGTCCCCTTGAGAAGAGACCATAAATGTCCCCACTTCTGGCTCCCCCATTCGCAATACTGGGAATGCAGACCCAGGCAGTGGGGCTGCTTCTGCTCCTGCCTATTTGAAATGTTCTGGGCCTCTCTCAATTCACTTTTCATAAACTTCTGCAACATTTGTGGCCTTTCCTCAAATTTTCAATCTGTTGAATACCAACTCTCCTCCTCTAAACCTCATTCTCTTCCTCACTGAAACTTGGGTGTCTGGGACAACTAACAGCAATTCCTTTTCTGTACCTTCCTATTTTCTCTATACAGGTAGGTATCATTATACACAGTACCACTTTATGCGGAATCATTATAGCACTAAATTATTTAGGGAATGAATTCATTTCACATGCTCCACATGCAACCTCTGTGCTACTCTGCACAAATGAACAAGTTTGAACAGGCACAAACACTTGCTAACTCCCTTTCTTAGGTGAGTACAGCACAATATTAAATAGGATTAAAGTTTATTTTATTATTTATTATGTCAAATTGATTCTTGAGTATTAATTATGATGCATGTTTATTACTATTTGACTTTGTTGTGGTTAAATTGACTTATTGTAATGTTTCCTGGGTGGCTATGTGCCACTCAGTAATGTAATGCACATTTATAACATGGGGTCTATGGGAAATAAGGATTCATTTTATGCAGAATCGTGTTATGCACTGTTTTCCAGGGACATAACCCATGCATAAAACAAGACTAACCCATACTCAGTTTCACTCCAGAGGTGGATGTAAAAAAACTTTACTTCCCAGGTAGGTGAGGATGTATTTATTTTAGTTTATTTTGAGATTTGAAAGTGTAAGAGTAAGATATCTTAATATTTTTCAGATGGACAAGGATGTTCTCCATAATCCTTGTGAAATACACAAAAAGTGGCAAGCAAAGTTTGAGAAGGGACAGCTTACAAGTCGTGATTTTAGAAACTACTGGAAAATTTTTGTGCCAGACATATTCTCTCCAGAGGTTTGAATTATTTGATTTGAATTGTTTATTCATTGTAATCATCATTATCATCTTCATTCATTATCATATATTTTAATGCCTTCCTTACCAAAAGGGTTTATGGATGTGCATATGCTATTTTACTTATTACTAGCAGTTGTGTAAGGGAAAGTAGTATGCAGAAGAGTTTAAAAAGAAACTTAGACATATATGTACCATTAAGAGTGAGTTTTTGAATAGGGATGACCTGGGACAGTATGAAAAGAATAAATCTTAAACATTTTGTCCTATTGATATTCAGATGTGTAATAAAAGTTATAGTAATACAAGTCTAACTGGCCTAATCTACAACATCTTGAATTCATAATCATATTGGATAACCACTTTATCTTTAAATGATGATAATTTGAAATTAAGTGGAAGGGTTTTGCCTCTATAGCCTTTTGTAGGATAAAGACCTTACAATATCTTTTATTTTAATTTAGATGATATTCAGTAGTCTGTTATAAACTCTAGAACTGATATACAGGTTTAGTTGTTGCTTTGACCCAGTACACACAATACACAGTACAAAATTGCTGCTATATAAATCATCAACATAGATCTTTATAAATACCTTATTTTAACTTTAATTCAGTATCATATGTGTGTGATATTAAAAACACGGTTAATTTCTTCATGCAAGACTTTATTACAATGAGTTATATATACTGGTGTATGGATGTAAAGAATAAACATGAGGTTCTATATGGCCTCAACTGTTTTAAGAGTTAATAGCCTACTGGAATTATTTTCAACAATCAGCTTCAGTATTTAAGGTAAAATAGTTTTCATTAAATGGTTGTACATTGAGACTTAGGTATTTGCATAAAGATAATTGCATTAAATGTAAACTTTTCTTTTATACCAGCTGGAATGTGACTGTCTGAAAATAACTTATGATGAGGAGATGGCTCAGAGAATTTTGTTTGATACTCTTGAATGCTTCATGTATGGAGGAGATCCTGCTCAAGTTTTCCAGGTAGAGCTTAGTATATTGGCCAAATTTGATAAACTTTGGGTTTATTCATTGCATTGTTTACTAACTGTATCAAAAGCAAATTTGTTGCAGTACTTGCATTATCATCATTGAAACACTTCTATGTGAATAATTGGTTTTATACAGTATAGATTAAATGTTTTTCACTTTATTTTTGTAATAATTATGGCAGGGTCATAAGGGCCAAAAACATTTGAAAAACCAACTGTGATTGGCCACTATCAACCAATTTTGGTTTTATTCTTTGTTATTTTGCATTTGTCTATGAAGTTTGCGAGTTGTATCAAATATGGACTACATCATGAATATTTTGAACCACCACTTCCTGTTGACTAGCGAAGTTAAGCAACATTGGGTCTGGGTACTAGTTGGATGGGGGATTGTCCTGCGTGTCCAGATGTAGTGACCCATGGTTCAGATCCCACATAAATGTGTAGGTCTCCATCACATAACCTTGCCATTGTGAAGGAGGATAAATAAACCCAAAACATCGCTGTATGAGATACCTTAATTTAGGCCGGGCTGAAACTCAAGATAGAATTAATCAGAGTCATTAACAGTTGGCTTTTGATATAAAAATAAGATTCCTGAAAAAAATAATTGGTGGCCACCAACGTGTCCGGCCACCCCCGTTTTTGTAAAAACATCTAATGCCGCACTAGCAAAATCAGGAAAATGGCAATATCTCTTCTGAACATGCTAGAGAGGTGGTTTGCATACCAAAAGATGCAGAATTTGATTTAGAACAAATTATTAAGTGTGATATTTTTTCATAAAACCTTTAGTTTTTGAGTTATTTTAGAAAAACTAATTTTTGGGGCCCATAGACCCCCTTTCGATGGACCTTAGTGACAAAAGAAATTCTAAAATAAGCATGATTTGGCTTTTTGATTACTAACATTGCCCTAAAAGGATGTTGACATGGACATAGTGATCACATGATATGACTTTTCCTTGTTATCTTGCATCCATTATACTTGATTAAAGAATAGAGGGTGGGGTTGCTTCATGAACTTTTTTTAAACGTAATAAATTGAAAACTTGTTTTTTTTTCAGGTGCCTTTGTTATAAGTTTCCAACTGCAATTTGTCATTGAATTCAACATTTGCAATATAAAGTATGACTTCTACAAGGAAAACAGTTGCTAAAGTACTTGGTGATGTACGTTTTATGCCAGCAGAACAGTTTCCTTTAGGGAAATTGCCTACGTTGAAGCAAGTTATTGAAAGGTGTTTGTGTTTCAGAGACTATAAAACAGATGAGCTGTACTGAGAGCTACTTCTGAGGAATTGCATAAATTGTGGGTCACGTATAATGTTTATCCAATATCAGTAAATGCCATACAGAGCCGACTGAAAACTCAAATAAAGGAATTCAACCGCCTTCTGAAGTATGACAAAAAGAAAAGGGGACCTAAATATCATCAAGATCTGGATGATTTTCTGAAAACTGTAAACATTTTATTTGACATATATCAACATGATCACAAACTGTTGGCAGATACAGAGAAAAAGCACTTACTAAAAATGACTGAATCTGATTACCAGTTTTATGAGGTAGGTCTGTTGATTGAATTTCAAGTTGTAAATTATTAATTAATATTAATTAATTATCAATTACTAATATTATCAATTATTAATAATTTGCTACAATTTTTAAAGTGCATTTAATAAGTTAGTAATATCAATAATACACTATTAATGATGTTAATGATAAGTAATATTTTAGTATTTTCTCATTTTTGTAAGAATTTCAATTTACATATAGAGACCCATAGATAAAAGATACATTATAGTGTAATGAAATATAATCACTTTGTAGGACCAGAAAACAACTAGGCATGGTTACTGTACCCTGAAAGAAGTCCCAGAAACAGCCACTGACTTAAAATTCAAATCACGGGTTATTCAATCTCAAAAAGCAAAAGAATCAGTTCCTCATCCTCCTGAACCGATGGACATTCCTGAGTTGACAGATAGCGACAGTTGTAATGATTCATTTGATGCAGACTATGTTCCAGAAGTCTCAACATTACAGAACAGAACTAGATTACGCTCATTAGCTTAAGTATGTGACAGGTATAGTACTGAAAGATAAATCTTTTAATACAGCTTAAAGTGAAATCATTGTGACTAAGAGATTAAGATTACCAATAAATTATTCATTGACAATAGATATGTAAATCTACTTTAAATATCCTAACAGATATCAAGTAAGTGATAGAGCAGGAGCAGCTATTGGTTCTGCTACATTGGTGGACTTTGGAGTAATCACCCCAGATAACATACAAAATGTTATTGATAAGTATTTTGAAATACTTTTCAGAAACAAGTTGAGAAGGGAGAGAGCTAAATTGAGAGCTGAAAGGAAGAAGGAAGAAGTGATATTTGAAAAAGTGACTGGCATTGGCTTTGACGGTAGAAAGGATGCTACACTTGCTGTTAACAAAGTAAATGAAAAGTATTATACATCCACAATCCTAGAGGAATATTATGTCATTACTGGAGAGCCAGGTAAATGGAAATGATTGTCATACAGTTATAGGCATTATGCTGTTATATTACTGTACTATAAAGTAATATTTCAATTACTTAAAATTTTTTCTTTTTAAGTGACAACTGTCCAGTTAACTTTATTCCTTCCTTTTTCATTTTTATTTAATTGTAAAATTAATTACATTTCTTTTCAGATGATTTCTACCTCGACCATTTTACCATGGAGAGTGGCAAAGGCATTGACATTGCTCATGGCATTTATAAGATCATTAAAGGGACAGAACTTGAGGCCAAATTAAACTTAGTTAAAGCAGATGGGACAAATACTAACACAGGATATATGCATGGGTCAATCAGATATTTGGAAATGTTTTTAGGGCAACCTCTTCAGTGGGATATTTGTCTTCTGCATCTAAATGAATTGCCATTTAGACACATCTTCATAACTTTAGATGGGACAACAAAAAGTCCAGACAAATTTTCTGGCCCTATTGGTTCTCAGCTCAATGGGGATGTGTCAGAATGGAATGTTGTGGACTTCAAATCTATACCTTATCCTGCATTTGTGCTTCTACCAAATGAGGTGGTCAATAATTTATCAACAGATCAATACTATGGATACTGCATCTGCTGGGCAATTATTACTGGTGAAGTGGATGAAGACCTTGCACTCTTAGAAGTTGGCCTGCTAAATCACTCTCGATGGCTCACCTTAGCCTGTAGAATTCTTCGCTTTTATGTTTCACAAAAAAGACCCAGTAAGAACCTCAAAATCATAGTAGAATTCATCATCATAGTATACTTTCACAGTTGGTTCAATATCAAGGCTAATAAGAGGCTAAGTGATGGGTCAAGAAACCTATTCAATATGATCCAAAGAGTAAATAAATTCCCTGACAGGAAAATTAGAGAAATTTGTTATGACGTATTAAACAATAACAGCTATTTTGCTCATGGTGAAAATATTTTAGTTGAATGCTGGCTGATGAAGATGAAGAAGTGAGGAGGTGTGCTGTCAATAAAGTTCTGTGTCTGAGGGGAGTTAGAGAATTTTGATGATGAATCTGGTAGTAGCAATGATTTTGCAGGTGGAATAATTGAAAGTGATGATGAGAATGAAGAGGATCATGAAGGTGGTACTGATGAATATCCTGCTATAGATGAGAATGTTAGGGTCTTTATAAAGCCAATCATCAATTTCAAAGCTTCTGCATACCACAAGCTGTCTGCTATGTCCCAATGGGAAACTGTTCCACCTGTATTAAAAGAATTCAGTAATGATGAACTGCGTGATATCATTAATACCGCATTGAAACTGGATCACGAGTGCCACAGTCAGAATGTTGAAAGGCACATCAAGCTTGTCACTGAAGCATCCTTGGCTGTTTTAGGTCATGAGCGTAGAGATGGTCTTATTAGAAACAAAATTAGATCACGTAAATTAATTGTCTAAAAAATATTTTAAGTTCTAGATTATTATTTATCATGCTGAAATATGACAAAATGACAATTTGTTAATTGTATAATTTAATGTTTGGCGTTTTGGAATGTCAAAAAGCATTTTCAATGAATTTAAAATGGCTGATTTTGATTGATTTTGATTGCTGATTGAAAACCACTAATACATGTCAATTTGCAGCTTGAGAATGTTTTATTGTGTTGCAGGGCCGGTGCTAGGAAGTGCGGGGCCCAATTAGAAAATTGTTAGCGCCTAGCGGGGCCCTCTACCCATTGTCATTTCAAAGTTGGAGTGACAAGAAATTTCGCTAGAGCACCTCTTTCTTTTTCATTTTCAGCTGCCTTAGCCTTGGCCAGTGCTCGTTTCTGATTGCCACTCAAATACTTTCGCCCTTTGTCTCTATCTCTGCTTGTGCTTGCCATGATGACAATGATGTAAGGGCTTTTTCAATTACTTTTCTTTTAAAAAAGCTAAATGGCGACGATAAACTGAAATTACAAAACAAAAAACAAAATCATTCACAATAAAGACTCCCTGGCACTGAAAAATAATAAAGATGTGCATGTATGCATCTAATGATTAAAGCAAAACTTTTCATAATTTTTAAAAGCCTGGGAGTAAGAAGAAAAGCGCAGGGGGCAAAAGAACAAGCTCTAGTAAATAGAAATGTAAATGCTCTCTATGATAATGAGGCAAAAACTAGTTAATTTAATATGTAGGATCTACTTACCACCACGTTTCTCTGTTACATGCAGGCTTAAGACACTTCAAGTTTGCAGTTTGGACATATAAATAACAATTTGGACATATTTAACAAACAACACAACTTTACATTCCAAGCTTTATGTTATATAATCTCATTAACAGCGCTCTTTCTGTGTTGAGGGTTTGAATATTGTCCACAAATTACCTTTTTTTTAAAAAAGCTAAACGGCGACGATAAACTGAAATTACAAAACAAATAAACAAACGATTAGCAATAAAACATTGAAACATAGATATACGAGGATGGACTGAATAGTTTCACTGCCTTCACAGTAACAAGAAACTTCATGCACACTGGACACTCATTAATTCATCATAGCGTCCCCCACTCGAGCGTGCGTGGGGTCCCCTCGGGGCGCGGGGCCCAATTTGAACAAATCGGTCTAATCGGCTTAAAACCGGCCCTGTTGTGTTGACATTCAGTTGAAAGGGGGTCTGTGGGCCCAAAAAATTAGTTTTTCTAAAATAACTCAAAAACTAAAGGTTTTATAAAAACATACCACACTTAATAATTTGTTCTAAATCAAATTCTGCATCTTTTCGTATGCAAACCATCTCTCTAGCATGTTCAGAAGAAGAGATATTGCCATTTTCCTGATTTTGCTAGTGCGGCATTAGATGTTTTTACAAAAACGGGGGTGGCCAGACACACGTTGGTGGCCACCAATTATTTTTTTCAGGAATCTTATTTTTATATCAAAAGCCAACTGTTAGTCACATTGATAAATTAAAATCAAACAAAAATTATAGTTTCAGCCCGGCCTAAATTTACCTTATTCTTCTAGTAAAGTATTTGGTTATGGTATATCAAAGGCAACAGATTAACTTAGTCCCTCCCTGATTCAACAAAACTTCATGCTTTTGAAAAGTTTAAAAAAAAACAGTTGGTAATTAAATTTACAAAATACCAGCTTCACTAGGTCAAAATTTGTGAACTGCATTTAAAATGTAAATGGTTTGCGAGTTTAAAGTAAATATCAATCTCTCTCTCATTTAAAATTTAAATATTTTTATTTTGGAAAAAAAGTTGTTGGTCCTGATTAGGTTAGTTAATGTTTGGTTAGGCTAGGCTCTGCTCATGAGTACCTCACTATTTAATAACAACAAAAAACCCTTTGAGACCTCAATTGCATTAGAAACACTTATCATGCCCTTCTCAATCTAACTAAGGTTAAATTAGGTTTGGTTAGTGAGTGTATTTTTAGTTATATGGAATTAAAAAAACACACACACACACACACACACACACACACACACAAAAGGGTTGGGGAGTAGGGAGACGCTACTTATTTATTACTAATGGTAAAATTTAACATTGTTTCATCTAATTGTTGGAAGTGGTACAAGACATTTAGGTTTTTTCACTGAATATATAGTCCCTAGAAGGTTATGGTCAATATCATTTGCTTTGCATAAAATTTTGAAATTTTTCTTTTGCTTGATAATCCATTTCATGAGAGTGGTTGCAGATATTAGAAAACACGTTTCATTTTCATATGCCATGAATATGAATAAAAGTTGGATCCGACTATATCTTTTGTGTTCATTAATTCAAACTTGAAATTGGTGAATTGATCTGTCAATGTAAGATTAATTGTATTTGTCACATGTATTTATAGATCAGATGAGCAAAGATAAATCTGGAAGTTTTTCTTTTCAGATATTATGACTTTGGGTCTGCAATTTGGTAATTAAAGAAACATTTGATAGTTAGACTGCACAATTTCATAGTATTTATGAAAAGTTAGTATTTAAGTATCTACAGCATATTTTTTCAATAAACATTGATTGAAACTGGTTTCCTTAATTAAATTTCAGTTCGTTTTGAAAACCTATGTAATTTGAACAAATATATTATGTGCTTGGTTTATTAAAGTCAAGATAAGGTTCTGTTTGTGTTTGATTGGAGTAAAAAGTTTATATTTCATTCTCACTATTGCAAATGTTTTTTCCTGTAAGCAGATGTAGCAGAGAGATTATTTTCCTGATTTATATGAATATCCATAAATGGTAAAATGTTAATTTTTGTTTCCATGGCAAACTCAGTTGTTTTGAGTCGAGGTAGTCTAAAAAAAAAAAGGTTGGACATATCTGGGAACTTAAACAACAGAAAGATATATTCTTTAGTTGCTCTCTCTAATAGGTTTTTGTTATTGATATCCCAATTTAAAATTGGTGAATTGTTTGAAATAAATAAATCAAGACAAAGACTTAGTTTCATCGAGAAGAATGTTTGTAAAAGGCTAGACAATATCAAAGCTAGCCATTGAGAGAAGTCATTCTCAGTATTAGTTATTTCTTGAATAAAAGGAGAATCCTTAGTTGTGTATTCATTTCTTGAGAAATCAGACAGTAGAGGAGTAAAATATTTAGCTGGATCATTAAAAAATGCTAATGGCCAATAGAATAAAGTGTAGTGGAGTATTATTATGTCTTTTTGGCAATCTATATAAGATTCTTGGTTGAGAGCCTGAAGGAAATAATTGATTATATGCACATTCGCTTAATTCCCTTTTGTTTTTAAGTTTTCATTATTAGATTTAAATTTTAAGATATTATGTAATAAGTTGCCTTCAATTTCATTAAATTTTGATTGGTCATTCTAAAAGTTTTTGTACAAAAATACAATTTCGAAAGTGAAATAAGACATGATTGGTTGATACTGACCAATTACGATTGTTTTTTCAAGCGTTTACAACCCTTACAGCCATGCCATGAATATGAATAAAAGGTGGAAATAGTCCTTTAATCTATACTGTACAACCACACTGAGTGGCAGAAAAATTGGCTCACTTGGAATATCGCAAAAAGCAAAAAAATGGGCACACTTCTGTTTATAAAAGTTTTAAAATTCAAAAACACAGTCTGAGGCAACCAAATAATGAGACAAAACAACGTCAGTTGCGAACACACTAGCTGTAACAAATTTTTTATTTCTTTCAAGAATTCAAGTCTAACATTCAGTTGCTAGTGCCACTTTTTTCTTCTACTAGTGGGAGTAGGCATTTGTCTCCAATGGGGATGAGTATTGTTCACAGACTTTCTCCTGTTCTTCTCCACACTCTTTCCCATCCCTCGGATGTTCGAAGATTAAATCTTGATTCGTCCGTGAACAATACTCGTCCCCATTAGACCATAGTCCAATTGACATGCTCACGAGCGAAAGCAAGATGAGCATTGCGGTGGTGTGGGAGTAATTTCCGGCCCATTGCTGGACATCTAGCATGTAAGCCACTTCCCATAAGTCTCCTCCTAACGGTTTGCTCCGATATACTGACGTCTCGAGACCTTTCCAGCTCATTGCGGATGTTTGTGGCAGTCAAGTGACGATCTCGCAAAACACTCAAGACGATAAAGCGATCGTTACGGGCAGATGTGCAGCGCGATCTTCCAGATCCTGGTCTTTGGGTGTACTCTCCTGTCTTCACATAACGTTGGTAGACACGTCGAACCATTGTTCTTGGAATTCCTATCGCATCGGCGACGTAACGCTGGCTCCGACCATCTTCAATTAGGGCGACGAGCCTTGCGACGTTCACGGCACTCAAATCCATTGTAAATGTCCATTTCTGAAACCCAAAAGAATTAGAAGTCTATCTGTTACTAAACGCAAATGCCTACTCCAACTAGTGGAAGAAAAAAGTGGCACTAGCAGTCTAAAAGCAATTGAATGTTAGACTCGAATTCTTGAAAGAAATCGAAAATTTGTTACAGCTAGTGTGTTTGCAGCTGACGTTTTGTCTCGTTACTTGGTTGCCTCATAGACTATATTTTTGAATTTTAAAACTTTTATAAATGGAAGCTTACCCACTTTTTTGCTCTTCATGATATTTCAAGTGGGCTGATTTTTCTGCCGCTCAGTGTATAATTATGATTGTGTGTGTCCTTGTTAGGTGCTTATATTTGAAGTATCTATGTAGTTGATATAAATAACATAATATTAAACTAAAATGTGTATCTGTGTATACATAATCATACACACACATAGGATCAGTTGTATGTATGTAAAGCCTAAAGCTTAAGGGTCAAAATTAAATAAAATAAATAGTCCAATTTCACAATTATGTTAACAAAAACTGTAAAATTATTTATTTTATCAATAAAGGTTATTCAATTCATTATAATTCTTTAGAAGTTCTATTTAAATACAATATCTAAAACAATTAAAGAATCCATAAAAGAAATTAAGAAAAGGTAATTCATTTCATCTGTAACAGATGCCATTAACCTGTCAATTAAAATTAATAGATAGGACTGCATTTAAAATGAAAAAATATAAAGATTTTGCTAATAAGTCTGAATTCAAGAGAAAATGGTGAGGTGGTGGTGGTGGTATGAAGATGCAAGACAGAATGGAGGTCTGGTGCTAGTGTCTCCGAGCAACTGATACAATTAGCAAACCAACCAACCAACCATTAGTTTCAGAAATTTTAGTAATACTCGTTTCTTTTTTAAGATGATCAAAGAACTAGATAGTCCACCAGCCTTATGTGGAAGAGTTTTTAAAACAGGAGACCCAACGTATGGGTGTAGAGACTGTGGAATGGATCCAACATGTGTCCTTTGCGCAGAGTGTTTTGAAAATTCGGCGCATAATAAGCACAGGTGATTGGATGATAGAAAATAGGTTGATATTACTTTTTGTTGTTTTCTATGTAAATATTAAATATCTTGTAGAAAAGAAAAATGTACACGCTTAAGAAAGAAGGAAATTGAAGTTGTAACCAGGGTTGTGGAGTCGGAGTCGTGGAGTCGCACGTTTCAGGGCGGAGTCGGAGTCGGTAAAAAACTTCCGACTCCGACTCCAATTTCTGTCCTGTGTCACCCTTAATTTCTAAATCCTAAATACTAACATTTAGGTTATTTAGTTTTTTTGGTCAATAAACCTTATTCATTGATAGCCCCGAGATTAAGTTTTTTTAATATTTTTTTTTACATTTTCAGAATATACAATTAATATTTATTTAAATATAAAATATAAAATTTCACACTTAGTGTGGTGGTGATGAAATGTCTTATTATTATGATAATTATAGAGTGAAACACTAGAGGATTCGGAGTCGTATATTTAAAATGTGAGGAGTCGGAGTCGGATTTTTAGATTTTTGACAATGTGTGGAGTCGGAGTCGAATTTTTGACAATGTGTGGAGTCGGAGTCGGAGTCGAATTTTTGATAATGTGTGGAGTCTGAGTCGGAAAATTTTGGACCGACTCCACAACCCTGGTTGTAACTAATGTTTTGCGAGTGAATGCAATATTTTGTTTTGCTCTCAAAGGTGTTTATTCATTTATGGAAAGGCTTTCATTTATTTACTTATTCTGTTTTTGTGTGTGAGAAAAGCTTTGTATTTAAATATAAGCTTTATTGGAATATAATTCAAAAGAACCTCAACAGTTGTTCATTTCAACTGAATTTCAACAATTTATTCTTTGAAATATTTTAAGTTTAAGAAATACTTGAAATTTAAAGATTATGGAATTGATTAATAGAGAATTTTTTGATATGCTAGATATAAAATTAGCACTTCGTCTGGTGGAGGGTACTGCGACTGCGGAGATAGAGAAGCCTGGAAGAGCAATGTATTCTGTAATATTCACATCAAAGGAGAAATTGCCCAACCTCAGACTCAAAATATTTTTGAAAAACTACCTTCAAATTTGGTAACTATGGACTACTCATTTTTATATTAACAATGTAGAGCGTTAGGAGTCTCATATCTTCAGTGTGAAAATGTTCATAATGGGAGACAGTTCATTAAAGAACCACTAGTCGAATAAAACAGCCGAGTGTTATTTGTACTTTAAGCTGGCAAGTGGGTAACTCATTAAAAAAAAATTTTGATTTTTGTCACTAAACAGGATCACTCTTTATTTACCACTCGTTCATCTAAAATACGGATGACACCCTTTTTAAATTGTTAGATGTGGTTTTGGTAGAGCATTTCCCTTTTATGCAGGTGGAAAGAATTCACTTCGTCTTTGATACTGTTCTTCAGTACGCAAAGCATTTGCTGACACATGAAGGCAATGTTTCTCTTCCGCCTGACCTCGAAATAAGAGACTGGGAGGGAGAGCCCAATGCGAGGGCCAAGTCGTTCTTTGAACAGAAGGATGCTTACGTTACGATGCTCTACAATGATGAGACACACACTTACGATCAAGTAATTGCGGCCTTTTTATTTTTTATACTTGCCAGAAATATAATGGACAGCCTTATCAAGAGCAGTCAACAAAGACAATAGAAATGTGCACTGATGATTAATTTATTAAAGCTGTAAATTCAGTTTTTCGTTGATTTCCCCTACTTTATGCAGTGCAGTAATGTGCTCAGACATCGTCTGAATGAGTTTGGCTGTGCGATTCTGAGGTATTGGAGTTCATGCTCCTTTCAACATTTGTATCTCTCAAGTTTCCTTTGAGGGGGCTTATTCATGTGCTTTCTTACTCTGTAAAAGTAGTGGTTTAACTTAATGGGAACATCAACTCGATATGTTAAGATTCTTCTGAAGGGTCATCTTCCCATTAATGCAATGATGAAATGTCTTTACAAACCATTGTTTTTATGGAAGATGGCGCTTCAGTCCACATTGCTTGTGGAATGCAAATGTGACACGACAAGCATAACATTCGACATCTTCCATGACTGGGCCAATCACCTGACATGAACCTAGTGGAACACATGTGGTATATTCTTGATCGTGTGGTAAAAAAGTGCGCGAATAAGCCCCCTCAAAGGAAGCTTTGAGCTGCAAATGTTGAAATGGGCATGAACTCCAATACCTCAGAAACGCACAGCCAAACTCATTCACATGATGCTTAAGCACATTACTGTACTGCAAAAGGCAGAGAGGAAATCAATGAAAAACTGAATTTGTTGTTTTAATAAAATCATTAATACACATTTTTATTCTTCGTTGCTTGTGCTCTTGATAAGGCTGTGTATCCAGTTTTTTGTTATTATTCAAACCTGAGCTGTTGTGTTTTCTGTTGTAAGTGATAATAGCTAGTCATACTTTGTTTACTAGTTGTTATGCAGCAATTCTGTTAAATTATTTAAAATATTAAACACCCATTTTAAGTGTTTGGACCCTTATTATTTGAATTTACAGGGCATAGTTCTGTTTTTTCAAGGCGAATGCTTGAAGCCATAGTCAGAAAGGCTGTACAAATTATCTAATATCTTTGTATGTTATGTTTATTATAGGTAATCGATGCTTTGATGAGGGCGATTGATTGCAGCAAGAGAGACAGCTTCGCCTATGCCACGAGCATTGACCGGGAGGGAAGATGTATCGTGCGATGTTCCACCTTCATGCAGTGCTCGCTCGCCAAAGACCTCATGAGCAAACCCACGAATAGGAGTATGACCAGACCCCTTAAAGTTCAGGTGCCTTTCAAATTCGACAGTTTAGTTTGTTCACATTTGAAAGGCTAAAATCATTATTTTTTTAATGTAAAAACTTCATTGGTGGCTCTAAGATTAAAAGAGTGCTACTACAATATATATTTTTGTCTTTTTAGGTGGTTCATACCTTCATTATTTCCCATCAAGTATTTGCGTCTCGACTACTTTCTTGGCTTCACAACATTTTGAAATCAGCTCAAGCATTCAGGCTAATATTTAATGACATAGTAACAAAGGTATAAATAAAAGTGTAGTTCTTGAAAGTTTTTAAGTGAAATAATAACAGTTCAATTTTTTCCTGAAGTTAAGGAAATTTTCCTCTCACTACTTTTCTTCCCAATTCTTAATTTGTTCATGTATAGGACAACTGTAGTCTCATTGAAAGCATATTTTGGACTGACACTCAAATGTGGAAGACAGCTCGAATTCAGTGGCATAGATTGTTCATATCCGGAATGCTTATGGAAATAGAATCGAAGAAAGTATTTGCTAGGGTAAGGAAATTTACTTAATTTTCATTATTTTTCTTTTTCTTTTGTGCTTTCATCTTCGTTGAGGTTTGATTTATATACCGATATATACGGTTAGTGTTTTTTCCCTGCAATCAGTATTTTTATTTTTTTTTTCCTAAAATGTTATTAAATAATTAAATCACCTACTTTTTGCAAGCTAAATTATGATTATGTAGGATGCTTACACGTCTAACAAGATGGAAGTTAAAGCAGTTGTTAGAGTCATGGTTTTAGGCAAAGGGTAGTACTGTCCAGTAGTCTTCATTATCACTCCTCATATTTTAATTGCCCAATTTGAAAGTGCTTCACGGGTGATCATCCCAGATACCTTAGCTCTGTGACCCCAACCCACGAACTGCGCACAGACATCCGTCTCCTCTCATTGCCTATGAAATGGTATTTTATCATTGGTATATGGTATTGTACAGTATATATTATTAATGGTATATATTATCAGTGGTATTGTATATATTATTTTTATATACAATATTTCTGCCAAAATTAAAACCCTCTGTTCACTGAAATACTACCTAGTTATTAATTATTATTAATAGTGATAAATTTAGCTTCAAATTAAACAACTTCAATGTTGTATAGCATAAAAAAGGATTTTTAAATAATAAAATGCTTCAGCCACATAGTTTATTAAAAAATACCAATGTGCGTAAATGAAGTAATACAATACAGTACATTCAAACTAAGAAAATGCCAGAAACTTAGCCGAGGTTAAAAAAGTACAAAATTATTGAGGTGAAAACACGCTGGTATTTCTTACTGGTCATTATTATAATAATAATAATCTGGCATAAATTACGAGAGGAAGATCTAAAACTGTTCATTGTAGTGGGTTTTAGCAAATGTTAATCTCTCTCCTCCACTTCCTTCATGGTTAAAAGTTACTTTTACTGCAACGCGCCTTTTTAACCTTTCCTGACGCAATTTGTGTTTAGTTGTGGATGAGTCAACTTTGACCCTGGAAGTGTCCCGTAGTTTTGCCGCAAGGTAGCTGCTGGATTTATGTTTGCCACTAAGTGATTCACACTTCAGGTGTTGACTATCAGGCTATGATAGCTTGGATAGTCTTTCACGTTTAATCATATCATCAATTGTGCCAATTTCATTGTATGTGTTGATTAGGTGTTGAATGCCTTATTTGAAAAAAAACTTTGTTTTCACCTATTTTCCACTGACTGCAGCCTTCTTTGTATATTTATTATTATTATTATTATTATAGTATGCTTTACCTCATGCAAAACAGTTGCATTCGAGCCCTATTTCATATTTGGAGGTAGAAAATGTATTACTGAAGTTCATCAGCAAGAAAATTGGACCTTGTATGTCATAGAGTAAAATAATGGCTTTTATTAATACTTGAGGGCTTGTTTCTATACTTTTTACGGAGCATATTGATAAAAAAAAAAAAAAGGGGGAGAGATTATGAACTTTAATAGGCATTCAACAACACAAAACCAGAGAGAAAGCTGAAGTACATTTTTCTAAAATTTGAATGAAACGCATTAAGCCACAATTCATTCTATTTGTAGACACATTCCTTCAAGGACATAAATAATTTTATTTCAACAAAGAATGAATCATAATCAGTAAAGTTCTTAACTGGATCTATATCACTTTGTAAGATGAAGGGTTGGGCAGTCTCTGACTTGCACAGCAATATATTATATATATATATATATATATATATATATATATATATATATATACAGGGTGGGCCGTAAGTTTCCATACATAGGAAAAATTAAACGTTTGTTTTTATGTTTCAGATACCCTAAGAATATGCGTGTAAGATCTTGTTTACTGATGAAGCAAATGTTTACGTCAATGGAGAGGTTAATCGGCAAAACATACGTTATTGGAGTAATGCTAACCCTAACTGGCTGAGTCCGACGAAGATGCAAGGTGCCGGTAAAGTGATGGTGTGGGCCGGGATATGGGTGACAGAATTATTGGACCAATTTTTGTCAGTGGAAATCTTAATGCTGAAAGGTATCTTAACATGTTGCAAGAAGAGATTTTCCCATCCCTGCTAAACGAGGAAGGTAACTTCCCAGTTTACTTCCAGCAAGATGGAGCTCCACCTCATTATGGTCTTCACGTGCGTTGGTATTTGGATCAGCAGTTTCCGGATGCTTGGATTGGTCGGCGTGGTCCTGTGGAGTGGCCTCCCAGATCCCCAGATCTCACCCGCTTGATTTCTATCTTTGGGGGCACTTGAAGGCCATGGTGTATCAGGAAAAGATACGAGACATAAATCATCTAAAGGAACGTATCACCAACGCCATTACAAGCATAACGTCAACTGTGCTAATGCGTGTTCATCAACAGTTGGGAACACGTATTGAAATGTGTTTTCAAAACAATGGCAACCATGTAGAGCATATTATATAAATAAAAATGGTTGTCCATAAAAAAATGTTTATTTTTCCTATGTATGGAAACTTACGGCCCACCCTGTATATTAAACCTTTGGTTAGCTTCTGCCTGAATTGTTCATTCTGATGAAGGTCAAGCTTTTCACTCTACCTTAGACCTACAGTTTAACGTGGAATCCGAACCATGCCCCATCAGTAGCCCAGTGCCTTAACCACTAGGCCACATAGGTACCCATTTATCTACCAACCACTTTCTTTGTGTGGAAGGATGAACAGCTGGGTTTTGCTGCGCACCAGCTGCTGTCGGGTCTTGAACCCGGGGCAGATGGATTCGTAGTCAGCAATGCTAACCACTACACCACCGAGGCGTGTATATATAATATATATTATATATATACAGTGGACCCCCGATTTGAGTACGCTCATCCATAGGCTCCTATTGACTCAACTTGAGTAGAAAACTCGATTTGAGTACACCAGCCGGCGACGCCGAATGCGTCTCAGTTTGTCTAGAGCATTCGTTGCGGGAACATTCGGGGTCTAATGTTTTGAATAGTACAGGTGTTCTTAGGGATTTCTGTTAGAATTTTGTACATTTTGTTTTCTGACTTTGTACTTAGTGTTTATTTATGTTAGTTTCTGTTGATTACAGCATAAAATAGTGAAAATATAGCATAAATTTGGTGATTTGTACATGCAGTGACTTTGATACTGTATTTTATATTGTGGCATAGTGACATTTCGCAGGCCAATTTCTATAGAAAAAGTAGGGGTGGGGTGAAATTTTTGGGTTTTGGAACAAATTAATTAATTCCCATAGGTTATTAAGTTCGATTTGAATACATTTCAAATTGAGTACGCCATGCTGGAACGGATTACGTACTCAAATCGGGGGTCCACTGTGTATATATATATATATATATATATATATATATATATATATGCACACACGCACATCATAGTGAACTAGCGTACAACTTCTCTATCCTGTATGACCGAGAGCAGATTGTACAGCATCCTACTCCTATCCACGATTGCCTTAGAGATAGGCCCAACATTCTGGATTTATTTCTAGCTACTCATCCTTCTTACTCTAACTTTATTCTCCATTGGACTCCTCCGATCACATCCTTATATCTGTTTCCTGTTGTATCACTGTAGTTCGGCCTTTGGTAACTTGCTGCCACCAATTGGGAGGCCCTCGGGTAGTACAGTACTTCGATTTCTCATGGAATGATTAGTTTCCGCACTGAGTGCATCATGGATGCAAGTTTCTCGGGCATGGAGGCGTACACTCCATGTACTTTCCCAACTACTAATGGTAAAAAAGGTTGATCTAACTTTGCTTCTAATACTATCCACAACAGAGAGGAGGCTTTCAAAAGGTACTGTCGCCATCCAACTCCTGACTCTCACTCTGTTTATATCCCTGCCCAGAATTGTACAAAATCTATTCTTCGATTAGCCAAAAATTCCTTAATCAGACAAAAATGCCAAAATCTATCTAATTCTAGTTCTCATTCCTTCTGACACCAAGCCAAAAATCTCTCCGACAACGTTATTTCTTTTTTCCACTCTTTTTCATTCTGACTGCTCAGTTGTTGTCTTTCTCCTGATAAAGCTAAACTCTTCATTCATACTGTACTTTTGCCTCCAACTCAACTCTGAACGGTTTTGGTGCTGTTCCTTTATCTCCTTCCCCCTCTGACTTAATTATGTCTGAAATTAGAATCACTTCCAAAGATGTTTTTTCTGCTCTATTTGAGCTCAACTCTAAGAAGGCGTGCAGTCCTGATGGGGTCCCTCCTGTTGTTCTCAAGAACTGTGCTTCTGTGCTGACACCCTACCTAAGCAAACTTTCATCTTTGTTTTTCAGCTGGTACTTTTCCTTCCTGCTGATGGTCACTGTTCTTCAAAAGATATTAATAGTGGTGTTTCTCAGGTCTCTGTCCTGTTACCCACTTTCTTCCTTTTATTTATTAATGATCATTTAAGTCGCACTTCCTGCCCAATCCCTTCTGATGCGGTTGATTCCATCCTTCAACAATTGACCTGCTTCACAAAGCATCCTTTTCAACAGTCATTCCATGCTTTGCATGAGATGGCTATGGTACACCCGATCTCTGATCTTTCTACTATCTCTGATTGGAGTAGAGAAAACCTTGTAGTTTTCAATGCTGCATAAACCCAGATACTTCATATGTTTACTCGTCACAATCTTCCACATGACTATCCCCATAGCTTCGACAATACATAACTCAATCCTTCCTCTTTTCTAAACATTCATTCTAAGTTTCCTTCTCTCATGATCTTTCTCGGAAAGGCCACATATACTCTCTCCAAACCGCTTCTAATAGGTTAAGTTTGCTGGTCCCGCTCTGCAGTTTCTTCACTCCCACTCAGCTGCTGTGTCTGTAAAGGGAACTTGTCCGCCCTTGTAATGAGTATGCTTCTCATGTGTGGGATGGCTCAACCCCCACAGCTCTACTTGACTGGGTAGAATCTTCGCCGCAATATTGCGTCTCACTCTCTTTACTGTCACAAATATAACAAACAGTTTTCTGAACTCTCTAATTTCATACCTCCTCCTTCAAGGAAAGCATGCAGTACCAGACTTCTGGCACCTCCTCAGCCCTTTTCTGTCCAACTCTCTGATGCATGGGTTAATCAGTATTCTCAATCTTTTATCTGCTCAGCTGGTAAACTCTGGAACACCCTTCCTCAATCCATCTTTTCCCCTGTCTCTAACCTCCAATCTTTCAAACACACAGTGTCCATGCATCTCGAAAACTTTTTTTTTTTTTTTTTTTTTTAAGTATGTCTTGGTAGGTGCATTTATGCGGGTGTTTGCACTTGACCCATTCTTCCTGTGTGTATATTTATTTATTTATTTCCTTTCCTTTCCTTTCACCTTTCAAATGTTCCATGCCATGATTCCTAATTTCACGGAGGTCAAGCTTGTTGCCCCTCCTCTCGAGTTGGCCTGGTGAAGTAGAGAGTTGGTTTCTTGTACTCTCCACCTCACATAGCCAGGTATGCCCCGATCATCTGGGATTGTTCTGAGCCAGGCATCTAATCTTCTTTTCAAGATGTCCACCACAACACCACTCGTGTTCCTTAGTTCCTTGGGTAGCTGTTTCAAGTCTGTCCTCTCGCAACAAAACTATTTTCCTTCAGGGTTGAGGATGTTCCCTGTCTAGCCTGCCTTTAATTTGGGAACACGACACATTCTTCCTTTTCTACTTTCTACTGTTCTTCAGAGAAAGATTAGGGGCTAGTTTCTCCATTATTTTCCAACTGTAAATAATGGTGTACTGTATATATATATATAATATATATATATATATATATATATATATATATATACAGTGGAACCTCGACTTACGAATTTAATTCGTTCTGAGACCCTGTTCGCACCTCGAATTGGTCGTAAATCGAATCCATTTTTTCCATTGAAATTAATGTAAATTTAATTAATCCGTTCCAGCGCCCCAGATAATTGTACTTTTAATGCTTTGTAAGAGTTTATAAAGAGAAAATATAAGAGAAAAAAATTATACTAAATTTAATAAGCTGTTTAATTTTACTGTACCTTTGTGGAGGATAATTGCTGGCATGAGTGGATGGTGATGAGGAAAGGAAGGGGGAGGGAAGTTACTGTTTGGAAGAAGAGTCCCCTTCCATAAGAACACTGGGCACCTCTCCTTCAGGGGTTTTGTCTCTTTTCTGTGTCTTTAATTCAATGGTTATTTTAAGTTTTCTTTTTTCACTGCCACTATCACTTCACTTTCTTGGGAGCCATAATGAAGGGCTTATTAAAGCAATAAACGAAAAATCACGGAGCAAATATGCGAGAGAGAAAGCAATAAACGAAAAATCACGGAGCAAATATGCGAGAGATGCAATCGAAGCGCCGGGTGTATGTTCGTATGTCGATTTGGTCGTAAATAGAGGTGTTCGTAAGTCGAGGTTCCACTGTATATATATATATATATATATATATATATATATATATATATATACAGGGTGTCCCGTAAGTCTGGACCCATAGGGAAAAATAATAAAATTACAAAATAGTCCAAAAATTTATTACATAATCTGTTCAAAGTGTCCGCCGTTGTGTCGCACACATAGTTGAAGACGCAATCTCCACTGCGACAGCACTTTCTGAATCACAGTCGCAGAAATTTCTTGACACGCCTCCACAATGCGTGCTTTAAGGTGGAAAATGTTCTGAAGTTTGACCTCGTACACTTTGGCTTTCAAGTGGCCCCACAAATAAAACTCCAGCGGAGTAAGATCATAATAAAAAAATAATAAAAATAATAATAAAAATAATGAAAAAATATATTATAAATAAATTTTTGGACTATTTTGTAATTTTATTATTTTCCCTATGGGTCCAGACTTACGGGACACCCTGTATATATATATATATATATATAATATATATATATAAATAATATATATATATATATATCTCTCTCTCTCTCTTTTATCATCTATATTAACGATATAGACGTCGGGCTTCTAAGTGCAATCTCCAAATTTGCAGACAATACGAAATTAGGAAGTAGTGTAGGTACTGAGGAGGGCGTAAGAACGCTTCAGAACGATCTTGACAGGTTGGGCAAATGGTCTGCTACTTGGCAGATGCCATTCAACTTGGGCAAATGTAAGGTAATGCACATAGGTTATAAAAACCCAAAGACCGATTACTCTCTCTTGGGAAGGAACTTGACTGAGACTGATCTAGAGAAAGACTTGGGAGTCTATATCAGCAATGATCTGAAACCGTCGAAGCACTGTGCAGAAGTTGAAAAGAGGGCCTTAAAATTATTAGGTTATATTAAAAGACAGTTCCAGTTTCGGAACAAGGAGACTGTAATGTCTCTTTATAATTCTCTAGTCAGACCTCAACTGGAATACTGTGCGCAGTTTTGGTCTCCATCCCTCAGGAAGGATATAGAAAGGTTAGAAAGAGTACAAGCAAGGGCTACAAAATTGATCCCTTCAATGAGAATGCAAAGCTACCAATGGAGATTGGAGGGCCTAAATCTGTTTAGCTTAGAGACGAGGAGGTTGCGGGGTCAGCTTATTCAAGTCTTCAAGATGCTCAAAGGAATAGACAGGGTAGATTACAGAAACTTATTCTCACTTAATGCCAATCCGACAAGAAATAATGGGTTTAAACTGGAATTAAAGACATTTAGGACCTCTGTCTGCGGAAATTTCTTTTCCTATAAAATAGTTAATATCTGGAACCAACTTCTCTCAGAGGTTGTTTCCAGTCAAAGTGTAAATGTGTTTAAAAATAGACTAGACAAAGTACTGAATACTCTCATAGTTTAAGATTAAAACATAAGAGAAAACTGCGGAGTTCACTTGCACGGTGTCTCTGTGAGCAAGCTAAATATAGAGCTATTTATATATTCTCCACTTTCCTGTAAAATTTCCTTGGCTACTTTTCCAGGGTCAAGGTATTTTCTTTAACCTTTTTCCATACCTGCCTCTGGCAGGGAGGGTGGGGAGAGAGCCTTCTACTTTTCTATCCAGTTTTCTACTACTGCTAGGATAGTTGAAAGAAAAATAAACTTTTACAAAATTTTCCCTGGCACTGTTGTTTATCATTTACATAAAATTTGCTGATGACACCAAGCTTGGGGCCAATGTTGGGACGCCCGAAGCGATCGAGGAACTGCGTGCTGACCTAGGTAGGATAGGAGAGTGGTCCGAAAAATGGCAAATGAATGCCGTTTAACTTGGGTAAATGCAAAGTGATGCACATTGGCTATGCCAATCCCAAGTCGGACTACTCGAAGTTGGGTAGTAATATCGAGGTGACTGATTTAGAAAAGGACTTGGGTGTGGTAATTAGCAGCGACCTTAAGTTTACGAAACAGTGTGTAGAGGTGGAAAAGAAAGCCCAGAAACTATTGGGTTATATCAGGAGGCAATTTCAGTTTCGGAACAAGGAGATTGTGCTCTCACTGTACAATTCCCTTGTTCGGCCGCACCTGGAGTATGCTGTGCAGTTCTGGTCGCCCACCCTCAGGAAAGATATTGTGAGGCTGGAGCGAGTGCAGGCTAGGGCCACAAAGTTAATCCCTTCCGTTAGGCATATGGGCTACAATCGACGGTTACGCGCCCTGAACTTGTTTTCGCTTGAAACTCGGAGGCTGCGCGGTCAACTGATTGAGGTTTTCAAGCTCTTACGTGGGTTCAACGATGTCGATTTTACAAGTATGTTTAGTTTAAATGATAACCCAACTCACAACAATGGTTGGAAGTTGGATTTGAAACGGTTTAGGACTAGTGTGTGTGGGAATTACTTTACGTATAAGATCTGTGACACATGGAACAGGTTACCTTCGGAAGTTGTGAACAGTTCCTCTGTGGATCAGTTCAAGAAAAGGGTAGACGAAATCTTGCACACTATTTGAGTGTGTAAAGACATTTAGGACCTCAGTCTGCGGAAATTTCTTTTCCTATAAAATAGCTAATATCTGGAACCAACTTCCCTCAGAGGTTGTTTCCAGTCAAAGTGTAAATGTGTTTAAAAATAGGCTAGACAAAGTACTGAATACTCTCATGTGAGCAAACTAAATATAGAGCTATTTATATATTCTCCACTTTCCTGTAAAATTTCCTTGGCTACTTTTCCAGGGTCAAGGTATTTTCTTCAACCTTTTTCCGTACCTGCCTCTGGCAGGGAGGGAGCGGAGGGTGGGGAGAGAGCCTTCTACTTTTCTATCCAGTTTTCTACTACTGCTAGGATAGTTGAAAGAAAAATAAACTTTTACAAAATTTTCCCTGGCACCCGTTGCCGTTGGTACCTCCTCGGTATGGGCCGCAAGGCCTTTTGAGATACTTCTTTTCCTTGTAACTCCTTGTAACTCCTTGTAACTCTCTCTCTCTCTCTCCAAATTTGCTGATGACACCAAGCTTGGGGCCAATGTTGGGAGGCCCGAAGCGATCGAGGAACTGTGTGCGGACCTAGGTAAGATAGGAGAGTGGTCCGAAAAATGGCAAATGCTGTTTAACTTGGGTAAATGCAAAGTGATGCACATTGGCTACGCCAATCCCAAGTCGGACTACTCGATGTTGGGGAGTCATATCGAGGTGACTGATTTAGAAAAGGACTAGGGTGTGGTAATTAGCAGCGACCTTAAGTTTATGAAACAGTGCGTAGAGGTGGAAAAGAAAGCCCAGAAACTATTGGGTTATATCAGGAGGCAATTTCAGTTTCGGAACAAGGAGATTGTGCTCTCTCTGTACAATTCCCTTGTTCGGCCGCACCTGGAATATGCTGTGCAGTTCTGGTCGCCCACCCTCAGGAAAGATATTGAGAGGCTGGAGCGAGTGCAGGCGAGGGCCACAAAGTTAATCCCTTCCGTTAGGCATATGGGCTACAATCGATGGTTACGCGCCCTGAACTTGTTTTCGCTTGAAACTCGGAGGCTGCGCGGTCAACTGATCGAGGTTTTCAAGCTCTTACGCGGGTTCAACGATGTCGATTTTAGAAGTATGTTTAGTTCAAATGATAACCCAACTCGCAACAATGGTTGGAAGTTGGATTTGAAATGGTTTAGGACTAGTGTGTGTGGGAATTACTTTACTTATAAGATCTGTGACATGTGGAACAGGTTACCTCCAGAAGTTGTGAACAGTTCCTCTGTGGATCAGTTCAAGAAAAGGGTAGACGAAATCTTGCACACTATTTGAGTGTGTAAAGACATTTAGGACCTCAGTCTGCGGAAATTTCTTTTCCTATAAAATAGTTAATATCTGGAACCAACTTCCCTCAGAGGTTGTTTCCAGTCATAGTGTAAATCTGTTTAAAAATAGGCTAGACAAAGTACTGAACACACTCATAGTTTAAGATTAAAACCTCAGAAAACTCTGCAGGAGTTCACTTGCTCGGTGTCTCTGTGAGCAAGCTAAATATAGAGCTTTTTATATATTCTCCACTTTCCTGTAAAATTTCTTTGGCTACTTTTCCAGGGTCAAGGTATTTTCTTCAACCTTTTTCCGTACCTGCCTCTGGCAGGGAGGGAGCGGAGGGTGGGGAGAGAGCCTTCTACTTTTCTATCCAGTTTTCTACTACTGCTAGGATAGTTGAAAGAAAAATAAACTTTTACAAAATTTTTCCTGGCACCCGTTGCCATTGGTACCTCCTCGGTATGGGCCACAAGGCCTTTTGAGGTACTTCTTTTCCTTGTAACTCTCTCTTGTAACTCTCTCTCTCTCTCTCTCTCTCTCTCTCTCTCTCTCTCTCTCTCTCTCTCTCTCTCTCTCTCTCTCTCTCTCTCTCTCCTGTAACTCTCTCATATATCAGAATATAGAGCTAATAAATAGCCCCCCTACATTTAAGCCCAACAGAAAATTATCTGCAATCTTAGAAGAGGATATTACTACAGCTCCCTCACTTCCTCGAGCCATTGTAAAAGATGGTAATATAACCCGTAGAGAGTAATAAATTGTAACTACCCTAGCAGCTAAAAGAAATAATATAACTCTTATATAAGATGTGTTAAGCGCCTGTTGAACAATAATCCACTTAGGTAAAAACCCCAAGAGTGGCGGCATTCTGCCCAAAGATAAAAGACCTAACCCAACTCTTAGCTGTCTCTTTACATGTGGTAGATCCCTAACTAATTGAGATAGATGAAATAAATTATAGACCTTAAATAAATAGATCAATCTGATAACAATAAGGCAATAGAGCATAAAATATACCATTCAAACCCTCTCTCTCTCTGCAAACCGGGATGGGAGGAAGGTAAGGTGCTTAACTGGGCGGGGAACGGCGCACTTAAGGAAGGAGGTAGAGAAGGTGCGCGTGGCTAGTCGGAGGACTGCGATCGTTGTCCACGCTGGTGGCAATGACCTGTTCCTCAAAGGCGGTGGGGTAGGTCTTACAGAAGGGATCATCACCGAGATCATGTCTCTTGCGGATGATCTAAAACTGAAGACAGACAGGGGAATGTTAATGGGTATTTTACCGCGAATGAATGCCAGTGACCATGCGCTCAGTAAGGTCATTGGCATCAATGAGAGGGTACAAGACTTATGCGTTCCGCTGGGTGTGAAGTTTATTGACCCCTTCGATGCATTTTTGGGTAGGTGGGACCTTTACCAGAGGGATGGTGTCCACCTCAATAACAAGGGTAAAGGTTTGCTAGGCGCGCTGCTCGACCGGCACCTATACAGAATGGTGAGGTCGAGTCCGGGGAGAGATGATGGGCCCCCACCAGGGGAGAGATGAGGATGAGCCGGTGGCGGACATACCTTCAACTGAAGGGTGTTTCGAAGTACAGGTGGGTGACCCTCCTCGTACGTTGGAGGGGGCTCAGTCTCCTGCGGAAGTTGCCCCCTTGTTAGTGGGGCTCTTCAACTCCCGACAGCCCTGGCTGTTCGGGAAACGTGTCGTGCTAGGGGACGGTCAGAATAGGGAAGGCTCCCTCCGTGCAATGCTTTTTAATGCTAGGTAGTCCAGGCAATTTGTAGTTAGACCTGGGCAAAATTGCTTCAGAAGCTTTCTAAACTGTTTCCAGCTCAGGAACCATTGCCGAATAACATATCCAAAATCCGACAAAATTGGACCCCGGGAACACCCCCAAAAATGAAATTCAAAATGGCGGACTGGATGTTTCCTACGAAAAAAAAAATATATAATTTACGCTTTTATTTATAGAGATACATTTGATGCTTTTTCTTTCAGTTGTAATGTTTTAAATAATTCAACAATATACAACACAACCAGTTATTACGCAAATATAATGTTATATAGCTTTTTACAGATTTTTCTAATCAATAATACAACAATTATTTTTTTCCCAGTTTCAAGTTATGTTCATTACAAAAGAAGTGATACCTGGTCACAAACATACAGAAATTAATCCTCTTCATCACTATCATCGGATAGATTACCGGTACTTGGGTTGTTATCGCAACCACTGATTTGGCACTCGCCACAAGCGGCTGAACAGGGCATTCCATTACGCTTGCATCCACATCTTGAAGTAGCACATTTCGTCTTGCAGGAGCAGCGGATCATGTTGAGTAGATAATTTGGAGCTGGTGGCTTGTCGCAGGCTGTAGGGTAGTAGGAATTATTCTTTACATACCAACCCCACTGTTCTGCATCGATCTTCTCTTCTGTAGACTTCCAGATTAGTATTTGAAAGTATGTGCGAAAGCTGTGGTACTTTGTGGACGCATCGGTAGGTGGCAAACGTTCGGGTGTAACAAAAGATTTAGCTGTAGCTACCTTTTCAACTAACATTCGATGACGTAGTGCGTTAGTGGATTCAAGTGTTTTGCAGCCATACAACAGAAGCATTGCCTTTCTTCCAGCGGCTTCAATGTCAGAGTGTTGGCAACAATCAGAACAGAATGTATTTGCAACTGAACGGAGTTCAGCCACCTTCATCAGTGTGTCGAATGCTTTGGCTTTACCGATCGAAAAAATTCTGGATGTGCTATCACAGCCCGTGAAAGCATGCACAAACAGGAGATACTTGCAGATGTCATTGCACACAGTTCGTAACACATGACATCTTCAAGATTCATGTCTCTGCCAGTGGCAACAGTCATCATTCTCTGAAACAGTAGTGCAGGATCTACTTCTATATCTGAAGCATCAGTGATCACAACGGCAGAAGCAGATCCTAGTGTTTTCACTTTGTCAGATCTTTTGGCAGAATATGTAAAGGCTTGTTTCCCAATCATTTTTACGACAATGTTCGTACCGATTGAATGCAATTGAAGAACGTTAACTCCAGGATCAGCAGTTAGCCCTGTTACAATGTTGCAGAGACCCGAGGTAGAATGGAATGGGGATAAGGATTCCAGACGTTCAAGTACTTTCTTCATGTCATTACTGTCCCTGATTTGTCTACTTCCCCTCATTTCCTTGTTTTCCTTGTGCTGTTCACTACTTTCCAACAAAACTCTGGTGTATTCCTGCATTGCTAAGTTATAAGTGGAACACAGAGGCATAGAAAAGAGCCATGTTGTCCTTTGGATGTCTGTAAATCCACTTCCGCGTGTCAGTCCGCCTCTGCTTTTCAGGGAACGCATTAGTACTTGTTCTATCACCAGGTCTGTGCCGAGTCCGGCCCATAATCTGTCGCTTCTTCTTACCACAAACTTACCTTCCTGGAACATTTTGTTAACGGCTGGATTTTCAGAAGGCAAACAACATTTACTGCAGGTACAGGTATATCGATTTCAGGTAATTGTGATGTCCGGCTGCTGCAATTATGGGGATGGTCTCCAGCATAGCTTGCAAGTGCAAATCCCACGAGCCGGTTCTGTCTGCTGTTATCAAGGAACGTGCAATGTTGATCATTCGTTGATATTCCAACCAGAGTTGACTTGTTTGCGAAGTAGATTGTAGGTCAGTTTTCTTCGCATCCAAAGTGGTAGCAATCTGAGACAATGCATTCGAAGATTCCACATCCTCAACTGATTGTTTGGCGGTCATAACATCGTCGAGCAGGTCACAAGCTTCCTTATGGAGGTCATGAGTTCCATCTTCATTACGAGGGAAAACGTCTGCGACTAGTAAGGTACTAAGAGCTGCATCTACTATCATATGACCACGTATCGCTCTTGAAACAGCTTTTCCAGACATCATGTGTTGCACGGCATTTGGTCCGTATATTTCTTGAAGTACTTCAGACAATCGTGAACCATTCATAAGAGTACCGACTGCTCCCAAAAGATTCATCAGAGTGTGAAATGATCCCAGCATTAAAACAATGTCCTGCAGGTCTCTCTGTTCATTTATGATTTGGGAAGCTTTCCAGAACAAAGGCTGATCAAAGGTAATAATGCATGGGACTTTTTGATCGCGTGCTATCTTGCTCAAATATAGTAATGTCAAAAATATGCAGGTCATGTCAGTTGGCGACATATCTATGATGGGAAGGAACGTGATCGACGCCACACCTGGATGCGAGACACTTGATCCACCGTGAATTGCCTGCATTGTTCCGGACCAACTTGGACCTGATCTTTCTGCTGAAGATATCTGCCAGAGAAGACTAAGTCGACTTATGGTGGCAGTGGGTACTGGAAGTTCGCGGAATGAGATGTCCCTCAACATGCTTCTCGCGTGTCTATATTCCCTAATGTCAACGGTTGCAATCTTCTTAATGTCATTGTCACCAACATTACGCCTGTGAATAGAAGGGTGGATCTTGATCTTCGGAGTTATTGCGGCAATCATACCCATTCCATGAAAGGTATTCTTCCCATCCAAAGTGCAGACATCATGATCGACGTTATCTGCTGCTAGAAGGACTGCAGTGTTTTCATCAACAGTAAAAGAGCCAGACCCACTTGCCAGCGCCGCGTTTCTTTCGAATCTTGTTACTTCTGCATACGACGAACAGTAACCCAGCTGATGGAGAACGTCAATAAGGTACCTTGACCTAAAGTTGTGGTGTAGCTGAACCGACAAACCGATCTGTAGTGGACATAGTAATCCTCTAGGACGGGTTGCTTGCATAATGCTCTGCCCAATTGCACCTATTTTTCTTGAAGCATCCTGTCCCGCAAATGCTTTTGATAATAGCAATTTCAGACTGTTGGGAATGTAATCAAGAGCACTTTCTGCAGTGATGTCATTTGGAGATGGATACACATCTTTTCTAGGCGAGTCAACAGACTTGATATCACTTCTGATTATTTTTGCAGCAGCTTCTACTAGGTAAATCTTCTGTAGCTCTATATCTATATCACATTCTTTCGACTTTTTGTGATAATCTATAAGAATTTCATTAGCTGTCTCTCGTAGTGTTACTACATCTGCCTTCCCACTTTCACCTGATATTATGATCTTGTCTCCGTAACGTTCTAAAAGCTTTCTCTTCATGTGCCTGCGTTCATAGACAGAGCTCTGACTTCCTTGAAGATATTCCTCCATTTTGGAAATTAGGTCTCCAATCAACAGTTGTTCATCATCATTCTCTTCCAGGTAAGCACAGGTCTGAAGGAATGCTTGGTGTTGCTCTTCATTAGTTGGTCTCCCTTTCTTCGAATCATGATCGTCGGAGGAGTATGCGCGAGGAATGTTTTTTCCACTTCGAAAATTTACGCTGCAGGTGTGATGGTAGACACAATCTGCAGCAGGAAGATCACGAAGATAATACTCCAGACGGCCTTTTACATTAAACGACCATTCATCGCAGCGGCTTTCACAGCACCTTTTTATGGTTTCGGAGAACTCTGTAGTTCTTATTTTGACATGCTCTGATTTTGGTTTGTGTTTGGAAAAAAAGTCCACAAAGGTATCACAAAACAAACAGTGAGTAGCACTGGAAAATGCGTATTCATGAAAACGAGCACTTTTCCTTGGTATTGCCTCGGCTGCGGTCTGTCGCTTCTTTATTTCAATGGTCTTTTTATCCGTAAACCTTTTCCTACATACAACGTGAACACTTATTCCAGCTGTTGCAACAACATCGCTTCCACGGCTGCGGCTGGATGCATTTATACCATCTGCTCCTTTTTGCGAGATGTGAACCACTTCCTGTCCGCTGTCCAATTTCTCCTTACAAATCACGCACAATTCTTCAGGGGTCTGCGTTCTTGAAGGCGGACGCACACCGAGTCAGCCGTACACAGAGTCAGTCTGAAACAGAAAACACAAATTAATAAACTGTGTTGCAGTATTTAAAAGGAGTACATAATAACAGTTTTAAAGAAAATGACAAGCACAAATACGCAGATTTGATAGTGGGTAGTAGGAATTAATGAGTTGTATATAATATAAGTTTATAAAGATGTAGCAATGTCCATTCTCACATACACTCCATACAGTATATTTTATTTACATTACGTGACGTCATAGTTTAATACTAGCCGCCTAATACAATTTTTAGTGTCATATAGGTTAATTTAGAAACAAAAATGTGTTTTAAAACATTTTACTGATCAAGAAAAACGTCATAACTCTCTCTACAAAGCGAAATTAAAATTTATTGTATTTCGTAGGAAACTGCCAGTCCGCCATTTTGAATTTCATTTTTCGGGGTGTTCCCGGGGTCCAATTTTGTCAGATTTTGGATATGTTATTCTGCAATGGTTCCTGAGCTGGAAACAGTTTAGAAAGCTTCTGAAGCAATTTTGCCCAGGTTGAAGCTATTTTTGCTCTAGATTGCCTGGACTAAGGTCAATTAGGAACAAGTTTTGCAAGCTATGGGCGCTCTTAGCATCAGAATACCATGATATCGTTGCTATCACCGAGTCCTGGATTCATACTGATCGTAGGGACTACGTTGGGGAGTTCGAAATTCCTGGGTATAGAATGTTTCGCAAAGACCGCACCCATGGGGAGGGGGGTGGGGTACTAATATACGTCAGGGACACGTTGAGTCCGGTTGACTGCCAGTTCCGATCGGAATGGGAGCTGCTTGGTGTCAATCTGAACATGGGGTGGACGAACTATAGGTTAATCTTGGTGTACAGACCTCCGCATCTCCTCCTCGAGGAGGATACAGCCCTGTACACCGAACTCAGTAGCCTGCTAGGTGATAGGGTGTGTGTAGTTTTAGGAGACTTCAACTGTCGCGGCATAAAGTGGGAAGACAGGACTGCTGATGCTGAAGGGAGGAGGCTAGTTGTCTTTGCTGATGAGAACTTCCTCACTCAGTGGGTCAACGAGCCTACACGAGGCGAAAGCGTTCTAGACTTAGTATTCACGACCGAAGACAACCTCGTCACTGGCCTCACCATTGACGAATCGTTGGGCGGGAATGATCATGGTCTGATTAGGTTCCATGTGTGCATCCCTCGGGTGAAGCGTAGTAACTTGAGAGGCAGTAAGCTCGATCTCTGGCAGGGCAGACTTTGTTAGCCTCAGGGATAGCCTAGGTGAGATGGGGTTAGAGGTCGGCGGCGATGTTGAGCGGGTGTGGAGTGCATTCTGGGATGAGTTTATGGTGCTGCAGTCTGCTGCCATACCCTCAAAACCAGTCACACCTGCTTCAATGCAGCCTAAGTGGTTCAATCGTGACATCGCTTTGGCTATCTGAAATAGGAAAGTAGCGTATAGGAGGGCGAAGGCCAATCGTTCCCACGAGAACACTGAAGCATATGTCTGCCTGTGTAGGGAAGTGAAGGCGAAGGTTAGACTAGCGAAACGTAACGAAGAACTATGGGTGGCAAGCCTCTGCAAGGGGAACCCTAAGGAGTTCTTCAGTTATGTTAATAGTAGAAAGCTCATTAGAAGCATGATAGGTCCACTAAAGGACTGAAGCGGCGTTCTGCGAACATCGCTAATGTGCTTAATGAGTACTTTGCGGGAGTGTTCATCAGGGAGGATACCCGCGTCATCCCCGAGCCAGGCGTGAGGCACGAAGGTGCTGGCCTGGATAGTGTTCGATGTACCGTGACAGTCATCGCCGATAGAATAGACAAACTGAGCACGTTTAAGGCTCCTGGGCCAGACCAGTTTCTCCCCAGAGTGTTGCGAGAAGTGCGCGACCAGGTGGCTCCCCACCTGGCTACAGTCTTCAACAAATCGTTGGAGATGGGCCAGGTGCCTGGTGACTGGAGGGAAGCCAACGTGACCCCTATCTTTAAGAAAGGGGATCGCGAAAGTCCAGGGAACTATCGTCCCATTAGTCTCACTTCAGTTGTAGGTAAATTATTAGAAGGGATAATAGCTGATAGGATCGTTGACCAGTTGGATTCCTACAATCTGCTTGGGGACTCCCAACATGGGTTTAGATGGCATAGGTCGTGTCTCACCAACTTGCTCTAGTTTTTCCACATCATATTGAGTGAGTATGATAAGAGTAGGGCGATTGATATACTTTATCTCAACTTTGAGAAAGTCTTTGATAAGGTACCTCACCGCTGGCTAATGGCAAAAGTGCGCGCGCTGGGTATCGGTGGGGAAATAGGTAGGTGGATTGAAAACTGGCTGAGGAATAGGCGGCAGAGGGTTGTAATTAAAGGGGCTAGTTCGGGTTGGGCCTCGGTCACTAGTGGGGTTCCGCAGGGTTCCATTTTGGGGCCACTGTTGTTTATCATTTACATAAATGATATCGACGGTGGCATCGTCAGTCGGATCACCAAATTCGCTGATGACACCAAGCTTGGGGCCAATGTTGGGACGCCCGAAGCGATCGAGCAACTGCGTGCGGACCTAGGTAGGATAGGAGAGTGGTCCGAAAAGTGGCAAATGCCGTTTAACTTGGGTAAATGCAAAGTGATGCACATTGGCTCTGCCAATCCCATCCCAAGTCAGACTACTTGATGTTGGGTAGTAATATCGAGGTGACTGATTTAGAAAAGGACTTGGGTGTCCTAATTAGCAGCGACCTTAAGCTTACGAAACAGTGTGTAGAGGTGGAAAAGAAAGCCCAGAAACTATTGGGTTATATCAGGAGGCAATTTCAGTTTCGGAACAGAGATTGTGCTCTCACTGTACAATTCCCTTGTTCGGCCGCACCTGGAGTATGCTGTGCAGTTCTGGTCGCCCACCCTCAGGAAAGATATTGAGAAGCTGGAGCGAGTGCAGGCGACGGCCACAAAGTTAATCCCTTCCATTAGGCATATGGGCTACAATCGACGGTTACGCGCCCTGAACTTGTTTTCGCGTGAAACTTGGAGGCTGCGCGGTCAACTGATCGAGGTTTTCAAGCTCTTAGGCGGGTTGAACGATGTCGATTTTAGAAGTACATGTTTAGTTTAAATGATAACCCAACTCGCAACAATGGTTGGAAGTTGGATTTGAAACGGTTTAGGACTAGTGTGTGTGTGGGAATTACTTTACGTATAAGATCTGTGACACATGGAACAGGTTACCTTCGGAAGTTGTGAACAGTTCCTCTGTGGATCAGTTCAAGAAAAGGTTAGACCAAATCTTGCACACTATTTGAGTGTGTACAAAATTTTCCCTGGCACCCGTTGCCATTGGTACCTCCTCGGTATGGGCTGCAAGGCCTTTTGAGGTACTTCTTTTCCTTGTAACTCACTCTCTCTCCATTGAATATAGATTTAATTTGTGTAACCTTTCCCAGTTATTTAGTTCTTTGCACCCATTGATCTTGGCTGTGAAGCTTCTTTGAATCCCTCCTAACTGACTAATGTCTTCTTTTTTATTTGGGAATGTTAGGACCGAGCAGTATTCCAACTTTGGTATGATTGGCATTTTCAATAGAGGATTCATTATCTTCCTATCCCTTCATTTAAAGGTTCTCAGTATCTGCCATTATTCTCTTTGCTCTGTTTACTGCTATCTTATTTTTTTTCAAATTTCGCATCATCAGTCATTACAAATCAAATCTTTTGCTTCAGAATTTCTCTGAATTTTCTGTCCATTTTGGGTATAGTACAGTATTCCATGGATTTTAGGTCCTCCCTTTTTCTGTACCTTAACACTTGAAATTTCTCAGTGTTAAACTTTATATTGTTGTCTTCCGACCATTTGTACGATGGGTCGTCAGAAAATAAGTTTACACAGCGTATAATTTTGTAACTAAAGGACCTACATTGATTGTTTGTATCAGTTGAATTTGTTAATCATTGTTGGCAACACTGCACATAGATTCGGCTGCCATCTACCGTACATTGGTTATATAAGTCAGTTGAACATGGCGGCTCGACTGGAATGTGCCCTGTCATTTCTGCAACGATATTCCGAGTCTGTCAGTGGTTAAGAACTTCTCGAGTGCATTGTCACAGGAGATGAGACATGGGTTCATTACCATACTCAGGAAACAAAATGTGCCAGCATGGAATGGAAAACCCTTGGGTCCCTGCGAGCGACCAAAGAAGTTCAAGATTGTGAGGTCTGCTGGCAAAGTGATGGTTACCCAGAGTGTCTACTACTCTGGCAAACAGGGGAAACTCAGGGAATTTATGATGACTCTGGAAAACTGGGAAAACTCTGGGAATTTGTAGAAAAAATTTGAAGTCTTGGGGAATTTTGTGAACTCAACTAATTTGGCTGTTTGCTGAGCCCAAATGTTTCAAATACTGTACAGTCAACCCTCGTTATAACGGACTAATAGGGGGGAAAAGGTGTCCGTTATAGCCGATTGTCCGATATAACTGACGGTACTGGTAACCTACGGTATACGTATACAATACGGTAATGGAGATACTATATACAGTACTGTGCACTGTCTGCTGAACACGATACATGATAAATGATACAGAAAATAATGAAATATAATGAAATATAATAAAAATATTAAAGTTAGCTTGTCCTTGGCCTTACGAATGTTGGAAACAGTTTGCTTTTTCATGCCATACTCCGCGGACACCTTGGCCACCGAAGCACCCGCCTCTAACTTCTTGATTAATTCCAGCTTCTGGGTCACCGACAGGGTCACACGCTTCTTCTTTTCCTGGTTAATGTCGCTAGTGGTGTGTCCGGTTTATCTGATATCCGCTCTAACGGGGTCCGTTATAGCGAGGGTTGACTGTATATGTATTTTTAAAAAAATTTATGAGTGCACATTTTTCTTATGTTGAGGTATTTATGATTGATTTTATTTATAATCACACAATCACAAATAAATAAAAAATAACCTTTAATTTGATCCCTGTAAATCATGTTATGGATAAATAATGTTATAGTAGAAATGAAGTTATAGTAGAAATGAAGTTATAGTAGAAATGAAGAAGTTACTCTGGCATTTTTTAATTTTTCCTCTGGAAAATGGGGAAAACTCCGGGAATTTTGCATGAGGAGCTGGTAGACACTATGTTACGTGTTTTGTGACCACAAAGGCATTTTGCTCGCAGACTTCATGCAAAAAGGCACAACAATCAATGCAGCTACATATTGTTAAACACTGGAATGTTTTCGAGTGGCCATTAAACGTAAATGTCCTGGACTGCTCCATAGAGCAGGGCACTGTTCCAGTCAAGCTGCCATGTTCAACTGACTCGTATAACCAATGTATGGTAGATGGCAGCCAAATCGACTTGCAGTGTTGCCAACAATGATTAACGAATTCACCTGATACGAACAATGAATGTAGGTCCTTTAGTTACGAAATTATATGCTGTGTAAACTTATTTTCTGACAGCCCCATCGTAGATTCTGTTCATGTCTGTTTGTAGAGATCCTATAACTTCTGGGTTTCTTATTTTTCTACTGATCTTTGTCTCATCGGCAAAGGATATTACTGTGCTGTCTCTGGTAACATCCTCATCTATGTCAGTTAGCATGATTATGAAGAGTAATAGAGCTAATACTGTTCCTTATGGTACTGAGCTGAGGACCTCTGATTCTGATGGATATTCCTTGAACTGTAATGACTTGCTGCCGCTCACTAAGAAAATTATATATCCATTTCCCTACTTTTCTTGTTATTCCCATATATTTCAGTTTATGTATTATGATTCCATGGTCACACTTGTCGAACACTTTGGCAAAGTCTATAGTGCGTGTTCTTTCCTTTCCTGTTCCTTTTATATTGGTGGTTATTGCAATAATGTTTTGATCAGTTATTATAGGTGGGGATATTTCTGTGTTATCAATTAAGTTGCTGTTGGTTGTAAATGCCAAATCTAGGCAGTTATTTTTTCTTGTTTTTTCTCATTTCTTGTGTTAACATAAATTCATCAGCTAGAGCTAGGAGCATTTTTGCCTGCTCCTGGTCTTCCTGCATGCCCGCCTTGGCCTGGTGTCTACATATATTTTTTCCTATCCTTTTATATTTCTTGAATAGAAAATTAAGATCACCACAGAGAAAAATATTTGGGGTTGGAGAATGTATAAGGTTGTAACATATATTCTGCTCGATTTTTTAGTTCATTCAGAACGAAAATTAAGTGACATGATGATAAATTAATCATCAGTATAATTCCCTTCTTTTTCTATAACCTCTTCCCACCTGTAGAAAAGTTTTTTTTATGTCACGTTCGAAGAAATCCCTTGGTTTTGAGTTAAAAAAAGCACTCACTTCGTTTTTGATAGCTTCCCTGGATTGCAACTTTTGTCCATCTAGGTGGTGTTGCAGACTTCTGAATAAATGGTGGTCTGAAGGTGCGATGTCCGGAGAATAAGGTGGATGAGGCATTTTTTCCCAACCAAATGCCTCCAATTGGGCAGTGGTGATTTGAGCAGTGTCAGGGTGCACGTTATCCTGGTGGAATAGAACACCTCTGCGATTAATTAATGCAGGATGTTTTTCTTGTAATGTCATCTTCAGTCATTGGACTTGTTGGCAGTAGACTTCAGCTGTGATTGTTTGGTTATCTGGCAGAAGCTCAAAATGAATAATTCCTTGCATATCCCACCAAACACACAGCAAAATTTTCTTTGGATGGGGTCCATTCCTTGGCTGAGGTTCAGGCTGTTTCACGGCTAAGCCACTGATGTCGACGCTTAATATTGTTATAGAGGACCCATTTTTCATCCCCAGTGACAATCCGATTAAAAAATGGTGCCTGCAGTTGCCGAGAATGCAGTGATGTGCTGCAAATATAGATTCGATGTTGAAGATTCACTTGTGACAAATCATGTGGAGAAAATATATACTAGCCTAAGTTATTTTGTATCATTCTGTATCATGATAAAACGTGTGTGAACCTGTCGCCGCGTGTATTTTGCAACATTTCTAAAACTATTTTGCATTATCTTGGGGTTATTCTATTATCTATCATCCATTTTCTAATTGAGCAGAATTTATGTTAACCTGATAGATCTTTTATATATATATATATATATACAGGGTGGGCCGTAAGTTTCCATACATAGGAAAAATTAAACGTTTGTTTTTATGTTTCAGATACCCTAAGAATATGCATTTGACATAAGATCTTGTTTACTGATGAAGCAAATTTTTACGTCAATGGAGAGGTTAATCGGCAAAACATACGTTATTGGAGTAATGCTAACCCTAACTGGCTGAGTCCGACGAAGATGCAAGGTGCCGGTAAAGTGATGGTATGGGCGGGATATGGGGTGACAGAATTATTGGACCAATTTTTGTCAGTGGAAATCTTAATGCCGAAAGGTATCTTAACATGTTGCAAGAAGAGATTTTCCCATCCCTGCTAAACGAGGAAGGTAACTTCCCAGTTTACTTCCAGCAAGATGGAGCTCCACCTCATTATGGTCTTCACGTGCGTCAGTATTTGGATCAGCAGTTTCCGGATGCTTGGATTGGTCAGCGTGGTCCTGTGGAGTGGCCTCCCAGATCCCCAGATCTCACCCCCCTTGATTTCTATCTTTGGGGGCACTTGAAGGCCATGGTGTATCAGGAAAAGATACGAGACATAAATCATCTAAAGGAACGTATCACCAATGCCATTACAAGCATAACGTCAACTGTGCTAATGCGTGTTCATCAACAGTGGGGAACACGTATTGAAATGTGTTTTCAAAACAATGGCAACCATGTAGAGCATATTATATAAATAAAAATGGTTGTCCATAAAAAAATGTTTATTTCCTGTGGGTCGTAAGTTTCCATACATAGGAAAAATAAACATTTTTTTATGGACAACCATTTTTATTTATATAATATGCTCTACATGGTTGCCATTGTTTTGAAAACACATTTCAATACGTGTTCCCCACTGTTGATGAACACGCATTAGCACAGTTGACGTTATGCTTGTAATGGCGTTGGTGATACGTTCCTTTAGATGATTTATGTCTCGTATCTTTTCCTGATACACCATGGCCTTCAAGTGCCCCCAAAGATAGAAATCAAGGGGGTGAGATCTGGGGATCTGGGAGGCCACTCCACAGGACCACGCCGACCAATCCAAGCATCCGGAAACTGCTGATCCAAATACCGACGCACGTGAAGACCATAATGAGGTGGAGCTCCATCTTGCTGGAAGTAAACTGGGAAGTTACCTTCCTCGTTTAGCAGGGATGGGAAAATCTCTTCTTGCAACATGTTAAGATACCTTTTGGCATTAAGATTTCCACTGACAAAAATTGGTCCAATAATTCTGTCACCCCATATCCCGGCCCACACCATCACTTTACCGGCACCTTGCATCTTCGTCGGACTCAGCCAGTTAGGGTTAGCATTACTCCAATAACGTATGTTTTGCCGATTAACCTCTCCATTGACGTAAAAATTTGCTTCATCAGTAAACAAGATCTTACGTCAAACGCATATTCTTAGGGTATCTGAAACATAAAAACAAACGTTTAATTTTTCCTATGTATGGAAACTTACGGCCCACCCTGTATATATATATATATATATATATATATATATATATAATATATATATATATATATATCAAAGTTTCCCAACTCATTGCCATTTTGCTTTCCAGCTTATTTAGTTTGGTTATTGCGCTTGTGTACAGGGTGGGAGAAAAGTCTTTAAGGATTTTATACATACAACTGTTTAGTTAACAACATTATACAGATAAGTGTTCAAATGATGAAACAAATCAAACAAAAAGTCTAAGAATTTTATTCATACAAGTATTTTGTTAAATTGTAATTTAATCTTGAAAGAGTTCCCCATACATTTGTGGATTCTCCCTGTGAAACTCTTCATTGTTCTTCTGAACATATCAAGTGGGATCATTTTCAGTTCTTCATTTATTCTGCGGTCAACGGCATTTACATTTGGATAGATGAAACAAGGAGTGTAGAGTTTGTAACGCAAATAAGTTCAAAGCCAGACCATCTTCCTTCAAGTTTGACATCCAGAATCTCAAGGGCAGCTGCAGAGTAATGTGGCGGCGCTCCATGTTAAAGCCAATTTCTGCCAATGCCATTAGTAAACTGTAGCAAAACTTTGTCTCTCAATACCTGGTAATAGCATTTTCCATCCATCGTATCTCAATATGTCAAAGGAAACTAGTCCTGAATAACCAATGCACACCCAAACTGTTAGCGTAGCCGTTTTAATGGGTTTACTCAATTGTATTTTGGGATTTTTTTTTCACTCATTAGTGAATCTTGTGTTTGTTTCCTTTACTCATTAAACTGAAGACACATTCATCTGAAAATTTGATCTTTAGAAGGAAATCTGGATCACTGTTGAGAAATTTTCTCATTGTTTTAACAAACTGCTGCAGTCTATCAGAATCATCATCGTATATGAGCCGAGAGTAAGTGGGTTTGTGATTGTGCTGTGATTTCAATATTTTGGCTTCTGAAAATTTTTAAATATCAATTCCTCTGCGACTTTTCTCGTTGTTGTTGGATCGACTTGAAAACTGGCAAGGACATTTTCTTTGTTGTTGTCTCCTGTTGCCGTTACTGGCCCTCCGTTTCTTGGATGATCTTTCACCAGGCTCCCTGTTTCCAGAAGTTTGAGCTTTCAGTATCGAAGATGGTTGCATTGATGGTGGCTTATGTGTTTCTTGAAATAAACGCAAACTTTCTTCACAATTATTATAAGAAATAGCCCACGGTACAAGATACTTTTTTTTCATTGCTGTATTCCATCTTTACTGACGTGGTGCTGACTGGGGCTGGGGCCTTCCTGGTCTTGTATAGTTGCTTTGAAAAGTATTGCATACATTGCAGTGATATCATTGGAGTTTATTTTGTATTATTAACACGTTATTTGTATGTATGAAATCCTTAGATTTTTCTCCCCTCTACATATACCATTCAACTTTTCAAATGTTCTGCGAGATGATTTCTCATTTCACAAAGGTCAAGCTTGTTGCCCCTCCTCTCAATATATATATAATATATATACAGTAAACCCTCAATTTAACGGACCCCGATGTAACGGATTTCGGATTTAACGGACTGAACAAATAATAATACAGTACATTAATTAATAATAATTTTAAAAAATTAAAAATTTAAAAAAAAAAATTAAAAATCTTAAATGCCGCACTGTGCGGTCAGGTTGTATACAGTGTTTCTGTGATTTCTGAATTGTGACTTTATTTATTAAATAATTTTGCAATCCTTACAATTCAAAATGGCATCAAGTGATAGAGGAGTTAAAAGAAAGTGTGTGAACTTAAATGTGGCACAGAAATTAGAGCTAATTGAGAAATTAGAACAAGGCATCTCAGTAGCACGTGTTTGTGAAATTTATGGTGTAAAAAAACAAACTGTTTCTGATATCCGTAAATCAAAGGCCAAATTGCAACAGTTTTCTTTAAAATACAGTGTTGATATCTCTAAATGTGGTTCTACAGTGGGGAGTAGAAAACACATGAAAGTTGTGCAAGATAAAAACTTAGAAGAAGCTGTGTATAAGTGGTATGTTCAACAGAGATCTAGTGGTGTTAATGTACGAAGTCTCGAGTTGAAATCTGCATGTGAAACTCTTGGAAAACACATGGGACTTAATGTTAAGGCAAGTGATGGGTGGCTGTGGCATTTTAGAAAAAGGCATGGCATTGTGAACAAGACAACCTGTGGTGAATCTTTAAGTGCAGACACTTCACAGGTTGAGCCATTTAGAAAATTTATAAATGAACTTATTAAATCTGAGGGCCTTACATTCGATTTAATGGACTTTCGGCATTAACGGACACCCCTTCCCCCCTATTAGTCCGTTAAATCAAGGGTTTACTGTGTATATATATATTATATATATATATATATATATATATATATATATATATATATATATATATATATACACACAGTACTGTGCAAAAGTCAGAGACCACTGTTGATCTGATAATTATTAGATAATCTGTTCTATGAAAATTGGTTTTGATACTAAAATACATATTAACTAGAACCTCTGGTTCATATTAACATATAACTAAGTTATTACTTAAGTGTATAAAATTGCATAAGCTGGATGACCCTTTAGTCTGTATAAATTGGACTCGAGGGTTGATTCATTATACAGGGTGTCCCATAAGTCCGGCATCATAGGAAAAATAATAAAAAAAAGCAAAACAAAAGCTTTTATTTACAGAACATGCTCAATATGTCTACCATTGTTTTCAATACACAAATTCAGATGTGATACCCAGTCAGCAAGCACACGGTGAATGATGTCAGGAGTAATGGTGTTACATGCCCCAATAATGCGCTGCCACAAATGTTCAACACACCTAATTTTCTCTGCGTATACCAGTGCTTTCAAGTGGCCCCAGAGATAAAAATCTAGTGGTGTGAGATCTGGGCTTCTAGCTGGCTATTCCACAGGCCCTCGATGTCCTATCCAATGACCAGGGAATTGTTGGTACAGGTATTCCCTTACTTGGGTGCTGTAATGTGCAGGAGCTCTGTTTTGCTGGAACCATGTTGGGAAATTTCCTTTTTCATTCAAGACACTTGGAAATGCTTCTTCCTTGAGCATACGTAGGTAGGTGCCTCCAGTGACATGTTCATTGAAAAAGAGGAGGCCTATGATGTGATCCTTCCAAATGTCACACCACACCATCACCTGCGATGCACCTTGTTCCTTTGAAGAGGTATACCAGTGAGGGTTGTTTTGAGACCAGTAGCGGGTGTTCTGTCGATTTACCTCACCATTTCCATAAAAAACAGCCTTGTCACTGAACAGAATGGTGGATGGGAAATTTGCATCCCGAGCATATTGTTCTGTAGCCCATTCACAAAATTCCATCCACTGGTCGGGATCATCTTCGCTTAATTTCTGTAGGATCTGAAGTTTATGTGGATGCCATTTGTGAGCCTGAAGAATGTGATGGATGCTACTTTTCAACACTCCTGTCTCGGTGGACAATCGCCGAAGAGACTTATTGGGACATCTGTTAAAATGAGCCAGGATAGCAGTCGCTGTATCATTGTCAGTGGACCTCCTTGAAGGTCCACTGCGTGGTTTATCTTCTATGGATCCTGTTTCCTTAAACTTTGCAACAAGTCTGCTAACACAACTCTGTGTTATTGGCTCACAGTCTGTTAAATTCAGCAGTGGCCTCTCTCTGACTCCGATTTCCTATGAGTAGAATTATCTGGATTCATTCTTCCTTGCTCACAGACATTATGGCCTGTAGAAAGAGAAAAATATGAATTATGGTTTGTAGAAATAGAAAAATATGAATTTCTCCTATGATGCTGGACTTATGGCACACCCTGTATTACTTATAACGCATGTGTTTAAAGATCTAGCGAGCTATTACTGATGGATCTGCAGTAAATGCTCCTAAGCTATTGTTATATGAATATTTACAATTAAAAGTATTAACATATTCACTTAAATTCTGCAAAACAAATTTATCCAAAACATTTCTCATTATAATCCTAATTCATGCTGTTTTTTTTCTTTCACAGGCTTAAGAAATGACAAAAAGTACAATTTTTGATGAGAATAGATATAAAATAATACATTTGCATGGTGAGGGACTGAGTCAAAGAAAAGTAAGTAAATCTACAGGCGTTTCCAAAACTGGTGTTAAAAAAATCTTGGCTGATCGCCCCAGATCAGGGAGGCCCTCTAAGCTTTCTCCATCTGATCTACACTATCTAAAGATTACTTCCCTTTGAGACAGATGCAAATCCAGCGCTTCACTTGCAGCAGATCTCGAAAAACAATAGGTGTCTCAGTTGATCCCTTTACTGTATGAAGGAAACTTAACTCAGTAGGTCTTAAAAGACGTGTTGCAGCAAAAAAGCCACTTTTAAGGAATGGAAATAAAGAGAAGAAAATGTGCTTTGGAACACAAGTATTGAATATCTGAGACCTACTGAATTAAGCTTCCTTCATACAGTAAAGGGATCAACTGAGACACCTGTTGTTTTTTCGAGATCTGCTGCAAGTGAAGTGCTGGATTTGTGTCTGTGTCGAAGGGAAGTAATCTTTAGATATTGTAGATCAGATGGAGAAAGCTTAGAGGGCCTCCCTGATCTAGGACGATCAGCTGGGGTCCCATTTGATCTGTGATGGGCCAAGATTTTTTGTACACCAGTTTTGGAAATGCCTGTAGATTCACTTATTTTTCTTTGACTCAGTCCCTCACCATGCAAATGTATTATTTTATATCTAATCTCATCAGAAATTGTACTTTTTGTCATTTCTTAAGCCTGTGAAAGAAAAAAAAACAGCATGAATTAGGATTATAATGAGAAACGTTTTGGATAAATTTGTTTTGCAGAATTTAAATGAATATATCAATACTTTTAATTGTAAATATTCATATAACAATAGCTTAGGAGCATTTACTGCAGATCCATCAGTAATAGTTCGCTAGATCTTTAAACACATGCGTTATAAGTAATATAATGAATCAACCCTCAAGTCCAATTTATGCAGACTAGAGGGTCATCCAGCTTATACAACTTTATACACTTAAGTAATAACTTAGTTATACATTAATATGAACCAGAGGTTCTAGTTAATATGTATTTTAGTATCAAAACCAATTTTCATACAACAGATTATCTAGTAATTATCAGATCGACAGTGGTCTCTGACTTTTGCACAGTATATATATATATATATATATATATATATATATATATATATATATATATATATATATATATATGAGGGTGATCAAATTATTAGAGCCACTACATAAAAATAGTTTTTCTTGTATAAGTTTATTTCTAATGCAAATAATAGTAAAATTTGGCTAATTTAAACACTTATTTTATTTGAGAATATATTTATATACACTCTACAGTCATATTAAACACATTTAGTACTTAGTGGGTCCTCCTTTGGCCTTAATTAAGGCAGCAACCCGTCGAGGCATACTCTCTATACAGGCTTTGCAGCTGGCCTGTATCTCAGGATCATGGTTCCAAACGGCAATTATTCATTCTATTAACTGTATTTGAGTTGTTATTTCCTCGCCTTTCAGTCTACGCTTTACTATTCCCCATAGGTTTTCGATAGGGTTCATATCCAGAGAATTTCCTGGCCAATCCACGAGAGGAATATTCTTTGCAGCCAGAAAACTTTTAACTGACTTTGCAGTGTGGCATGGGGCCGAATCTTGCATAAAATGGAATGGCTCACCATTTGGAAACCAGTCGGCAATCTGTGGAATAAGTCTTGTTTCCAAAACCTTTTGGTATTGGTCTTGCCTCATAGTACCCTCAACAATGTAAATTCATCCAGTACCTTTACCGCTTATCACTGCCCATATCATGACAGATGTTGGATGGATGCTTAACCATACTTACGACACAGTCTGGATGATATTCCTCACCAACATGTCGCCTAACATACTGTGATTTATCAGACATGACTTGGCATGTGGATTTGTCACTGAAACACCTGCAAATGAAAAGAGAAAGAAATGATTGCAACCAAAATGAAATGTGCCTTGTCATACAAATATCAAAATAATACATTTTACTCAAAATAAGCATACAAGATCACTAAAATATTGTGACTTACCGATTTCCAGTCATCTACAGTGAACTTTGAGTAGTATTTAGCCCACTTTAAGCATTTTTTGATCATTGTTCAAGTCAGTTTTGTCATTTTCCTTGGCTGGCAACTACTCAATCCAAATTCCCTGGCACACCTTAAGGTCATTGTCAAAATATTGAGGTTTTCCTTCTCCAGCTCCAATTTAAGTTTGTTAGTAGTGCTTCTCCTATTATTTACTAGTTTCTTTTCAATGCATCTGTCGGCTCTAGGTGTAGATATCCTTTTCCAACCACATTTACCCTTTCTTTTTGTGACGCATTCAGTTCTCAGGCTATTTTTCTGTGAGAATAATCAGTTGCAGTCAGCAGCGAGAGCATTCTACCATTCTTCTTTGGCAATATATCACATTTCTTACCCATGTTGGGTAGCCTACAGTACATAAAAGTTATTTCTGTAAAGAAACACTAACTTAATAAAAAGAATCACAATACGTTGCTGAGAAACAATATCAGATGGGTGTATGAGTGCGTATTCCATGTACAATGGTTTAAATATAATAACTTATCATTAACTTAACATACACTTAACGCACCTGACCACTTGACACAACCTTCCACATTCACAGCTGAAACACTACTGAAACCACTTTTCACATACTCCCCTCACCCTACTCCCCAAATTAACCCCTATCCCCAGTTTCTGTTATTCAGGTAGAGAACACTACATGTGTTAACAATTTGGCATACTGTCTGCATACTTAAAAGGTTATTATTTAAACTAAAAACACCATATTATAATGAAAATGTGTTTTTCAAGGGGTGGCTCTAATAATTTGATCACCCTCTGTGTGTGTGTATATATATATACTGTATATATATATATCAGTGGCGACTCGTGGTATAAATGTATTGGGGTGCGATTTCATAAAATTTATAATTTTTAGAATTCTAGTACATAAACAATCACATGGTGCTTCCGTACGGTACTTATATGTCAAAAGAAGCCATAAATTTGTATTAAAAAAATATTTTAATAAAATATAAAAATAATTGTTGAATAAATTTGACTATAATAAATTTGACTATAATAAATTTGACTATAATAAATTTGACTATAATAAATTTGACTATAATAAATTTGACTATAATAAATTTGACTATAATAAATTTGACTATAATAATGTACCACTGTACGACAACACGGACTCACAATAGGCTAGTGCGAATCCAACTGCCGCTCACAAGAGTACTGTACTTGTATTAACATATGCGGCTATGCCAGACGTACAATTCTAGTGAATTACAAATAAGTAATAATTTTAATAAAATACATATAAATGGCTTATATCATTATTACTGAAGTAACTATTAGTAAAAATAAAGTTATTATAAAAAAAATTCGCGATTGTACTTATATTTTCATTACAGCAGTAACATATAATTTATATTTACTTGAGCAAAAAATCTATCGCTCCATTTGGCTGCAATATTATTTTGTATTCAAACAGCGGTACGCTGTTTGAAGCTATGCTATAAGTTTAGAATATTATGTACTATATGAAGGCTTACTCAAAATGCCTCATGAATCATGATATGCCACATGAATTTTTAAAATATATTTCAAGAATATTTATTTTAATATCTTAAAATTAATATATTTTTTATCTGTTAAATTAATATTTATCGTTTCAAGCAAGGGGGAGCGACCGCTCCATCGCTCCTATACGCCAGTCGCCACTGATATATATATATAATATATTATACACACACACACACACACACACACACACACACACACACACACACACACAGGGTGTTTTATGACATGTGGGATGCAGTTTCAGGATTGATTCAGGACCTGAAAACAATCCATGAAGTTTATATAAACATACTCGTATGCCCGAAATCGCCTTGTTTCTGAGTTACAGCCCGTTGTGTGTTCCAGCAAGTATCCACCTTACCTTTAAAGGAAGTGCTCAAAATGACAGCCTTGCGCTTGAATACACGCCTGAACTTGCCTCGTCATAGACTGCCTGAAGCGTTCAAACATTCCAGGTATTGCTCAGATTTTATGGCATCCTTGTTCTACACGTTGATGAAGCATTTCAACGTTGTCCATGTGTGTCACGTAAATGATGAATTTCAGATGACCCCACGTAAAAATCGAGTAGATTCAGGTCCGGGGAGCGAGCAGGCCATGTAATGGGTCCTCCATGGCCTATCCATTTATCAGGGAAATGGTCATCCAAATAGTCTCTGGCTACTCGACTAAAATTAGGCAGAGCCCATCATGCATAAACCACATATGACGTCGGACACCAAGAGGAACTTCATCTAGTAAATCGCTTAAATCATTCCTTAAAAAATTGGAATAGGATTCTCCTGTTAATCTTTCAAGCAAAACAAAAGGACCGATTAAGTTGTCTGCAATAAGTCCTGCCCATACATTGATACTAAATTGTTGTTGGTGCCTTGACTGGATGATGGCATGTGGATTCTCTTTAGCCCAGTGATGAGTGTTGTGAAAATTGATCACGCCATTTCTTGTGAAGGTAGCCTCATCAGAAAACAACACGGAGCATAGAAAAAGAGGATCGCAAGCACACTGTTGAAGGAACCAAGTACAAAAAGCCTCTCATGGTGGGAAATCAGCTTCAGTAAGGCCTTGTACTATCTGAATGTGTTATGGGTAAAGCTGTTTTTTCCATAAAATTCTCCACACCATTGTGTATCTTACACCCTCTGGTGCTAACACCAGGATGTTCCTCCACACGATTCAGGACCCGCTTCTCCAACTCAACAGTTCTAGCGCTGATTGGTCTACCACCATCTGAAACTCACTTGTTGAATGATCCTGTATCACCAAGATGCTCGTCTATTCTCTGAAAGGTCGTCTTATCTGGCAGACGGCGATTTGGAAACCTTTCCGCATTACATTCGACAAGTCCATACGTGAGATGCATGTCTGCCATTTCTCTGTTTGAATAAGCCTCCATTCTCACTTCAAGCGCACACTATTACTGAATAGCACAAAAACTTTTAAGGTTTTTTTTTTCACTGGACTGCTCTACACACAACGATATTGAAACATGTCATAGAGTGTACGAAACATTACAATCGACAAGGCCATACATGAAGTAAGTCTCGTACACACTCACAAACATTGTCGGCAAGCAGTGTTTGTAAACAGTTTGTGGAAAGAATTGCTGGAACACACAACGGGCTGTAACTCGGAAACAAAGCGATTTTGGGCATATGTTTATATAAACTTTTTTCATTGTTTTCAGTTCCTGAATCCATCCTGAAAGTGCGTCCCACATGTTATGAAACACCCTGTATATAAGTGGAGCAATGTGATGTATGGGGTTGCGATGGGCTGGCAATGTGCCGCCCCAGGGTGTATGAAGCGGTCTGAGTAAACTGTGGAGTAGTCTGTAGGGCTGGGCTGTGGAATTGTTCCCCTGAGGCAGGTGCATTATTGTCATGTCAGCTGATGAAGTGAATGGGAGTGATTGAGGAATTTTCTGCCTGTTCTTGCCTCTACCTCACTGCGGTGGGAGAGGCATTTGGGTATAAAAAAAAGTGTGTGTGTGTGGATACAACATAATGAGGTATTTGTTCTTTTAGGTATTCACTAAACATTATAGTAAAATGATGCAGGACTTTATTCAAGATGACCATGAGCACTCTGTGTGCGTGGTAAGCCTCGCTGTGCAGCTCTTTACAATGCCAACCATTGCCCATATGCTTATTGGGGAAGAGGACGTGTTGGCAAGGCTGCTTAATACCTTTCTCGCCGAGTGTAACAAAAACCTTAAAAATAGTAAGTCAATTCACCCCGAGAAACTAAGTAGCTTAATTATAGAGAATCACTGTTGCTAAATTTTAGACTTTGCAGTTAGACACGCTTGTAAGTATCATTACAGGATAACTTGAAATGGATTTTGAAATTTTTATTGTATTTCAGATAAACTCTACCTTGAGTCGAAAGGTCGAGACATTAACACCTTTAAGAGAATTCAGTACATACTGTATGACTTTAAATACCTTTTGGGTTTTAAACCCGAAGTGTGGACAACAGAGCTACGAAAAGGCTTCCTGCATGGTTTTGAGAAGCTTCTATCTCTGCTTTCCATGATGCAGGTGGGACTGAGGAACTCTGCATTTGGTGGTTTTGTTAAGAACAGCGTAATAGGTTAATTTTCAATGCGTTTTTCTCACGCTCTGAGGTCATAAAATTTGTAGTCTTTATACCAAATTAACCCTTTGAGGACCAAGGGACATATTTGTCCCAAGGAAATAATAATATAAATTGTACAATGATGCAATGTTTCTACAAATACATCTACATGTTTATATAGGTATCGTTTAGTTGTCGGAAAATTAACCCAAAAATGGGTCATTTAAGTGACTATAGTTACTAATATCTAATTGTAAAACAATAAAACTTAAACTTTTAAGTTCAAAGAAACGTATACTGGTCATCAAAGGGTTAAATGTTCAGTTCTTCGCATGAAGCCTTACCATTCTTTTGGATACTTTATACGAATCTGTTTTGTTCAATTTTGTTCACGCGTAAGTAAACTTGAAAAACTATATCGTTATTTAGGGAATGGATCCAATGGTGAGGCAAGTGTGGCAGCACATGGAATTTGAACCCGAATGGGAGTCTGCTTTCAATCTCCACCTCAAGCTATCATCCATTTTGCCACTCCTCATTGAATGGGCTGCTTCGGATCAAGTGGTTTTGATCAAGGCTTACCGGTAAGCTTATTTCTCTAATTGGGTAAAGGAGCTTAAGTCTTGAAAAAGGATTGAAAAATCTTAAACATTCCTAAATTATTTAAAAAGTTCTCGCACGATAATATATCTAATTTTAAGTCGCGCACAAATGTGTAGAATGTTATAAAAATTTTAAAATATTAAATATAAAACTTAGAAATATTCACTATTTTCAGTTCTCATTCTTTTAAAGAGAGAGAAAAAGCTTCTAAGTTTCAACCATTCATAGTTTTTGTTTTAAAATATTCAGGTACGATATGCATTTTATCAGTGCGTTTACATGTGGTATCAAAAGGCAAATTCACTTTTTCACAAATATTTCCTTTTAGTAAAATTAAATTGTTTGCGTGTGACGCACGACACGATAATTATTAATTAATATAATAATAATTATCAGTTGAAAACCTTAAGTCGCTTTAATCGTTTATTTACGGTTTCAGGATGCTTTTGAAGGCATTGGGTGAGCAGACGACGAAAGACATGCGTAGAAAGTACGTGAAGGAACTTCTTAACTACTCCGTTTCCTGCATCGAGTACGATGTGGCCACCGCTCCCGTCTCCCTCCACCTTCCTCTCTCTCGACTCGTTGCAGGACTCACCTTGAGGCTAGAGAAATATGGACTCGACTATAATTCGCTCGAGTTCAATGTTAGAGAAAAACCGACTCCTGAGGAGCTGATGGAACCCGTGCTTAGAACGCAAGTGATGATAGCGCAGGTAGAAAATGAGATAGTTTTACAAATTCCTTATGCATTACAGTGGAACTTTGGGTTGCAGCTACAGTTAAAAAAAAAAATTCTTTCATTTAGGCGAATGCTGGAATGTGGCGTAGGAATGGGTTTTCTCTTACGAATCAGATATATTTTTATCATAATGTGAGGTGCCGACAAGAGATGTTGGACAGAGACATAATGATTCTGCAAGAAGCTGCAACACTTATAGATGCCAACGAGTTTTTGATTCACCTTCTTAGTCGATTCACTCTTATCAACTGGGCGAGAAGTGATTTTGAAGCAAATTATATGAAGGTAAATATAGTATTCAGAGAATATCTTTGTAACTCTCCGAGCATTTGCTTTAAATTAGCTTTGTTTTCTGTCATCCTACTATCAAGAACTGCCTTTCAGACTATATAAACGCAATAACCTGCAGTAAAATACACCATTTGACCCAGTTGCTCGATAATCTTTTAAACATGCCCTCACAAACCAGCGCCAGGGCCACAACCAGTTTAATCTGAAAGGGATATTTTTTCACGATTAAATTTCTTTCTTGTCTTCAGACTCCATTTTTTTTTAGACTTGTACACTTATACATTTTGCACATCAAGGAAAAGTACCTAATTTCAGTAATCGTTTAATTCTTCCCTCAAAGGGATCGGATGAAGATAATTTGCGTCAAACGGTAGCTTTGGCAGAGGAATTTTTGACATTGGTGCTTCATTTGGTGTCTGAGAGGTACACTGTAGGCATAGGGTGCGTGACGGAGGAGGATTGCATTAAAAAGGAAATCATCCAGCTCCTCTGTATCGAATCGATGCCCCATTCTGTGCTCAATAAAGCACTTCCGGAAGGAGTAAATCACGAGACAGGAATGGAGAAGGTACCGTCATTAAACCTTTATCCATGTTATATAACTGACGCAGTGCTTTTTCTCTCCTCATTCTGTCTCCAGAAATTTAAAGTAATATTTGAAACGGTTATTCTCTTCGAAATGTCTTCCAGAGTGTTTAATTTTAGAAATTGGTTTTGTTGTCAGGTTATAGACAACGTAGCTGTGTTTAAGAAGCCATCAGCCGAAGGGAAGGGGTTCTTTGAGCTCAAAAAAGAATACTACTCCGAATACAATTTCTTTTTCTATCATTACTCCAGAGAAGAACAAAGCAAATCAGAGGTTTGTTCTTTAATCAGATATTTTAGTGGTTGAATGGGTTCATTTTCGTATTTTTAAATGTAGACTTAATCATTTTAAAATTCATGCTCGTTGAGCATTTCTTCTTTTGAGTCGTGAGGCAAGTGTGGAAATGCATCGCCTTTTCGTACGCAATGGCTCCTTGACACTTTTTTTTTCTTTCTGCCTTTTATTATTTCCTCCACAGTTTTCGCTTTAATTGGCTCCCATATATTTAGTCTGATCTGTTTCCAAAACCTCCCTTAATGTTTCGGGATATTTTTCCCCGTTTCATTTGGTTTATGCAGACGATTTCAGCGTGAGTAAATAAGAAAAACAAAATTTATTCTTTGAAAGTAGAAATTTAAGAATTACATTTGCCATCATTCATTTCTACAATGACCTTTTACTAATTTAACTTCCTCTATATCCTTTCCGAAGGTGGCGCAACGGAACCGGAAGAAGAACGCTGGAGAGGGCTTGTGTTGTCCCCCGCCAGTCCCTCCAAAATTCACGGAAAACTTTACCCTTCTAGTTAACATTTTGCAATGCGACGTCTTCTTACATATTGTTCGCACTGTCCTACAGAGGTAGTCTCCTGTATATTTTTTTTTTTTTTTTTTTTTTTACATTGTAGTGGTAGTGTCAGAACACGTAAGACGTCGCGAATTCATCGGTCATGCATCAGGCAATTTTTACACTTCATATCATAAATTGGAAATACGAGGCGTGTTCAGTAAACAAGATAACGAAATCTCGATATCATCATTACCTTATTTATTGAGCGACCCTCGTACCTCCCATGGACACACGGGATTTTGCATAATACAAACTAATCCCTGCCGAGAATTAAAACTAAACCTCTGAGTATGAATTGCGACGCAAAACCACGCGTATTCATGAATATTATTTCCAATTTATTATATGTATATATAGTAGGCCTAGATTTAGCCGTTTAAGGTGATAATGATTAATTTAATGCTAGTGATTAATTGATGCAAATTGATTGTTTATTAATGACAGGCTGGGTTAACAATTTATGATGTCCTACAGTATCACCGGTCGAAGGTGGCTAATGGAGTAGGCCTACTATAATATTTGAGTGATACGAATTGCTTCGAGGTCACCAGCTTGGATTACACCCAAGCAAATATTGTTAAGGTTATAAAAAGCACCTTAGTGTTGTATTTAATTAAGAAAATAAATCAGTTATTTGTTCACAGTGAATAACAATGACAAACAATAATTATAGTGCTTAACAATTACATAACGGCATTTATATTATGAAAAAGTCTGACTGAGGATTAGTAAATGAGAAAAAGAATTATACAGATCAATTGTTAAGAAATATGCTCGTTTATGAGAGGCTAATGGTATGCTAAAATGGGATACAGCATGAAATATGAAAACTAGTGATTACAGAAATTATGCATGTACGTTATAATACAACAAATTTATTATGTAACACGCTGATTATGAATAAACACAGAGTAAATGATGCAGCCTAAGAATTATGGAAATTAGTGACGTGGAAATTAGTGACTGCTTATGTAGGCCAGAGTTACGCAGTAATGGAATACTAAACAAGATGCTGTAGCCTAATGACAATTGGGAGAAATGCTATGACAATGATTATACGAATATTATTTATATAAGGCAATTATATGATGCTAAGTGATTACGCATAAATGGAACATAGAAACAAGATGCTGTGGCCTAATGACAGTTGGGAGAAATGCTATGACAATGATTATACGAGTATCGTTATATAAAGGCAATTATATGATGCTGAGTGATTACACACAAATGGAACACAGAAGCAATATGCCGTGGCCTAATGATAATTGAAAGGGATGTACTAAGTTGGTAAACCGTAAATGAATTAGGCCTTCAGTAAGAGTACTTAAATCTATCACATAAATAAACGGATGTAAAGTATTTTTTTGATGATATGAATGAACACAATAGCAGGATGCTACACATGGAAATGACACATGAACTGGGCATAGAAAATAAACCTAGTGCGGGTTTGTATTAGAGAATTAGTTTGATGCACAACCAAATATTGTAATGACACTTGGATTATGAAATAGGCCTACTGCGTTTCAACGAGTTAGTTTGAACGGCTTGTAAAACACTGCGTTTATAGCTACGCTTTTGCGGTACACTGATGTAGGCTTTGCGTTATTGTTTAAGAACGAGGCACAGAGCTTACCGACTGTGTTGAAAATACCTCTCGAGATGAAAGGTATGCTTGAAGGTCGACCTTGTAGAACGTAGGCCCGAGGAGAAGTTGACGTGCGTTGTTCTGCAAGCTGAGGTCTTCCCGGTGGTGTTCACGGGCCTATTGGGTCCTCGTTGACGGCCGCTTTCCGTAAAGCGGCGACGCTGAGCCAAGGTGAAGTGATTCGGGCTTGTAGCTTCGTAGGAGTTCACGTCCTATATCCTCCTTCAGGATGTCTTCTCGTAGCGTTGAACTTTGCCTGTGCTCTCGAGGATGATTGGTAACGTTGTTGTTGTTGTTGTTGTTGTTGTTGTTTAGCCGATCAGCCCACCCTGATCGAGCAAGCCAGCGGCACGCAGGTAACCGATCGCCCTCTCCGGAGTGGACCAGAGGTTCAGCGCACTAGTGATGTGTTGTGTTCGTTGTTGTGCTAGAGCGGTACAGTCTGTCATGGTGTTCAATTGTTTGTGATCTCCCCTGGCACAGGTGGCAGGTATCGTCTATGGAGTTGTCTAGTCTGTGTTTATATGTCCGTAAGTTGGGGTGATGTCCACATCGGAATCGTGCTAAGTTAACTCGATCCGATCTGCTCAGGCTGATCTGACCTGTTAATGGGTGGCGGCTTCGCACCTAGGACCGCATTCGGACCGAGTCGTGTCAGTGCTTTGTGGGTTAGGTGTGTGTGTGTGTGTGTGTGTGTGTGTGTGTTTTTTCTGTACTGTGTGATGTCTGTGGGGCGTGGTATGGAATGGAGTATTTGGTTATAATATATCTCTGGTATTACCTTAATGGTGCGAGGTGTTGGTGCATGATTGTACATGTAGTGGCAAGGGTGTTGTGGGCTAGTTGTCGCTGCTGCCATGAATTGTGTTCCCCTCATGTCTAAATGTTCCCTAACTTTCAGTATTTTTGTTTCTGTGTACAGGTGTTCTATTGGTGTTGTTTGAGTGTATCCTGTAATGATACGAAGTGCGTTGTTTTGTATTGTCTGTAAGGTGTTTGTGTGTGTTTGAGATAATGGGTGCCCAGCATGGGCTAGCATAGTCCATAACTAAGCGAATATATTGTTTGTATACGAGTGATGTTGTTTCCTGCTGGTGTCCAAAGTTTGTGCCTGTTAGTACCCTAAGCGTGTTAAGTCTTGACGTACATTTGTTTTTAATGTCTTGAATGTGGTTTGCAAAAGATAATGATGTGTTGTATGTGACCCCAAGTATTTTGGTCCTGTGAGTGTGTGGAATGTTGTTGTTGTTCAGTGTAAGCTGTGGAATTACCTGGTGTTCTTTTGTGTTGCTTGTAAGCAAGGTGATGGTTGATTTTGTGGGCGCTACTTTGAGTCTATTGTGTGTGAGCCAGTCTTGTATACTGTTTATGTATGTTTGTAGGTTATTTGTAGCGGTGTCGTTGTTGTGGGTGGATGTTAGTGATGTCATCTGCATATGATGATAAGGTAAGCTTGTTATCTATGGGTGTTGGAATGTCATGCATGTATAAGTTGAAGAGTGTTGGTGAGAGAACAGAGCCTTGAGGGACTCCGTTCGGAAAAAGCTTGTTTTTGGATGACTTGTCATTAAATGTGACATGCGAATATCTTCCTGAAATATAGTTGCTCAGCTACCTTTTGGTGTTATTGTGTATGTTTGTGTTGAGTATTTTGTTTATGAGAGGGAAGCGTGGGATAGCATCAAATGCTTTACTAATGTCTATTGTTGCTAATAGTGTACGTTGAGCTGGTCGTCTGGAGTTGATGCCATCCATGATGTGCTGCGTGAGGTTAGTGAGTAATGTCGTGGTTGAGTGGTGAGGTCTGAATCCATGTTGAGTAGGCGATAGTGGAATGTGTGGGTTGGTGATTTGTAAGATTCGTCTTTGTTACTTTGGAAGGTGTGCATAGTAAAGTAATGGGTCTATAGGAAGCTGGTTCTGTTGGATTTTTGTTTGGAGTAGTGTAATAATTTTACCTTGTTTCCATATGTCGGGAATAATACAGTGTTGGTATGAATATTAGGGTGTGACCGTTGCCCTCCAAAAATCAAAAAATGGTCCTACAATGCTGTTCAAAGTTTGTGTTGTGTATTTATCTAGGAAACACCCCTGTAAATTTTCTTGGAGATCGGTGCATGTTTGAGCTAGCACCGTCGTACCAGCAAGTATTGCTATTTCAGCTTATGAACTTCATAAATAAGTGTGAAAATAGCACATTTTATCAGATTTTCATTTCCGGGTCTGGAACGCTGACCCACAAATTTTCCACGTATTATTTTATTGCATTTAATTTTAATGATGCTCTTTTCTTTTCCCTTGACAGTGATTTGATGTTGTGAATAGAGAATTTAATCATGGATACACGGCAAGATGATGAGTATGTCAGAATGTTATTGGGCACCGTACCCCGAGAAGAAGAAAAGGAAATAAAGGGCTACAAACTGCCAACTAATAAGCAGGTCTTACTATGTCTGTTAGCAAACCTTCGGGATATGCATTGGGACCAAGCTTTATCTGCCACCATTGACAATGTGCTTTTTCATTACCAGAAGGCGAATGTCCCGACCATTACAGGCAGGAACAATATTGGCCGAGTGATTAAAACTTACTATGACAGACTACATGATGCTTATGAAAAAGAATGAGGATAGAAGACGGGCTGATGATCCTGGAATTATGAAGTTTAAATCAGAATTGAGCCTGACGATGAAATTTTATAAGAACACAGTGTTGAAAGACATGGCGGCTGCGAAAAAGGGGAAAACTCAGGCCGAACAAGATGCCATCGATACTGACATACTCTTTATGAAAAGCATGTTAAGTGACAGAGTAGCTACCTACTCTGGGGTAAACAAAGTACTCACAGAAAAGGTTCAGAAGCGACAGAAAAGGCAGATGTGAGAAGAGAAGCGACAAAAGAGAGAGCAATGTGATCATGCTGAGAATGTACAGGCTGATATTGATTCACCTATTAGCTCTGATGAGGACGATGACATTGATGAGGCCAGCACTGCTGAACCAAAGAGAAAACATCGGAGAACAGTGAAAGAGGGAGTTTCAATTTTTGTGCCCCATGATATTCTGAAGTCGGCAGAACTTGTTTCATGCAGTGTTCGAAAGAACATCTCGCCGACCCAGCTGAGTGCAATTGTGTACTCCCTTGTATCTGCATGTGGTGGAGATACATCAAAGCTGAGTCTAAATGCAAGGACGGCCCACCGATACCGAGCTTCCATCGTGTCAGAAATAAGTTTAAAAATCATGGATGAATGGCAACCATCAGACAAAGTACTGGTGCACTGGGATCGTAAACTTATGGACACGCTGGATTCCAAAGGCACTGATGACCGCCTGCCCATTCTTGTGTCTGGTGTCAATGGCACAAAGCTTCTTGGAGTCCCACCTCTTCCGCATTTGACTCAAAAAATCATGATGGTTGTGTAATCTCATATATAGGCGCGTATGCCGTATAAGCAAAATCGCTATTTTTCAAATTGCTGGTGCTCACTCGAATATGCATGAATCTTCAAAAAATTGCACGTGGGTATTTTTTTTGTCAATATGCAACACCAAAATTTTGAACAGCATTGTAGGACAAAGTTGGGGCAACTGTCACACCCTAAATTGAATATGTGCTGATATTTGTGAGAGCTAGTATTCCTTGTGGGCCCAAGTGTTTAAGGTGTATGTTAGATATGTTGTCTGGTCCAGTAGCCTTCGAATTCTTAATGTTTTTGATGATCTTAGTGGTCTGGTCTGTATTGAAGGGTGTAATGGTCGTGTTGAGTCTGTAGGTTTTCTTATGTCTGGCTGTTTGTTTGTCTGCGTGTTTCTGGTTGTTGTCTCTGTTTAAGTGACTTATCTTTGTTTAGTGATTAACTAGAATGTTAGCTTGTGTGTATGTTGGGATATTATTTTGGCTGCGACAGATACCCGCGTGAGAGGTGTGAATGCCGCTGTTAGAGTGGGTAATGCTGTTTATAGTCTTGTATAGCCTGGATGTATCTGGAGTGGTTTAGTGTTGTTATGAATTCCCTGAATGTATGTTTGTTTTTCTTTGAGTTTGTTGGTAACCGGTTGAGAGGTTATGAAGAGACCAACGGAAACGCCTACTGCGGTTGTGGTGTTTGTTGCGGGAAGGATCGGTAGTTTACTTCAAGTGATGCTTCGTTTCTTGAACGGAATATGTTGAAGAGAGCCTTGGTCTGGTGCCGGCTAAAGCTGATGCAGGGAGACTGCGTATAGAGTTGACTTACGAGTGGACGCACGAAAGAAGTGAGGGTGAATGTCGTTAAACTGCGCCTTATATAACCTTAGGGACATTCGAATTCCGCGGTTCGAGGCTAGCGTCATTGTTTTCTTTTATTGCTTGAAACCGCGTGTCTTCTGAGTTTATTCCTTGACACCACGTGTGTCTTCTAAGGATGTTTTGGAGATAACAGGGAAAAGAATTCCTATGGCTTTTCTTTGTCTGTTTTCTGTCTGTAGTTGTCTGTTCCGCTACATAATAACTAAACTCAATGGTTAGCCAGCACTTGTGACTCCTACTCAGATGTCTTGGGTTCGGATCTTGGTAAGAGTTATTTGCATACATACGATAAATGAAGAGCTCATTTCCAAAAGGTGCTAAGTCCATTCTTGGTCAAAGTTGAGTTTGTACCACTAAAAAACAGTTCATGCCCACGTGTATCAAGGTGTGTTATCGATTAGTGTCAAAAGGTATTATATCCCTTTCATAACGGGCATAATAATAATATGGCTTTGTTTCCAAAAGGGTCTAAATCCACAAATCCACCAACAGCACCCTCTCTAAACTACAATGTTAGTATAATTGTTTGTACCTTCATTTGCAGTGAGAGATAAATGAGGATGCGTGATGAACACTATGCATGCTGAGTCCAACACACGCATGGCATGGACTCAACAGTGATGTGTGGCTCATCGTCAGGATGACATTTTGGCTTGATATAATTTCATATGATTGATTGAACTGGAAGAGATATTGAAATAAATAATACTGGTTTTGTACGGCTGTTTTTTTGCGTTTGTTTCGGTGTAATCCAGAAGTGTTTCGCGCAACATGTCTTTGATTGTGTTCCAAAAGGTGCTAAGTCCACCACGAATTACAAAACAAAAAAAAACGTATTTACAAATTAACCATGCATACTAGATTTTATTCAGACCTCTCTTTTTGTTTACTGGCATTCACTCCCGACATTGTGAAAAAAAAAACTACTTTAAGCACAGACTATAGTAAAAAAAAAATACGAAATGTCCCAATATCTTAGAAACTGGTTTTATGGACTTAGCGCCTTTTGGAAATCAGCTCGTCAGATATAAACCAATGTTTTTATTTAATTTTAAATACTTTTATGTACAACTATATTTATAGTAATAGTACATACTTCTCGTATTAATGCAATACTACAGACGAGAATTATTTTTTAATGTGTGACTGATGGATTTCTGAAAATTTCTGATTATTTGTATCAATAATTATAAATCCATTTGACATGAATACAGTTTAAATATTTATAGATGTAATGTAAATTAGACAAAATTTGTATTTCTATTCAGTCAGTTTCTGTAATTACTCGTAAAATTCTGAAAAACTCATTTGATATACAGGGTGTACATAAAGTCAGGATCTATTTTTGTGAAGCACTTGGAAATTATATGGAATTCAATCATAAAATGATAAAGCGGTAACATTTATTAAATAATTAAGAGTAGGATTCGACGTGACGCCCATCAGTATCCCTGCACAGCTCAAATCGTTCCGCAGCATTTCTAAACACATTCTGGAGCATTTGCGAGGTTGTTATCTGCAGCAGTTCGTATACGTAAGTTTTCAAGACTCGTAATCTTCGTCTGATAGACGTGCGATTTGATAAAGCCCCATGCAAAGAAATCTAAAGGGGTTAAATCTGGTGATCTCGCTGGCCAAGGTCTGTTGCTTCCGCGTCCAATCCAGCGATTTGGAAAACGTCCATTTAGATAATCCTGAACAATTTTGGCATAGTGACAAGGAGCACCATCATGTTGATAGACGACGGGGATAGGATTGTTAGTACTGTCGTCTATCAACATGATGGTGCTCCTTGTCACTATGCCAAAATTGTTCAGGATTATCTAAATGGACGTTTTCCAAATCGCTGGATCGGACGCGGAAGCAACAGACCTTGGCCAGCGAGATCACCAGATTTAACCCCTTTAGATTTCTTTGCATCGGGCTTTATCAAATCGCACGTCTATCAGACGAAGATTACGAGTCTTGAAAACTTACGTACACGTATACGAACTGCTGCAGATAACATAACCTCGCAAATGCTCCAGAATGTGTTTAGAAATGCTGCGGAACGATTTGAGCTGTGCAGGGATACTGATGGGCGTCACGTCGAATCCTACTCTTAATTATTTAATAAATGTTACCACTTTATCATTTTATGATTGAATTCTATATAATTTCCAAGTGCTTCACAAAAATAGATCCTTACTTTATGTACACCCTGTATTAAAATATTTAAAAAATCATTGCAGAATTGGAGAAGCGAAAGGCCAAAGCGTAACTGAATCTCACTTGCAAATCATTCTTCACATGATAGGTTACGCTTTGCATGAGGAAGAAAGGTACATAAAAAACCAAGATCCATATTTCCGCTTTACTTCAAAGGCTCAGAACTGTTTCATTCTTTCTCTCCTGGAGTTCCTAACTGGGAGCCCGCGTGCGGCTACTCACAAAGATATTCTTAAATGGACAATAAATAGGTAGGGAGGTAGTTACTTAGAAGACCTTATTCGCATGAAAAAGAAATCAAGTACTTTCAAAGTTTATCTATTTAAAAATTTCATATTTTTTTTCTTGTTTTTATAAGTATTATAGTTTTCTAAATTTACTATGGAATTTTGTCACTTGATGGTTTATAGGTTCCGTGAAGTAATCCGTCTCTCTGCAACTGAACCTGTAAAACAACGCCAGGGGACTCCTGAACCAACCAACAGCCCCGGTAATTCTGGAACTACCTCCGTTTCTGCAGAAAAGAAGAGGAAAGCAGACATCGTGGCAGAAAGGAAGGCTAGGATTATGAGCAAGATGTCAAATATGCAGAAGACTTTTATTCTTAAAAATGAAAGTCTTTTTAAGGTTAGAACTTGTGTCGATTTATTTGAATGGGAAACTTGTGGGGAGGGTTCACTCTAATCACCGTGAGATTAGTCTTTGTATACGGCCATTATTTTATGAGACATTTACGATGTAATTTGTATTTTTTTCCTTCAATTTACCGTTTAAAGTGGGTGCATAATATTTCGACCTTTAAATGGGGTTGTCGACTCTACAGATTTTTGTAGCCTTTCATCACGGCAGACATTTAGAGACTTCTGTATTATATAATGCCCGGGGCGTGTCATCCCTTTGTCCACTCGAAGTGTTTAACATAAAAATTAATCAAAGCAAAAGCACAAACTCGCACTGAAGCGTTTTTATCATATGGAAATTCGTGTTTTGATTAGGAAACTCCCGTTTCGGAGACCACCCCTGCAGACATGCCTTCTGCTTCATTGATGGACACTAGTCCTCTTCCTCCAGAAAACATGATTGCCGTAGGACCAAATCAAACTCTTCCACCGCATAAGGAAAATATGTAAGAATATTGTCGTGTAGCCTCTAAACGCTTTACAAAACATCTACATTTTATAATTCGTACTTTTATTTTCAAATTTTTGTTCAATGAAGCGCATTAAGGTTGTATTGAATCTTTTAAAGTAAATTTGGGAAGTAGGAGAGAAAACGGAATTACCTTCACTCCTAAATACTTTTATGGAATTGATAGTTCCACTTTCACAACACTTTCTATTTCAGGAACTGATGAATTAGTTCCTATTCTAAGTGACCCATTTACAAATTAACTTAATGTTAATTCCACTCTTATTGCGCGTAACCTCGTGTGTGTGTGTGTATATATATATATATATATATATATATATATATATATATTATATATTATATATATATATTATATATATTATCGTCTCTCCGCGCAGTTACACGTGTATTCTGTGTCATCAAGACGACTCCGCACTTCCTTCTTCCTCCAACGACGCAGGCAACGTTCGCGCGATGGTATTGGGAGCTCTCGTGCAACGTTCCACCGTTCTTTCGAGGGATCGGCTGAACATCGGCCACCTCCTTAGCCCCGACACCCACGATTCCCTCCTCCTGCCCATCGACCTCCACTGGGGGGCGCATATTTCTTCCTGCGGTCATGCGATGCATGCTAGATGTTGGCAGAGATATTTCGACGATGTCCTCTCCAGGGAACGAAGAAAACCTCCCAGGTACTTTCGTTGAATTTCACTTGGTTTTCAGGTTTCGTACCGTATTGTAATGGTAGTTTTTGCTTTTTATTTTTGTGACGGGCTGATGTTTATAGCTCTTTCGTCGTCTAGAGTCGCTATAGATATTTTAGAAATATTATAGATACAGCTGTAAGTGGTTCCCGATATGTTAAGAGAGAGATTTTTTATTTCAAGGCGAGTATTTTTCTAACTTTTTTTCAGTTTATTTCTGGAAAGGCATTTAACAGTAGAGATTCCATTCGGTGGTTATCGAACGCTTAAGAATTTTGTTATTTTGCCTCAAACTGTTGTTGAAAAAGAGGCTCACGAGTCCTCGTGCATCCTCGAGTGGATAAATGATTAGACTCACATTTTAGATAATTGACTCTGACCTAAACTATTTACTTATTTTCCTCCATTTTCAATGGTTATTTTTATTCGAATCCAGTCAGTCAACAAAGAAATTTGGGTCCTTTAGATACCCAGATGTGGTTTAGGGTAAATACTGACTCAGAAGGTAATTATACCCTTTACCTCTAACTGCTACACTTTTTGTTTTAATGAACAGAACTCGGCAGATTATGAGTTTTGATATAGAAAAGAATGAATACTTATGTCCGTTGTGCGAAAGTCTTTGCAACACTGCTTTACCGCTACTTCCAACTGTTACTTCTAAGATGAGGCAGAACAATACAGCCATTCCACAGGAAATTCAACTGTGTTTAGAAATTTGGGCGAGGTCGTTGGAGTACACTGTAAAAGAAAAGGTGGGTAGGCTACTTTTTATAATCATCACACTTCAGGATAGCCGAAGTCTTCATGAAAATAAAATAGTGTTACGTAAAGAGGATTGTTATACTGTACAAGATGCATAAATGAAAAGCAAAATGAACATAGAGAGGTACCGGTTTTTTATTAAATCAGACACCTTTGAGAAGCTCAAAAGAGACTTCACCTTCGTGTAATGCTGAGGGAGGCGCTCAGAAAGACACATCTGATGATGATGAAACGAAATGCGTGTCTGAAACAGCCGCTTTAAAGGCTCTCGCCACTCTCATTAAATCGGCAGAAGACGAACCTCAGAAAAAGGCAAACCCTCAGGAATTAGTCACACACCTCAAAGTACAGGTACACTTTCATTTCATCTCTCTCAACAGTTCTAGGTAGAATTAAGTTCAGGATTTATTAAATTAAGAATTCATATAAACGCAGTATTTAATGAAATAATTCATTTAATGCTAAAGCACTTTCTAATTAAAAAAAAAGTGCCCATCTAAATGCTCATACCGTATGTGTTTTCAATTCAGACGAAACGAAAGAACAAATTAAACATAGGCCATAAACTTCCTTCTCTCGAGGCTGTTTTAAGAAACTTGTCAGATCCTTCAGCATCCGAATGGAATGAGTTCAAAAACTTGTTCGTGTACGGTAATGAAAGGTCGTACCCAGAGTTCTCGAGTCTCGCTTTGGAGATGATCAGTGGATTTTCCCTTACTATTTACACAGTAAGTATACATTGTACGCAAATGAGACTCGATGCGTGAAAATGCTTTTAGGTTAAGATGAATCATAATTCATAATGCTTAAATTTACTGTTTATGTAATTCAGAGCGTCTGATTCTGATTTTTATTTTTAATCTTTTTCTAGCATGGTTTAAATGTAAACCCTGACGGTCAGAACCCCCGAATCCCACAGATGGTGTGGGCAAGCACCGCTTATACAATCAGGGTCCTTGAGGAGACACAAAGAAATTCTAAACGAGCCCTTTTTTCTTCTTTGTCCACGAGACTTCTTGATAGTCTCACTGCACTAGTCAATTTTTCTGCTTATATTCCAGTTTGCCTAGCTTCGTTTGAGGTAAAGTTGTTTTTTTTATCTAATTCCTTAGTTCATTAAGGTTGTGTTCGATCGTTAGATCAGTTATGAAACTTAATAATTAATTATTCCTTCAGAGTATGAACATAACGTGTCTGCGTCTTCTCCGTTTTCTGTTTGACTCCTCGTATGAGGAAGAATCGCTGTGTCTCCTCGAGTGGGACGCCTTCAGCATGTTGGTTTCCCTATGCGCAAGCATCTATTCCCTCTTCTCGAAAGCTCAGTTCACTGCAAAGGGATCTATTCAGGTGATGTGATTTAATTTTTTAAAAGAATGGAATAACCAAACCCAGCTGTTCCCGATTAGGGCAAGGAAATAAGAATCTCTTGTTTTCCGTATCTCAAGAATTTATAGTTTTTATAAATGTAAGAACGAAGGAGGCGTTGTCAAACTTGTCAAAAATTGAATTGCTAAGTTTGAAGAATCCAGACACAGTTTGGGCAGTCGAAAAGTGCCGCTCATAAATTCTGATTAATTAGCTATGAGCAAGCGTGATTGTCATCGTGCTTTTAGCAAATCAGAATCATATATACACAGGGTGTTTATAAAGTCCCTATCTATTTCGGCGAAAACGTAGCAAAAAGGGTAGAATTCAATAACTATAATAGAAGGCATAAATTTAATGAATACTTAAGCATATGATTCTACATGAGTACCATCAGTATCTCTACAGAGTTCGAATCTGTCAGCAGCATTGCTGAACACATTTTGGAGCATGACAGGGGTTATTTTTGTAACTGCTGTTACGATACGAACACGTAAATCTTGCAGATCTGTAACCCTCGTTTGATAGACGTTTGATTTGATAAAGCCCCATGCAAAGAAATCCAAGGGCGTTAGGTCAGGAGATCGAGCCACCCAGGGCCTGTTGCCTCCACGTCCGATCCACCGATTTGGAAATTGTTCATTTAGGTACTCCCGAACAATGTGTGCGTAATGACAAGGTGCCCCATCTTGTTGGAAGACGACGGTGTTTAAAATGCCATCTGAATGAAGCTGGGACATTTACGTGCTCATATCGTAACAGCAGTTACAAAAATAACCCCTGTCATGCTCCAAAATGTGTTCCGCAATGCTGCTGACAGATTCGAACTCTGTAGAGATACTGATGGTGCTCGTGTAGAATAATATACTTAAGTATTCATTAAATGTATGCCTTGTATTATATTGTTGAATTTTACCCTTTTTGCTACGTTTTCACTGAGATAGGGATTTTATAAATATATATACTGTACAGGGTGTCCGAGAATTATCTGTACAATTTTTGGCTGTTATTAAAAGTCAACCATGAAGTGTAGAAATTCCAGTTTTGTCCCATTTTACAGAGAATCTCATCACGTTTTTTCTGATACCACGTTTTGACAAGTTTTTTAGAAATGTACGCGGGTGACAGACATTGATGATTTAAAAGCAAGAATCACAGCTGCTATTGAGCGAATTGATGTGGATAAGCTGCAGCGTACATGGCAACATTTGGAGTATCGATTGGATGTTTTGCGAATCACTAATGGTGCACATATCGAATGTTTGTAACAACGTTACTTTAATAAAAGAAACTTTTGAAAATACAGATTCTAAATAATCTTGTTTAAGAATTTTACGTGTGTGATCAAGAATTTTATTAAAAGATGAAATTGTACAGATAATGTTCGGACACACTGGAATTTCTAAAAAACTTGTCAAAACTTGGTATCAGAAAAAACAGAGATTCTCTGTAAAATGGGACAACAATGGAATTTCTACACTTCATGGTTGACTTTTAATAACAGCCAAAAATTGTACAGATAATTCTCGGACACCCTGTATGTATAACAGGTGTGCCATAAAAAAAGGGGTACATTTTAAAAAGGCTATAAAATCAACATTTGTTATTTAATTTTAATAAAACTTCTACACAATAATGCAAAAAAGTTTTCAGAATAAAATATCAAATAATTCAAATTCTATCAACATTTAACGAAAGAGTATGATTTTCTACTTAACATGCAAAAATTATTAAATCTTTTTAATATTTTTTCATAAAAATAATTTTTAACAAAATTTACCTGAAATTATTGAAAAAATTGTTCGAAATGCTTTCCTTCCATTTTAATAACTTTTTTTATTCTTGGCCGGAATTCATCTATGGCTCGATTTACTTGTTCCTGTGGAAGCACTTCCCATTTTTGAATGATGATCTCGCGTAAATGAGCGACATCTTTTATCCCATATTCCAGCCAAGAATAAAAAAGTTACTGAAATGGAAGGAAAGCATTTCGAACAATTTTTTAATAATTTCAGGTAAATTTTGTTAAAAATTATTTTTATGAAAAAATATTAAAAAGATTTAATAATTTTTGCATGGTAAGTAGAAAATCATACTCTTTCGTTAAATGTTGATAGAATTTGAATTATTTGATATTTTATTCTGAAAACTTTTTTGCATTATTGTGTAGAAGTTTTATTAAAATTAAAAAACAAATGTTGATTTTATAGCCTTTTTAAAATGTACCCTTTTTTATGGCACACCCGTTTATATATATATATATATATATATATTCCACCCTCTTACGGTCTGCAACACTTATGAAAGATATGGGAGTTGCAAATACGAAAAAAAATGCCGATACCACCACCCTCAAAGGAACGCAACGAGGCAACAGAAAAAACGAACATCAAAGAAGAGTGGCAATTTTTTAGACGCAGCCAACACATTTCAGCTGCTAAATACTCTCCAGCAATTACAAAACCAGCTGACAAATATAAATATAGAAATCCGAGAGCCGGACAGAAGATACGAACAAAGGCACTTCATGCGTTATTCTCGGAGGACCACAAGGCAACGAAACCGGCACCCCCATTGGAAAACAAATCGGAACCACCTGTATGCGAAAAAGAAAGAGAAAAAATAAAAATAATCCTAGCCAACATACAGGGCCTTAAATCAAACCATTCCACGAACAAAGTTGCATACCTGAAAGGACTCGTGCAAGAAGCCGGAGCAGACTTTGCATGCCTCACGGAAACTCATCTAAAGGACTGCCAGGCGAAATGTGAAAAGTGTGAGTCCTGTATTGACAAAAAAGAAATACAGATTGACAATTATAACATTCTGTGAGACGTAAAGGAGGATGTGCTATTTACACACGCGAAAGGCACACAGCAGAAATGGCTATAAGTACCTCAAACAACTACGTAGAATGTGTAGCAGCAAAAATTGAAAAATTAAATATGGTACTAATTGTAATGTACAGACCCACAAACACGCCAACCTCAAAATTTTCAGATTCCATTACAGAGGTAAGAAACTTAGTAAAAGATCTACACACTCCAACCCCAAATATTTTTCTCTGTGGTGATTTTAATTTCCCATTCATGAAATATAAAAGGATAGGAAAAAATAGATGTATACACCAGGACAAGGGGGGCACACGAGAAGACCAGGAGCAGGTAAAAATGCTACAAGCTTTAGCTGATGAATTTATGTTAACGCAAGAAAAAACAACTGCCTAGATTTGGTATTCACAAACAACAGTAATCTAATTGATAATGTAGAAATATCCCCAACTATGACATCAGACCACAACATCATTGAAATAACTAACATAAAGGCAACAGGAAAGGAAAGAATACGCACAACAGAAAGAAGCAAATTCGAAATTTTTAATTTTCACTCCAAAGCTATAAACTGGGAAGATGTGACATCCAACATGGAAGTAATAGATTGGAAAACCATTTTCGAGGCCAAGACAACGGAAGAGATGCTAATGACGTTAGAGGAGACGACGTTAGAAATTGTGGAAAAACATGTCCCAAAGATACAACAAAGAGGAAAGAGAAGCAGGTTCGAAAGACAAAAGAGGGCATTGTTCCGAAAGAGAAAAAGAGTGACTGCAAAAATAAGTAATTGTAAAGATAACGTCAGAAAAATATTAAATGATAAACTACAAAGTATCGATGTCATCATACAGGAACTAATCGAGAAGCATACAGGAAAAGATGATGATGACGCTAGAGAAGCGATAAAGGCGAACTCAAAGTACTTCTATAATTTCGCAAAAAGAAAGTCGAAAAACCATGCGACTATCGGACCTTTAAAAAATGAGAACAGGGATTTATCTGATCTAACAGAAGTATCTGAAATATTAAAAGCTCGATATGAATCATCTTTCAGTATCCCAAAAACTGACAAATTGATATGCGATAGAAACGCGTTCTTTGAAGAAGAACCACAAGGGGAAAGTATAACGGATTTCGACTTTACGACGGATGATACTACACAAGCCATAGGGAAACTAAAAACACACAGCGGCAGGACCGGATAAATGGAATGCCACACTGATCAAAAACTGCAAGAATGCAATCGCTGAGCCCCTATACCGGATATGGAGACTATCATTAGACACGGGAGAAATACCGGGCATCCTGAAGAGCGTGAACATAGTCCCAATATATAAAGGAGGAGATCGATCCGAGGCCAAAAACTATAGGCCAGTGTCGCTTACATCTCCTCTCACTAAAATATTTGAAAGAATAGTTAGACAGAAAATCTATGACTTTTTGGAAACTCAGAAAAAATTCAATGATAACCAACACGGGTTTAGGTCAGGCAGATCATGCCTATCACAACTAATGGAACACTACAACAACATTATTGATTCACTTGAAAGTAATGAAAACTATGATGTACTATACACAGACTTTGCTAAAGCGTTCGACAAGTGTGACCACGGAATCATAATACATAAACTGAAATATATGGGAATAACAGAAAAAGTAGGGAAATGGATATATAATTTCCTTAGTGAGCGGAGGCAAGTCGTTACAGTACAAGGAGTATCTTCTTCAAAATCAGAGGTCCTCAGCTCGGTACCACAGGGAACAGTATTCGCTCCACTACTCTTCATAATCATGCTAACTGACATACATGAGAACGTTACCAGAGACAGCACAGTAACATCTTTTGCGGATGACACAAAGATCAGTAGAAAAATAAGAAACCCAGAAGATATAGGATCTCTACAAACCGACATAAACAAAATCTACAAGTGGACGGAAGACAACAATATGAAGTTTAACACCGAGAAATTTCAGCTACTACGGTATGGAAAAAGAGAAGACCTAAAGTCCATGGAATATTATACCCCAAATGGACAGGAAATTCAGAGAAATTCCAGAGCAAAAGATTTAGGGGTTGTAATGACAGATGATGCGAAATTTGAAACACAAAATAAGATAGCAGTAAACAGAGCAAAGAGAATAACGGGTCAGATATTGAGAACCTTTAAACGAAGGGATAGGAATGTAATGATTCCTCTACTGAAAACCCTGATAATACCCAAATTGGAATACTGCTCGGTCCTAACATCCCCATATAAAAAAGAAGACATTAGACAGCTGGAGGGGATCCAAAGAAGCTTCACAGCCAAGATCAATGGGTGCAAAGAACTAAATTACTGGGGAAGGTTACGAGAACTAGACCTATATTCACTGGAAAGGAGAAGAGAGAGACACCATTATTTACACTTGGAAAATAATGGAGAAACTAGTCCCTAATCTTACTCTGAATCCCATAACTCCCCAAACAACGGTGGGAAGTAGAAGCGGTAGACTGTGTCGTATTCCCAAATTGAAGGCGAGACAGGGAACATCCTTAACCCTGAAAGAAAATAGTTTTGTAGTGAGAGGACCAAAACTGTTTAATCAGTTGCCCAAACACCTAAGAAACACGAAGGGAATTGCAATGGAAATCTTCAAAAGAAGACTAGACGCCTGGCTCAGAACAATCCCCGATGAGCCGGGCGTACCTGGCTATGTGAGGTGGAGAGCGCAAGAATCCAACTCGCTACTTCACCAGGCCAAATCGAGAGGAGGGGCGACAAGCTTGACCTTCGCGAAGTGAGAAATCATCACGCGGAACCTTTGTAAGGTATATATATATATATATATATATGAAAAGAACCACGAAGGAAAGGAAACACAGAATGGTGCTCAAGCGCTTTCGTCTAATCACTCTAATGACATCCTCAGGATATTATATATATATATATACAGGTCCGGATTTAGCTATAGGCGATCGCCTAGGGCCTCGCGCCAAAGGGGGCCTCGCTCAAGCCGTTTTGCGCATTCTGTTCAAGTGATATTAATGATTTAGAACTCTATGAAGAACTTAAAGTACCTTGCAGGTTTATACCTGAGAAAACAGATCTTGGAAATGCCCTTGTTTATATAGTGCAAAAACAACTAAGTGAGATTTATCCTAATGTTTGTGTTGCACTTCGAATAGTATTAACCATCCTAGTTACTGTTGCTTCGGCTGAAAGAAGTTTCTCGCGTCTCAAACTTATTAAAACATATTTGCGTTCCACCATGTCTCAAGCGAGATTGCAGTCATTAGCTATGTTATCAATAGAAAACGATATAACAAATTCATTAGATTATTCTCAATTAATTGAAGAGTTTAGCTCGAAGAAAAGTAGAAAAGCATTGCTGTAATATTCAAGGAGCATCTGAACCAAATATTAAAGCATTAATATTTAGCCTGATAAGTCGATCGCTCACTATTATAAAAAATGAAATGTCAACATCTCTTATACATCACATATGAAAAACGTTTGTATACTATGGAAAGTCATTACCTATAATATTATATAAATCTTAGAAATCATTGTCTTATATTTTCGATACAAATCTTGATTCATATTATAATTTATACTTATTTGTATGGTTTATTTATATTTCTTATACAATTTCCATGCGTGATTATTTTGGTTTGGTTTAATTTTTAAGTGCTGGCTTAGTTCTGTCTATGCAGGATTCTAATATTGCTGGTATAGTACCGATAATTAAGTCCATATTTTCATATATATATATATATAGGCCTAGGGCCTCGCAATTTCTAGATCTGCCTAGGGCCTCGCAACTTCTAGATCCGGCCCTGTATATATATATATATATATATATATATATATATATATATATATATATAATATATCAGGTCCGGCGCCAGCCTATTTGGCGCCCTTAGCAGGACTGCAGCTGGCGCCCCCACCCGCCTCCCACTTCACGATTGGGTTTGCCCACAAAGTAATCAAGGTACCATATTGAAGAAACTATTTGCCTTACACTGATCTATTTTAATTTGCTAATACATACATTTATTATAAAATTATAAAATCATTTCACAATTCAAGAAAGTGTCATGGCCAATCAAAACAGCGAGTAAAGCGAGGCATATGTAGTAACAAATCAGAACGCTCAAAAGTGCTAAAATATGCGTGCAAAAAGGACATATCTACTGTTTTTTCCAAGCAAGAAGGGCATATGTCACACAAAAACAGTTATTCGCTTATTGACGACTCCTGCCTGTGCGCGCAACATTTTTAAATCGCTTATTTACGACTCCCGTCCCTAAAGGGTTAATGGTCGTGATAGTGAAAGTTCTATAATGACCCAATAAGATGAATAAGTTAATTATGTAAATATCACTCAAGCTAAACTGGTGTACATACGTCGTACAACCTTTCATCATTTGTCTATGCTTCTCATTCCTTCATTATTTTTTTCATGTTGTTCTTACATAATACTATCAGACGTGCACAGGGCGGGAGGCGCTGGCGCCCCCGAGATCTTTGGCGCCCTTAGCATTTACTAACCTCGCCTAATGGAAGCGGCGGCCCTGATATATATCGGGCTACGTCGTGGCCAATGTCGTAACACCGCTTCCCGGAGATCAACGAAGTTAAGCGACATTGGGTTTGGGTAGTAGTTGAATGGGAGACCGTCCTCTGCGCCCAGATTATGTAGCGACCCGTGGTTCGGATCCCATGGCAAGCTGTAGGTCCCCTCCGTCATATAACCCTAGATTTTGCGAAGGTTAAACAACCCCAATTAAAAAAAAAAATATATATATATATATACCCATTTCGTTAGCTTCCGCCCGAATTGTTCATTCTGACGAAGGTCAAGCTTTTCACTCCACACTCCACCTTAGACCTACAGTTTAACGTGGAATCCGAACCACGCCCCATCAGCAGCCCAGCGTTTTAACCACTAGGCCACCTAGGGTACCCATTTATCCACCAACCACTTTCTTTGTGTGGAAGGATGAACAGCTGGGTTTTGCTGCGCGCCGGCTGTTGTCGGGTCTCGAACTCGGGGCCGATGGTTTCGTAGTCAGCTACGCTAACCACTACACCACCGAGGCACTATATATATATAATATATATATATATATAATTTTTTTTTTTTTTTTTTTTTTTTTTTTTTTTTTTTTTTTTAGGAAGAACCGATTCGCCTCTATTTAAAGGGCATATCTCAGCGGAAAAACAAAGAAAAAGTGAGAGGAAAGACAGAGGAAAAAGAAAGGGTGGAGGGGACAGTCGAAGTGGAAAAAGACCAAGGACTGCAGGGTCGAGCCCCATCATCCTTGGGTGCTAGGGCCGGGAGGGCGCACGTGAAACCTCCAGGAACAAGCACGTACAAACGAGCACAAAGAGCACTCAAGAGCACGAGCTTAGAACCCCCTTGCGGGGCTATATATATATATATATATGTATATATACATATATATACACACACACACACACACACACACACACACGAGGAGTGGTCAAAAAGTATCGATAATTTTATTGCTACGAACAAATGAATGCAAATAAGAAATAACCGTTTACATAATGTGAGTCTTCCTGCTCTCTGGCGTCTTCAGTCTGAAGCAAAATCTGCTACCATGAGTCAGTAGTTGGTTGGAGCGCTTAAAAGGAGCGTGTTTTTTTGTAGTACGTATAAATCTCTGAAATGGAACAACACGCGTTCGGAGACGAACGAAATGATTAAAACAGCCTTCGGAAATGATGCTCTCAGTGTAGCTAACGTTTACAAATGACACAAAAAATTTAAAAATGGAGGAACATAGCTTGAAGACAAGGAACGCAGTGGCCGCCCTTCCACTTCTCGTAAGGATGAAATGTCCAACAGATTCGATTTCTGGTACGAGCAAATGTTTCTTCATTTTTAAACTTTTTGTGCCATTTGTAAACGTTAGCTACACTGAGAGCATCGTTTCCAAAAGCTGCTGTTAATTATTTCGTTCGTCTCCGAACGCGCGTTGTTCCATTTCAGAGATTTATACGTACTGCAAAAACACACCCGGCTCATTCCATGACAAAAAAAAAAGTGCACCATACCCTCATAGATTTTGCTTAAATTTGGTTTATAGAATGGGCTATGCTAGTAAGTACCAAATTTCAAATATTAGCTCAATCGGGGTTATGGTTCAAAAGTTATGTTCCCCCTTGTTTTGAGGGGGGGGGGGGGGGGGGGGGGGCGAAAACTGGAAATTTTCAAACCACCATAACTCAGTCCCTAATTGACATAGAACAGTGATTTAAAGTGTGTATGAAAGGTAATTGCACACACAACAAATTAGCATAAGCAGAAAAAGTGGCTAAAATTAACAGAAAAAAAGTTACACTTTATTCCATTTGAAGGGGTCCTGCCCCCCTAAATTAGATTTCTTTTTTAAATTTTCATATACAAAAAGTGAGTTTCAACCTTATTCTATCAATATATGAAAAGAAATGTGTGTGTATTTGCATATAAAATAGGTATTTACAGATTTGAAAATGACTACTTTCACTTAAGAGAATAATTTCTAACTAACTGTTCAACATTCTCATTGACTTCTGGTATATAGATTGGTGTACTGTTTAAAATGTAAATAGACATGTGTTAAACTAGTATTCTAAGAACTAAACATAAAACAGTAGTACCTACCATAAAATATCTTCCCCCATTCGATTGTTGGGTAAATTGGTTGAACAAAAAAATCCCATGTGGACATTAAAAAAGTGGCAATCCTACCCAGGATAACTATTGCCTAACTAGAGAGAGCTTTATTTTGTTTTCTGTGATGCGCAAAGCATTCACCGTGTTCTCATTTAATGTATATATTTTTTTTCATTTTGAAAAGATTTATGTACATATACGCATAGTGTTTTAAATAAGTAAATGTGTGATGAAAATGTCTACACACAAAAGCTATAACAAGCGCTGTTGCAACCCTTTTGAACTGCACAAAAAGCCTATTCTGCGAAACTTGAGGCCACTTCCAAAGCTTGTTGAAAATAGTGACCCTAAATATAATTTCAGTGATGAATCAGAAGTTTGTATAAATTGTCTGAAATTAATTAATAAACACGCAAAACCTGAAGAATTATTCAGACTGCCAGATGCATTAACTAGTAGTACTGAAAGTACGACTACTTCACCTGACATATCCCAAGAAAAAATTCCAAGAAAATGTTACTGAAACGGATAAAGATATTCAACGAGAAGACATCTTAATGCAACTTTGGAGCAACTTCATGTTACCCCAGTGAAATTACAAGAGTAACTAGCTATTAATGTGTGTACAGATAATGCATTTTTATACTGTCAGCTGAAATTTAATTCAGATACAGTTGTCTTATACCTAATACATATATATGAAATTATCTAAAAAATATACTTCAGTTCAGACATTCAGATTGTTGCTACTAGCTATATCATACTTATATTTATTAATTAATTGTATTTCAAATATTTTTCAGATGCCCTGAGCAGTGGAAGCAGATCAAAGGCAGTTTCACAAAAATACAAAAAAGCTTCAACCTCCCTCAAGAGGAAGTTGGAAACTGCATTTGCCACTGAAGTTCAAGATGTTGGTGAGCCACTGAGTAAACAGCATCTCAAAGAAGCAGATTTGAAGAGGTAAGAAACTAAAAATAATTAATGAGATGACTTTGAACTATTAATTAATGTATGTACCGTATGTAAGTACCTGTATATAGGTACAGTATTATAGGTTGTCATGTTTGGATATATATGTAGACATTAGCTATATTTCCTAAAATGTGACATCATCCCATATACTAAATATACTGGTATATGTTCAAATTCTTGAATAATATAAACCATGTACTTACATCCTTAATATTGTACAGTAATTTGGGGTTATGTTTTTTTTATAGGTATGAAAACCTCATGAGTGATCTTGTACAAGACTTCAAATCCATATCATCATACAAAAGGAGGCTTCAGATACTTACACACTCACCATTTTCTATTTCTAGGACAATGGATTTGTTTGGTGCAACCAGATACATGGTTGACAAAGCCAGATATTTGAAACATACATTTGGTATTATGCCACAGATTCCTATCTACAGTAAAGGAAGAAAACTAACTGAAGATATAGTCTCTGAAATAAAGGCATTCTACGAAGATGAAGAAGTCAGTCGTTTGTGTGCAGGGAAATCTGATTGTGTTAGCATAAGAAATAAAGATGATGAAAAAGATTACAAGCAAAAACGTCTATTACTAGGAAATTTAAAAGAATTATATTCAAAATATAAAGAAAACAATGATAATAGCATAGGGTTTTCTACTTTTGCCAATCTGAGGCCTAAATGGTGTGTAATTGCTGGAGGCAAAGGAACCCACTCTGTTTGCACCCACCACCAGAATCCTAAACTCATGGTATCAGCAATTGCCGAGAAAAACTTAACCTATTACACACTTATGGAAAAAAGTGTTTGTGATATAAATTCTTCTACATGCATGTTACATGGATGTCGAGAATGTCCTGGTAGCATTAAGCATAGGCATATTTAATTTCTTAAATACCATACCTTCCTTGACAAGCAGAGATTCTGTCGAATATGTTCAGTGGACTAATACAGATAGATCAACATTGGAAACTCGTATAGCTTCTCCAGATGAATTTATTGAACACCTTTCACAAAACATTTTTTCTCTTACTAGGCACCACTACATTGCAAAAAGCCAGAGTCAGTATTTGAAGACTATGAAACAGAATCTTCACTGTGATGAAATACTTGTGCTAGGGGATTTTGCAGAAAATTATTCCTTCATCACTCAAGATGAACCACAAAGTTTTCACTGGATAAATGACCAGGTGACCCTTCCATCCATTTGTGGTGTCTCACACGAAGGCTGAGGAATTAATTCATACTAGTTACTGTATTATTAGCGATTGTCTTGTGCACTCAACATCAGCAGTTCACAATTTTCAGCAATATTTAATGAAGGATATTAAACAAATTCCCCAACGTACAAAAAGTAATTTATTTATCTGATGGGTGTGGAGTAGGGTGGATCGATTTTACATTTTTTTCTATTTCCATATTCTAATAGAGACAAAAACGTGCGCATGCATGAGAAAATAGCCTCTGCAAAATCTTAGCTTAATAGGTAATCATCTTCTGCCCCCGGCAGAGCGATGAAAATCATATTTTAGTAGTCAAAAACATATTTTTAAACCCTAGCCTCGAGTCATAAAATTTTGCGTGTGTTATTTCATGCCTAAGCAACGATATAAATGCTATGGGAAATATATAAATGCATTATTTAAGACAAAGAGCCGATCTGAAAATATGTATAATATACATATTTTCAGATCGGCTCTCTGTCTTAAATAATGCATTTATATATTTCCCATAGCATTTATATCGTTGCTTAGGCATGAAATAACACACACGCAAAATTTTATGACTCGAGGCTAGGGTTTAAAAATACGTTTTTGACCTCTAAAATATGATTTTCACCGCTTTGCCGGGGGCAGAAGATGATTACCTATTAAGCTAAGATTTTGTAGAGGCTATTTTCTCATGCATGCGCAAGTTGTTGTCTCTATTAGAATATGGAAATCGAAAAAAATGTAAAATCGATCCACCCTAGCTAGTGTGGAGGCCAAAACAAAAACAAATATAATTTCAGCAATCTATGCTATCATGAACAGGATTTTGGTGTGAAAGCTGAGTGGAATTTCTTTGCCACAAATCATGGGAAAAATGCTTGTGATGGTATTGGAGGAACTATTAAAAAAGAGTTGTAGCAAAGGCTAGTTTGCAACATACTGATACTGGTCATATTCTAACACCAAGAGCTTTCTATGTTTTTGCACTGAACACTTTAATTCAATTATTTGCTTGTAGGTTACAAAGGTGGTGGTTCATGCGGATAAATCAATCTTTCTAGTAGGTTTAATGAAGCTTTACCTGTTAAAGGTACACGGGGTTTCTACAGGTTTGTACCAGAGTCAGAAAACCTAATACAAGCTTATCGGACATCTGATTCTGATAATTGTAAATTGTTTAGAATAAGTACTGGAGCTGAACCAGATAAAGACAGTCAACTAGTTGAAAAAGATGAGTATCAAATTGGCCAGTATGTTGCCTGTAAATATGATGATAAAGTTTGGTTTGAAATTATTTTAGACACTTCAGAAGAATATGGTGATTATAAAATCAGTTTCCTCACCTCATCATGATCTACCACTCGGTATTATTTTCCGATGAAAGAGGATGTTTGCTGGATAAAACAGTGATATGATTTCTATCATGATAACACCAAATATCAAGCCTGGTAAATGCAGAAAACTTTTTTTTGTACGTGAAGGTCAAAATATGAAAATAAAAACCCACTCTAATAGACAGAGTTTATTTCCACAACAGTTTCGACGCCCACTGGCATCCTCCTCGGGTCGATACAGAAACACGAATGAACCAAAACAAGAGGGAAAAACAGTTCAGGGACCGACCGTTAAGAAATTCGCACCTAGGTTAGATTCCATTCTCCCGACACCGGAAGAGCATTTTCATTAAGTATATTCGCACAAATTTAAAACTATCTTCCTGTTTAAACATACAGATTCTATTATTTTTTTATTTTTTTTACATAATTATTAAATTTATTACATTTAATATTGCATAATTATTTATTACAGAAATTATAAATTTATTATTACATTGGTTATTACATTGTTGTTTATTATACAGAACTTATAAACCGAAAAACGAATGAAAAAGGCGATTAGGAAACAATCCAGAGACCATTGAGAAATTCGCACCTAGGTTAGATACCGTTCTCCCGACACCGGAAGGGCATTTTTTTACAGGGTCCGCTTATAAGTACATTCCCACAAATTAAAACTATCTTGTTCTATACATACAGATTCTAATCAGCACACCGGACAAAAAATTAGTAGCACCATAGTAGGAAGTTCAAGGTCACACAGAGGGCGCTGATGTAGCATTGGTAAGTGACAAGTAGCGGTGACGTAGCACACAGTATCAGATCTGTTTCGTGAGGTGATGAAGAACAAAGTGTGTGTTGGATATAGTCTGCAAAATGGGTCGTGAGGCAGACGTTACTCAGTGGCAAAAAGGAGCCATCGTGTTTGGCAGAGCCCACGGACACAAAATGTCTGAAGTAGCCCAATTTGTTGGTGTGTCAACGCGTACTGTCCAGCGAGTTTACAAAGAGTGGTGTAGTTCGCAATCAACTGAAAATCGACGGTGTAACTGTGGCCGGAAAACAATTCTCGACAATAGGGGCCGCCGCCGCCATGTTTCTCGTCTAGTAACTGCAAATCGTTTTCAAACCAGAGAACAATTGCTCCAAGAAACCAATGAGGTTCTCCAGCGACCAATTTCCGAACGGACATTGCGACGAGAACTGCATGCGATGGACGTCTGGAGCAGGGTACCACGGAAGAGGCAGCTGTTAACAGCAGGTCACAAATTGGCACGTTATAAATGGGCTCAGAGGCACAAAAACTGGACTGCGGCAGATTGGAAACGTGTAATTTGGTCCGATGAGTCCCGTTTTTGTTTGTTCTCCAATGATGGGAGGCGACGAGTACATCGCAGGTCCAATGAAGCCTTTAATCCTGAATGCGTCGGTGTTGTTGTTCAGGCTGGAGGTGGTTCCGTGATGTTCTGGGGATGTTTTTCGTACCACGAAATGGGCCCTCTCGTTCCAGTGACGATGAATTTGAACCAGCAGGCGTACCTCCGCATACTAAATGATGAATTGGTACCCTTTGCCCTACATCTCCAGGAGCAGCATCACATTGCCACTCCTGTCTTCCAAGACGACAATTGCCGTGTGCACAGGGCGAGAAGTGTGTGAGTGGCACGACGAACATTCTGCAACACTGTCTCACCTCGAATGGCCCGCCAAATCCCCTGATTTAAATCCTATTGAAAATCTGTGGGATTATTTGGAACAGAATGTGAAACGCAGGAATAGACACCCACGGACTCTGGCGGAACTTCGGGACCGGCTGATGAACGAGTGGCAGCAAATCGATGTTCAGTACATGCACAACCTCGTAGAGTCTCTGCCTCGCCGGATTCGTGCGGTTATCAAGGCCAGAGGCGCCGTCACACGTTATTAGGTACATTCTGAGAGGGGTGACTAATTTTTTGTCCGGTGTGCTTATTTTGACATAATTACTGCATTTATTATTGCATTTACATTTTTAACATTTATTATGCAGTAATTGTCAAAATATTAGAATCTGTATGTATAGAACAAGAAGATAGTTTTAATTTGTGGGAATGTACTTATAAGCGGACCCTGTAAAAAAATGCCCTTCAGGTGTCGGGAGGACGGTATCTAATCTAGGTGCGAATTTCTCAATGGTCTCTGGATTGTTTCCTAATCGCCTTTTTCATTCGTTTTTCGGTTTATAAGTTCTGTATAATAAACAACAATGTAATAATAAATTTATAATTTCTGTAATAAATAATTATGCAATATTAAATGTAATAAATTTAATAATAAATGTAATAATTATGTAAAAAAATAATAGAATCTGTATGTTTAGAACAGGAAGATAGTTTTAAATTTGTGCGAATGTACTTAATGAAAATGCCCTTCCGGTGTCGGGAGAATGGGATCTAACCTAGGTGCGAATTTCTTAACGGTCGGTCCCTGGACTGTTTTTCCCTCTTGTTCTGGTTCCTTCGTGTTTCTGTATCGACCCGAGGAGGATGCCAGTGGGCGTCGAAACTGTTGTGGAAATAAACTCTTGTCTATTAGTGGTTTTTATTTTCATATCAAGCCTGGTGTTAAGATTATTTACTCCTTCAATCCAAGCAAGTTCAAGAACTTAGTGGGAGTTTGGAACCAAACCTAGCATAAAAATTGTTGAAAATTAACTCTATATAAGCTTAGGTAGGTATGGATTATTAGCATTAAGAATTATTGCACCATGTGTAAATTGCAATGTATTAATTATTTAGCAAACAGCTTACATGAATTTGTAAAAATTAGTCTTAAGTAAAAGTAGCCATTTTGAAATCTGTAAATACCTGTTTTATATGCAAATACACACATATTTCTTTTCATATATTGATAGAATAAGGTTGAAACTCATTTTTTGTATATATGAAAATTTTAAGAAATCTGTAATTTAGGGGCGGGGGGGCAGGGCCCCTTCAAATGGAATAAAACGACTTTTTTTCTGTTAATTTTAGCCATTTTTTCTACTTACGCTAATTTGTTGTGTGTGCAATTACCTTTCATAAACACTTTAAATCACTGTTCTATGTCAATTAGGGACTGAGTTATGGTGGTTTGAATATTTAGTTTTGACCCCCCCCCCCCCCCCCCAATGGCGGAGCATAACTTTTGAACCATAACTCCGATTGAGCTGATATTTGAAATTTGGTACTTACTAGCATAAACCATTCTATAAACCAAATTTAAGCAAAATTTATGAGTGTGTGGTTTTGACCAAGTGTTGCATGATTTGTCATGGAATGACCCACCCTCCTTTTAAGCCCTCCAACCAACTACTGACTCATGGTAGCAGATTTTGCTTCAGACTGCAGACGCCAGAGGACAGGAAGACTCACATATGTAAACGGTTTTCTTATTTATTCATTTTTCGGTAGCAATAAAATTATCGATACTTTTTTATCACTCCTCGTGTATATGTATATATATATATGTGTGTGTGTGTGTGGGAGGAGGGGGCGACAAGCTTGACTTTCGTGAAATGAGGAATCATCGCGCGAAACATTTGAAAGGTGTATATGTACTAGTGGTGCACCGATTAATCGGTATCGGCACCTGGCATGCCGATATTAGGAAAATACCTGGCATGGCCGATTAATCGGCATGCCAGGTGCCGATACCGATTAATCGGTGCACCACTAATATATACACCTCGTTGCTGTTCCGTGCGTTGGTCTCTCTTCACACGAAGGTCAAGCTGGTGACCCCGCCTCTAGGTCTGGCGTGGTGGAGGAGCGAGTTGCTTTCTTGCGCTCCACCGCACATAGCCAGGTACACCCGGCTCATCTGGTACCGTTCTGAACCAGGCATCTAGTCTTCTCTTGAAGACTTCAACTTTGACTCCTGTAACGTTTCTAAGGACCCTTGGAAGCTGGTTAAAAAGTCTTGGCCCCCTGACAACCAAGCTATTTTCCTTCAGTGTTGAGGAGGTTCCTTTAGGCGAGCGGCCAGACCCCGATTTAAACAAGTTTAATTTCCCCCTTGTACAGAAAGTTGTAATGTTTTTTATTAGTCCTTAGTGTTCAGTGAACACATTTTTTAGTGTTGTCTTCAGTTTTTGATGTGCGGTTGCCATGGAAACGCCAATATAAACAAACACCTAGATAATACCTGAAACTTGATCCAGATGATAATTTGTTTGTTTCGAACTGAAATACTGTTAACTAATCAACCTATACTGTTTATTATAAGTGTTTACTATCTAGATACACAATTGAATTATCACATTATAGTAAAACATAATACAATCATGTCAGCTTAGGAGATGCTGCCAGAGCCTTTGCTCAACTGAAGGAAGATTTCAACTCTAATGAAATGACACTTGGTTCTGCTGAAGAACAATCAAATGTTCCAGTGAATTCAGAAAGCTTACTTCATTCCGCCATTGGTATGCTTAGACAAGAAATAGCACAAATTGAAAAGCCAACCGAGTACTACACAGCTGCTGAAATCGGCCTGAAAACCTCTGAAGAATTTGTTCCAGCACTTTTACAGGAGGCGTTTCTCTGGTTGCTGAGCAAAGAGGCATTTGAATCGTGTGATTCAAATTACCAGCCAGCAGAAAAATTACAACGTAGAGTCTTAGCTCTTGCAGAAAGTGTTATTCATAGCAGTGATAGCAATATTATAACCCCCCTTCATCTAGGACTTGCAGCGCAACTTCATCATGATCATGGAAAACGAGATATAATAAACACTTTCCATGTCCATGGTTTCACCATAAGCTATGATCATCATCGACGTTTTTTAACTGCCCTAGGAAAAGATGAGCCTAAAAGAATGCAAGATCGCATATACATACCGCATGGCTTAGTCTCACGACAACTAGAGGAAAGCTGATTCAAGAAGGTGACGACAATATTGATATCAACTGTGCCACCATTGATGGAAAGGGAATATTTCATTCCATGGGCCGTGTTGTGTAATTCGCCTTGGGGGATTCCATAGTGCATGCTGCTGCTTTGCTGCCATTGGAGAAGTGGTGGACAGGGATCTGCTAGTGGATAGTGAGACTTATGCCCCAAACACAGTTGACATGATGCTTGCTGGGAACCAGTTTCACAGATCTGTCCGTGGTCTAACCCTTTCATGCAGCTGTTCTTGACAGAATTTGTGAAGTGGTGTGATGCCGACCAACACAGACATATCCCAGATGAGGTGTAGCAACAGATTGAGGATACCTGTGAAATGATTCAGAATGGCGGTGATCGAGAATCTGCAGATGTAGCAAGTGAATTGAAGGATCGACTTACTCATGATGTTCTTCCACTACTGAGTGAATTCAAATAAGAACGTAGTGCAGACTCGCCCACATTTAAATATTGGTCAATGTTGCTAGATGCAGTTCAAATACTATTGAACTACATACGCAGTGAACGTGAAGGTAACTGGTCATTACAGCTGTCCTCACAACTTGCAATGACGCCATACTACTTCGCTGCAAACCGTACTAATTATGCACGATGGGTACCGATTTATCTCCTTGATATGATGGAATTTCCTGAAGATGTGTCTCAAGCATTCAATGATGGTGAGTTTGCAGTTCGTCTGAGACCAAGTCGTTTCAGTGGTATTTGGAGTGACATGGGTACTGAATCAACTGTGATAAGAGATGCCAAGAGTAATGGGGGTGTTGTTGGGCTCATCCGAAAGGAACCAGCCCTTCTCCTGGATGCTTACTAGAACGTCACTAGGAGAATATGCCCAGAGTATGAAAGAACGTACTGGAATAGTTGCCGAAGAATTTTCTATACATGAGCGAGCAAAACTCTGCTCTCAAGCGAGATGATGATGATGTAAAAAATATGATCAACCATCTTGTAAACAATACGACCAATCCATTTCAGCCAGATGTCCACCCAGATGGGAAACTGTTGAACATTTCCAGTGGAGTCATTGCTGACCAAGATGTACAGAAGTCGCTATTATCTGCCATCGATGCTGGTGAGAAGGAAATGTACGAGTTTATTAGGAGTACCTTGTCCACTGGAGGTAATCGTAGCTTCTACAGTACTCTGACTAGATCCAAAAATAAGACCTTCACTGACATGACTAAAACTACACGTGTATTCATCCAGGGCAAAAAAAAAAGCTGGTTAATATCAGTGCTAAAATGGTGTTTCGTAGAGCACTTAAAATCTCACAGGCACGGCCAGACATAACAATGAGCCATGTATTGAGGCAGCCAGTCATATCTATCCCAACATGCTTGTTTCATGAAGATGGTGCAATGAGAAAAACACAAGGCTGAGTTGACACACATATTGGAGAACGAGGTAGATGTTGGTCCTATTCCAACAGCTACTGATAGTGCAACCTGTGTTTACATCAGAGATGCCATGGCTAAACTACAATCAACGACAGGCAGCAGCAACACATCTACATTTGGCGAGCTTGCCAACAGATACATGACTCGGCTGTTGACTTGTACACACAAAGCCAACATTATAATAGATGTGTTTGACCAGTATGAGTATAAAGACTCAATCAAAGTTGAAGAACGGAGCAGAAGGCTAGCAACTGCAGGTGGAGCCAAGCAATATCAGGTGATGTCCGGACACCCACTTCCGCCATGGCAGAAGTTCATGGCTCTCTCATCGAATAAAGCAGCATTGACTGACTGACTTGTGCAATTACATAACTGAACATGCACCAAGAACACCGGAACTTGCAACACACCACGAACATAAGATCTACCTTGCAGGTGGGTTTAGTGATGGAGAAAAAGCGGTCTGTATTTCTAGCCAAGGCGTGACACCAGTGGAAGATCTGTTTTGCTCGCATGAAGAAGTAGATACAAGGATGCTTTTCCATGCTATGAAGGCAGATGAGGAATTTTCTACTGCCAATATCGAAGGAAGCATAGTTGTCAAGTTACCTGACACAAATGTCCGCGTGCTAGCTGTGCATTATTTTCCTCAGATGCAAAGTACATCATCATTCTGGGTAGAAACAGGAAAGGTGACCGCTACTGCTGATCTCCATCGTCATATTCCTGTTCACAGCATATGCAATGAATTAAGTCCTGTGGTTCCTAGTCTACTTCCTGCCATGCATGCTTTGACAGGATGTGATAGCGTCTCATCATTCTATGGCATAGGAAAAAAAAATGGAAAGCCATGGCGTCATTGGAGAAGAAAGGTTCGATTCCACTCCTTGGTAGTTTGGGTACTGACAACACGGTTGAGGCCGAACATGCAGCCCGACAGTTTGTTGTTGCTCTATACGATCCAAAGGATGTATATAAAGAAGAACATAATGACTTTTAATCTTCTGAGAGTACACCTTGCTGACAAGAATGTACCATTACACAAACTACCCCCATCAGAACTTGGCTTTCTTCAACACTTTAAGAAAGCATCATTTCAGACCCGCATTTGAATGTTGGCTCACGTTGCTAAACCAGATACATCTTCACCAGATGGAAATGGGTGGCAAAAAGAGGGTGATGAATTAAAGTTGAAGTTATTTGATGGACCAACAACTGCAGAAGCATTAGATGAGCTTCTGTGCTCATGCCGTGGACGCAGACAATGTAGTAAGAACTGCAGTTGTGCAACGAATGATGTGGCATGCACAGAGGAATGCGTCTGCAAGGCTACTGAGGACTGCATGAATGAACAAACCCATCACAAACCACCGCTGAATGAGCTAGATGAATAACCATATTATAGCATTGTGCATTAATTTATTAGCGTTTCATATATGCTGTTACAACGTGAGTTATTCCCCAGTATGGGGTAGACTACTAATAACGCATTGAATTGATATTGCGGGAATCGCCGAATACAGTATGTATTGACTCGCACACAGTTTTGTAATTGAAAAACAAGTTGAGACTTTGTGGAAAGATTCCAGTTTTAAGTAATGATTTCTGCTTTGAAGTTATTTAGTAGTTTGCTTCATAAAGATAAGAATTGTTAAAATTTAGTTGGTTTAATTGATTTTAGTTGATTTAGTTGATTGTGTCATGTACATCGATATACGTATAGTAACTTCATTTTTGTTTTACAAAATTGACGTTCTTCAAATCTCAATATCGGTCCTTTCACACAGTTAACAATTCAAACTTTATTTTCAAGTGCAGCATTATTATATGTATTGTAATCATGCCAACATTTGCCTGTTTTTCATAGCTGAACGATAAACCTTTCTGCTGGCATACTTTGTATGGTGATTCATCATTTTAATATGGCATTCATTTTGTTCAACATGGTGTATTAATGCTTGGAGTATCAAAATACCTGAATTATCGTACTCGAAATTAGTTTTGTGTAACGCGTATTAATCAGTTTTGTGAAACACCCGTATTTTAGGTGATATATTTTGGGTCTAACAATAACGTTTTTAGGCAAAAAATAAAATGTATCGTGTAAAAGTGTTTTTATAGATAAATTGATATAGTGTAGCACTAGAGCTTTCAAAAAATGTATAACTTCATGGGAAATAAACCTTGTCTTCACTGTTTATTGCGTCTTCAAAGATTTCAGTTGGAATGCGTGAATTGAAAACATGGATACACGAGTACCCGTACATAGCTGAAGTTAATGGCTGATTTTACTATCTCAGCACATTCAAAATGGAGGACAACATGCCAAACTTGTACGTCCAGGTGGTGCAGATCACTTTAGGACATGTACATTTCTGTACGAGGGGGATATTAAACTCAAAAAATATGGCCTGTTATCAGGGTTGGCCGCTCGCCTACTTGTTGGGCCTTTAATTTGGGAACACTACACATTCTGCCTTTCCTATTTCAGTGTTGTTTGAATGGTAATTGGGTTTAGTTTTAGGTTTGGTACCAGTTTTTCGATCATTTTCCATATGTGGATTATGGTGTACCTCTCTATTCTTCTTTCCAGGGAGTACAGATTTAGTATATAATATATATATATATAAATTATTTCACGAAAGTAACACGTGAAAAATATTTATGATGAATAAAACCACGAAGGAAAAGAAACACAGAATGGTGCTCAAGCGCTTTCGTCTAATGACATCCTCAGGAACACTGAAGTACATAGAGAGTTACAGCCTATATATAGGTTACAGAAAAAAAAAAATATATATATATATACAATAAACGGAGAAATAAAATTAAAGGATTGTGGGAGGGGCATACAAATTTGTAAGGAAAAACTATCGATTTTTAGCACAAGATTAAATGAATTGTTTCCAACCAATGTTATAGATAAAAAAAATATACAAATTTATACTGGAAATCTGCCCGGGTTTTAGCACTCTGCCCTTTTTGTATATAAAAATTGAAAAATAAAAGTTATTAGAGTGGCATACAAGTTTATCAAAGATTTAGCGTTCTACCCTTCTTATCTAAATCTGTTCTGAAGGAATTCAAAACAACAGGATCGAGTTGAAAAAGACCTTTGCTTATGTTGAAGTTATTTGTAAGTTGGATAATGGCAGACTCAAGAATATTTCTATTAACAATGTTGCTAGAGTGAAATAAAACTGAAGCATTATTCCAATCAATACAGTGGGATAACTGACAAATGGACAAAAAGGGCACTGGACAACTGTCCTGTTTTAACGGAATATTGATGCTGTTTTATACGTGTGTGCAAATCCTTTCCCGTCTGACCTATGTAAAAGGAATCACATTGTTTACAGCCAATTTTATAGATAATGCCTGAATTATTGGTAGGGCTATTTTTTACTATGATATTTTTCACAATATTGTTATATGAAAATACTACATTAATATCCAAAAGTTTAAGTACATTAGCAATGCCTAAAAAACCCGGCAAAAAATGGAAATACTAAAATATTTTTTTGACAAAGTACGAGTGTTATTATTGACACGATAGAAAGTTCGTTTTGCCTTGTTGAGACAAGATTCCATAAACGCAGATGGATAACACAGATCACTTCCAATACCGTTGATTTTTTCTAATTCGGCATCGATATATTCCGGACTGGCGATCCTAAGGGCGTGGAGAAACATTGAAGAAAAAATGGCCTTATTGGGGGTGTCATGTCCCGAGTAAAAGTGTAAAAGTGTTATGCATCTGCGTTTATGGAATCTTGTCTCAACGAGGCAAAACGAACTTTCTATCGTGTCAATAATAACACTCGTACTTTGTCAAAAAATATTTTAGTATTTCCATTTTTCCCGGGTTTTTTAGGCATTGCTAATGTACTTAAACTTTTGGATATTAATGTAGTAATTTCATATAACAATATTGTGAAAAATATCATAGTAAAAAATAGCCCTACCAATAATTCAGGCATTATCTATAAAATTGGTTGTAAACAGTGATTCCTTTTACATAGGTCAGACGGGAAAGGATTTGCACACACGTCTAAAACAGCATCAATATTCCGTTAGAACAGGACAGTTGTCCAGTGCCCTTTTTGTCCATTTGTCAGTTATCCCACTGTATTGATTGGAATAATGCTTCAGTTTTATTTCACTCTTGCAACATTGTTAATAGAAATATTCTTGAGTCTGCCATTATCCAACTTACAAATAACTTCAGCATAGGCAAAGGTCTTTTTCAACTCGATCCTGTTTTGCATTCCTTCAGAACAGATTTAGATAAGAAGGGTAGAACGCTAAATCTTTGGTGAACTTGTATGCCACTCTAATAACTTTTATTTTTCAATTTTTATATACAAAAAGGGCAGAGTGCTAAAACCCGGGCAGATTTCCAGTATAAATTTGTATATTTTTTATCTATAACATTGGTTGGAAACAATTCATTTAATCTTGTGCTAAAAATCGATAGTTTTTCCTTACAAATTTGTATGCCCCTCCCACAATCCTTTAATTTTATTGCTCCGTGTGTGTATATATATATATATATATACAGGGTGGGCCGTAAGTTTCCATACATAGGAAAAATTAAACGTTTGTTTTTATGTTTCAGATACCCTAAGAATATGCGTTTGACGAAAGAGCAACGAATTGAATTGGTCCTGTGGAGTGGCCTCCCAGATCCCCAGATCTCACCCCCCTTGATTTCTATCTTTGGGGGCACTTGAAGGCCATGGTGTATCAGGAAAAGATACGAGACATAAATCATCTAAAGGAACGTATCACCAACGCCATTACAAGCATAACGTCAACTGTGTACTAATGCGTGTTCATCAACAGTGGGGAACACGTATTGAAATGTGTGTTCAAAACAATGGCAACCATGTAGAGCATATTATATAAATAAAAATGGTTGTCCATAAAAAAATGTTTATTTTTCCTATGTATGGAAACTTACGGCCCACCCTGTATGTATATATATATATATATATATATATATATTATATATATATATATATATATATATGTGTGTATGTATGTGTGTGTGTATATGTATATATATAATTTTTTTTTTTCTGTAACCTATGTATAGGCTGTAACTCTCTATGTACTTCAGTGTTCCTGAGGATGTCATTAGACGAAAGCGCTTGAGCACCAGTCTGTGTTTCCTTTCCTTCGTGGTTTTATTCATCATATATATTAGTGGTGGACCGGATGTCAGTTTTTCAACATCTGCGGGTCTTTAATTTCAATATCCGCGGATGCGGATATTTAGTTAATCTATCAATATATAGAATTATGAATATATGACAATTTTTCAAATTTCGTGATATTACTATTATGGCAGGCAATGCATAAGAATTAAAATTAATATTAATGTTTTCATTATGATAAAAATAATAACTTTCTCGAGTTTCAGCCACAGAAAATTCAATGAAACAAGTTTCATTCAATTTTCTGTGTTACCAGGTATTTATATTCTGAAGTTTATATATTTGTTTGTTCATTAATAAATAACACCGGTCTGCATGAAAATCGATTTCTTTATTTTGAGTTGTGATTCTGAAGCAGTTCGCTGCGCTGAATTAAAAAATGCTACGTTTTTTTCTATCACCCACAGTTTTAAAGTTATTAGCAAAACAATTTTGGGGCGTTTTGTAATTTTTTACCTTTTTTGTCTTTAATTAATTTCGTTTTTTCATATTTTTCAGATAGATAATTCTAACATTGTCTTTAAAATTTTAATAATGGCTTCTAGAGGATGTACCCATAGTCCAGACATATTTTGTTATATTTGTGGTCGGTATGTTGTAAAACAAAGGACAAATGTAACGACCTTCATTAAGAGAGCTTATCATGCTTATTTTGGAATTAAATTAGGAGATCAAGACAAAAGTTGGGCTCCACACAAGGTTTGTCTTACGTGTGTTGCGGCACTGAGGAATTGGAGCAAAGGTAAAAAGAAAAGTTTGCCATTTGGGATCCCTATGGTATGGCGCGAGCCTAGAAACCATACCGACGACTGCTACTTCTGTTCTTGCAATGTTAAAGGTTATAATGCAAAGAATAAAAAGAGCCTTCAATACCCAAGTCTTCCATCTGCAATAAGGCCGGTACCCCATGGTCCAGAAGTTCCTATCCCCGCCCACCCGAGAGTCTGGATCAATACAATTCAGATTCTGATTCAGCTCCAAATCCAGACAATGATGATGTTTATGAACAGCCAACAGCTGACCGAGATCCTAAACCATTAACCCAAGCCGAACTAAATGACTAGTCAGAGATTTGAATCTGCCTGAGGACTCTGCAGAACTTTTGGGGTCTAGATTGCAGGAGAACAATTTATTGGCATCCGACACATACTTCGCTTGGTACAGAAATCGTGAGAAAGACTTCGTGCCTTTTTTCGAAGAAGATGGTCCCTTGGTATTTTGCAAGGACATCACAGGATTAGTGTGCAAGCTAGGCATCGAATACCAAACCAGTCCTGAAATGTTTGCAAGTAAAGAAGGTAAATATATTTTTATTTTTTTATTTTTTCATAAACAAGCAATATGCTTGTCCAAGAGCTAGGAGCTATTTAATTCTGCTTTAATTAGGTTTTACTCTATCACCTAAAGATTTCGTGCTACAAGGGGTTGTAATACCTCTCTGTCCCCAAATGTTAACCACCCATTGATGGGAGGGGAGAGAGTATTTTGCTGGGAACGGGACTGGTTGTTATATATTTACCCTACATTATTATGTAAGCGTTACTGTAGTCTATAACAACAAAATTTATCGTTTAGCATGTGCAATCCAATGTTGGTCTCGATAAGATGGTTCACATTTGGGGATAAATGGGGGATTTATGACACCCTGTAGTAAGAAAACCATTCGTGATAGGGAAAAACTAACTATATTTTTGAGATCAGCGCACTCAAATTATATAGAATCACCAACTAGTTTGTAAAAATCGATCGACAAGTTTTCAAATGTGTACTGGTGTAATTAATACTTTACATGAAATGTGCATGACTGGGCCTTATAAGTTAATTTAATTGTAAATTGCATAATTTATTAGAGGTAACATCCGCAGTCAGAAGTGCGGATGTGGATGTTAAAAATGATGCGGATATCCGGTCCACCACTAATCTATATATATATATATTATATATATATATATTATATATATATATATATATATTATATATATATATATATTCACGAAAGTAACACGTGAAAAATATTTATGATGAATAAAACCACGAAGGAAAGGAAACACAGAATGGTGCTCAAGCGCTTTCGTCTAATGACATCCTCAGGAACACTCAGTGTTCCTGAGGAGTATATATATATATATATATATATATATATATATATATATATTCTTCTAGGAGAATTAAATCCACTGTAGTTTGAATAAGTAATGGTAAATGACAAATACTATAGTTTTTCTTTTTCATGATGTTAGCCTGATGTGGGCAACGGGTCACTGGCAAAGAGGCCCCAAAAATATAGCTTCCCTCACCAGCTCTCTGCGAAGCAGATACGATCCACTATAGTGGATTTAATTTTCCTAGAAGAGTTCCTTGTTCCATGCACGGTCTGTGTATGAGTGTGTAACATAAAAGATCTCGGGGGGGGACCATTCTGAGTTCAATCATATATAAATATATATAATAATATAGTGTCATAAATCATGTTCAATAGGATTTTTTCAATTCTCACAATAACTGTTCAAATTGTGCTCCTTGAAGTCGAGAACAAATGTTAATGCGACTGACGAAGCTTTTTCTCACATTCTGGAGGATTTGTGGTGTGATTGTTGCATATTCCGTACGGCCGTCCTTCATATATGCGCGCCTTTAAATAGCCCCACAGAAAAAGTCGAGGGAAGTTAGATCAAGGGACCGTGGCGTCCAATTCATCTTCTTGGAAGGGTTGTATCCAACCATTCACGGGCAGGTCTGGAGAAATGTATTGGCGCACCAGCTTTTCCTGTAGCATAGTTAGGTACATGTCGGAGTTGACACTATTGTCAAAGAACATGGGCCCCACAATTCTGTCGCTGTGGATTCCGCACCACACGGTACAGTCATCTGCGGATCCGTTTGATGATACCTTTTGTCGACAATGTGTGGGTTGTCGGCTGCCCAGTAAACGGTGTTATGGCGGTTACCGTGCCTATGCAAGAAGAAACACGCTTCGTCACTGAACATGATGTATGCTGCTAATGCCGCCTACACTCTTCGAACCATTGGCAGAACTGAAGGCGTCTATCAGCATCGTCGGGAAGTAGTTCATGTACTGGGTGTAGCTTATACGGATGAAATCGATACCTTTTGAGAATGCGCTCCACAGCTGTTTGAGAAAGTCCTGTTTCCTGTGTTGCTATTCTGGTTGAACGCTGTGGGTTACTTTAGGTAGTACATCGACACACGACGACTCGTCTGTACTTCGACGAGGCCGTCCACTGCGTGGTCGGTCATGAACACTGCCTGTCTCCTTCAAGACTTCGTGTTCGCCCTACCATACGGTGATTCGGCTTTGGCTTCATAGGCTGCCGGCGATGAAATTCTTCACATGCCTCTGTTTGACTCATTCCAGCAACGTGCAGGAGCACTAGTTCCACTTTCTCTGACGGGGTATACTTCATGGGGTCAACCATCTCTAGTAGTTATCTGAAAGATAAACATAACGTGAACAGATAAAAATTCCCATTGGACATGACTTATGACTCACCCTGTATATACTCTCTGCTGACGGAACACCCACTGGTGCTGCTGCTGCTGCTGCTGCATACGATCGCGCCGGGCTGTGGCAGGGATGAAGGCGTAAGATGGAAACACAATGAAATGAATTTAGATTTTAGGTCGACGTACCACTTTGCACAGTGCTTTTTTCAGTACCACCTTGAAGGAAGGAAGGTGGTACACTACCACCTAACCATAACCGTAGGAAGGGGACTGTTGTGTTTAATTTTGAATTTTCAGCCTTATCTAAAAAGTTATATTTTAATGATATTCATCGACATTTGTACTGAATCAAAATCTGAGTTTCGCCTTGCTCATTATCGTTAAATAATTTAAAATATACCTGGATGACAAATTGAATAGGTGTAAATCCATAGTAATGAGGGTTGCGGGTTGTTCTTGTACATGTACAACTAATATTACTCTTGAAAACGTTATTACGAAAGCTAAAAATAATTAACAGTTAGCAAGCTGCGTATTTATAGTTCTCTCGCGTACCATCGGTGACACGCGTACCCCACACGTTGGCAATTACTGTTCAATACCAATCGTCGACGTTGTGGCTCAACATATTGAAGTAGAATGCGTAATCACGCAAGGACATATGAACAAATGAACACGTAATAAGTATCACTTAACGGTAACTTAAATAAGTGTTCTCAAACCTTTTATTTCTTGACAATGAATATCGAAAAATATGCTTCTGCTCCAACATTTTCACCATATTTATCATATTTATGTATTTTACATTTACTAAAACACTTCTCACGAGTTAATCCACTTTTTAGTAAGTTCTTAGTGTAAATATGCTCTCATATTCGTCTTCAGATAGTTTAAACGAGTCGCTTACCTTTGAAACGAACATTTTTACATTTAGACTAAAATTATGGCAGTGAAAAATATTTAAAAAAAAATTACTCTAGAATGTTGTCATATACAGACGAAGAAATATCTACGACGTTTTGTATGGGCCGGGGGGCTTTTGGGACCATCTCCGCACCGTCTCTCTTTTTTTCGAATTCCCCATTAAATTCCTTCCTATATTTTTTCACTGAATCGAGAAAACATCAGGAAAAAAAGTTAAATTCATGACATTAATGCTTTTTGGTGCTCAGATTAAGAATTGATTTTATAGTATTCTGTAATATACTACAGGGTGGGCCGTAAGTTTCCATACATAGGAAAAATAAACATTTTTTTATGGACAACCATTTTTATTTATATAATATGCTCTACATGGTTGCCATTGTTTTGAAAACACATTTCAATACGTGTTCCCCACTGTTGATGAACACGCATTAGCACAGTTGACGTTATGCTTGTCATGGCGTTGGTGATACGTTCCTTTAGATGATTTATGTCTCGTATCTTTTCCTGATACACCATGGCCTTCAAGTGCCCCCAAAGATAGAAATCAAGGGGGGGATCTGGGGATCTGGGAGGCCACTCTACAGGACCACGCCGACCAATCCAAGCATCCGGAAACTGCTGATCCAAATACCGACGCACGTGAAGACCATAATTTAAATTTTCCTATGTATGGAAACTTACGGCCCACCCTGTATATCGTTCATACAAAAATTGAAATGGTTTATTTGTATCAGTTTCAGTATTAGCGTATGGAACTTCGGTTCATCGTAGGATGTTTCTTAATTCTTTTGTATAATACTGTTTTATAGGTTTCATTGTTCATTTGCTTTATTAAGTTATTTATTCGTTTAGGACCTTTACATCCTACGCATTACCTTCTTTGCTCACGTGGTGCAAATCTTGTTGTGTTTGGATGAAAATGAGATGGGAATGGAGGTGGAGATGGAGATGGAATGTGACAGAGATTCTTCAAGCGAGTTTTCGAGTATCTTCCTTCATTCCATACGAGAAGGAAACTCATTCGATGGGGAATTTCTTTTGTCTCTTTTAAATGGCGCTCGATACCACCTCAACCTCCCATCAGCCACCATCGATCCTTCCAAACTATCGGAGTATGTCAAGCAACAGTGGTAAGTATAATTTCAGTTTTTAAATCAGGCTTCTAACTTCAGTGCATTAAAATAACGGGAAAAGTACATAAAATCAGTAGAAAATTTAAAAAAAAAGGATGGTGTGTCCCATTAGAAAGAATTTATTTACATTACCAATGCTGACTTGCCCGTCAGATTAAAAAGGAAACTTTCCATTAAATGTGCAATTTCCTTCGCAGTTTGCCTTTTCTTCGATGTTGCGGGCTTTTTTTCCATTTATTGACTGAAGTCCCAGTTCCTGAAGAACTGAAGTCCTCCGTTTGGGTTCCAGAATCCGAATTCATATGTCTGCTTCGCTATTTAGGTTTAGAGCGACACTTCTCTTTAAATAACTTCAGTGTACGCTGTTTCAATGGTCTATTAAAAACGTAAGTTTAGAATAGGATTTGTTCGTACAAGTTTTTAATTATTCAATTAACAAATTGTACTTTTTATTTGAAAGTATTAAAATTTGGGTTCACTATTTCTTCAATATTTTTATCTGCATTTTTAATACTAAATATACCTTTTTAACTTTAACTACTTTGGACAATTGATGTTAACACTCTTACTGTTTTAGCTGGTGTAAGCATCCCCGAATGTCTGAAATCTTAGCAGAGAGAAAAGCTCAGAACATGATGAGTCTTTGGACGCACATAAACCGCCTGATTGCCCTTCCCAAGGACTACTCTGAGCTAATGAACACGGTGTCGCAGTTTCCCTGTCATGCTTCCATCGGAGACGATTCTCGTACGCCTACAATGTGCTTAACTTGCGGCAAAATGCTCTGCTCGCAGGTAAAGACTTGAAAAATGTGTGGTTTTATTTTGAGGTTTCGCCTGAAGGTGAATTGTAAATAAAAATGTTGTTGCGGTGATCTCCAGTTAATAATCCACTTAATTTAAGCATAATAAAAATTTTTCCCATATGTTCTAGAAAGCAAAGTTTTTATCGTTTTGGCAGAAGTACAAACCCATTACCAGCTCAATATGCTTTAAACTAATTTTTGTCTAATTAACCCTTTAAGCCCTGAATTTTTTGTAGGGTTAAGTTATGAATGCTTGTATTTGAAACGTTAGCAATTTGTACCTTCAGTCCTTAAAGGGTTAAATGAGCGTCTCATGGTGCGATCAGTTGGGGCGCTGCTCGGCAGTGCTGAGACTCCACTAAGTCGTGGGTTTGAACCCCAATACTGCCGAGAGCTGGGCGGTTGTCTTTTCTGTATCTCGGGTTACGACAAAGCGGCGGGCCAGCCACCCTCGTATAACTGACTTTGGCTAAGATAGCCCAGGCCCCTACCCCTCACTTCCTTGGGGAATATGGGGTATGGATGTTACTTTACCTTTTACCAACTTAGAATTTTCTTAAAATATTATCGCGTGATAGGCTTGTGTGGGATGGAAAAGTTTTGCAAATGTTTCTTTGAGAATCCTGTAATTTTACCAGCAATAATTAATATGAAATTATTTTCCATTTAAACAAATTTGCCTGATGACAGAGTTATTGTTGCCAAATGGAACTACCAGAAGGTTCAGAGCCCATGGTGGGGGCGTGTACTTACCATGCCAATTTCTGCGGTGCTAGTGTCGGCGTCTTTCTCAAAGTGAGAGAATGTCGAATTCTTCTGTTGTCAGGACGCATCAAAGGTGAGCTTTCATTCGATTGATATACTTGGGTCAGAGGGGTCGGGAAGTATTAGAATTTTTATGTGGATAGTACATTAGTACTGTAGTACTTGCGTAAGAGTTAAAGGTGAATTTGATGATTGGTTCATTATTAATGTTGGCTGTGTGATGTCGCTATGTCTATTTAATATGCACACTATATAGATGGGGATAATGCGTGATATGAAGACTAGTAATCCTTAATTTGGAAGAGAATGAGACATCCGATATATGCTGATGATGTGACGCTTCTGGGTGAATCAGAGAATGAATTAAGGAGAGCAGTGACAAGTTTTGTTCGTGTTTGTAAGTGATTATTTAGAGAATGTGTAAATGAAAGTATAGTTGTAACCGATGAGAGAGAAGGAGAATGAACGTGTAATATTTTGGTGGCTGGGGAAAATTTAGAGGCTGTGAAAGAATTTAAATAAGTCTTATTCGAGGTGTTTGATTAACAAAAAAGGTACGAGTAAATCGGAAATTGAAATTTATTGAAAGGCAAGACAAGCAAATCATGGTCACAATAAAAGCCCTGGTATGAAGACGGTGCTTAAGTGTAGATTGATTGGGAGTTCACTGCGGCAGATATTATCCCTGTTTGAGCGTAGATGCAGCAAGAATGCGAGAGATTTGTTTCGTTTGTCACGTGATAGCTCACTTTCAAAAGTGTGAACAGTTTAAATGAGTAATTTAAGAAGAATGATTTTAATGATGCGGATTAACTGTGTGTGAAATGAGGAGTGAAAAAGTCATTGGAAATGAGAATACAGGAAAGTATGCAACGTGTTCGTATGGTTTTGCAGAGAGAATGGATAAGTTGTGTAATACTGTGTAGGTGTGAGAAGTAGAGGAAGACCACTTAAAGGAGGGGTGTAATTAGTAAATGATTTTATACAAATGTGGTGCAAAAATTCACGGGCACAGAGAGGAATGGAAGCAGTTTATGAGGCATGTAAATGGAGACGTTGGTCTCGATTGATTTAGCACTAGTGTATACTCCCAACCTCGTCATGAAAGGTAACAGTAGATCCCTAAAGTTCATACTTCATGCCCACCGTATTGAGAATGGAAAATGGGTTTATCGATAATGTTATGAATTCCTTTCTCACAACTTGGGATCAGACATGGTTGATTACGGTTACAGATCTAATCAAATTTTGATGAGTGTGGGCCTTGGAAAAAATCTTGATTATTATTGTTTGTGACTATTATTATGGAGTTACGAGTAATAAGGATATGGTATTGGTGTACAACTTATATATGTATATCATATTTGCTGTGTTGATTAAAAAAAAAAAAAGTCACTAATGACATTCACACTTTTACTTTGAATTATAATTGTACAATCTACAATGAATAACTAGGAAAGCATCAATATATAGCACACACTCATAGCATTATGATAATGCTAAATTGCATTATCATGTGCAAAAGATATTGTTAGATTGCGCTAGATTTCACCAGACGGCCATAGGCTCAATGGAAAGGCTCCGATAGTTGGCATGGTAACGGAGTTGACTATATACTCTGTAGAGTTCGTAGTTTTGTGGCTATAAAAAAAAGTTGACCATATACTGAAAGAAGACAAATAAAGCCACATTTTGGTGAAAAATAATTAACATATGCCATTTAAGTGTACATGATACTGGGCTCCGAAACAGACAATTTTCCCGTTGTTAGCAGATTGGCTTTCCGGCACCGGTGACGTGTATGCTACAGTCTTTCTCAAAGCACTGATAGGTGACTGGCAAGCAGTGTTACCAGAACTTAATTAAAATTCAAATCAAATAAATAACTGTCATCGATTAGGGCATTTTCTAATGTTGATTATGATGATGGCATTTCAAAAATAGTTGATTAGATTATGATTGATTACAGCGTAAATTATGTGATTATAATCATAATCAACCCTATGTCTGCTTAGGGTGCTTCGTTACGCCGCCGTATTTGGATGAATACGGGGAAGCTGACCACGGTCTGAAGCGGGGCAATCCTCTCCGCTTGGATGACAGCTCGTACGCGCGTCTCCACAATATGTGGCTGTCCCACTCCGTTCCTGACGTAATAGCCCACACAACGGAGAGTGCCTCAAACGTCCTCCTTCCGGAATGGTTTCATTACTGAAAGGAAATACGATGGTTGTGTATCACCAGAAAATAATGATTCTTCACCATTTTAAGTTAGGAGAGTTTTACCTCTTGAAAAGGTACTATTTGGTCTGAAAGTGCAATTCCGAGGTTTTTATTTTTCTACTGTTACGCTACGTTAAAACTGAAAATTTCCTATTTATTTTAGAGTAAGTTTTCATTTAAAGCTTTTCAGGAGCGTGCCACATAGTTTACCACTCGCTACTTTAATTTATGGTATTCAATACGGATTAATTCAGACATTTAGTAAATAAATAGCTGTATTTGTGTATACTAACTCAAAAGAATAGTATACTTAGAATCTCCAGTACTCGCTGAAAACAGTGTCAGTACTAATAGTTTACTATTAGTAGAGCATAAAACTATTGTGATAGTCTTAAGACTGTATTCATTGTAGGTTTTTTATTTAGATAGCCATTACTTCATATTGTTTGCTTTTTTGGCATTTGTAATTAGTTTTAAGATGTTTACATGCTATATTTGTGATATTGCTTCAGTGACCTACTTTTAAAATCTGCTCTGTGCAATTATTTAAAGCTTTTGATAATGTCCTCGGTAATAATTTGAGAATCGACTCGATAATGGTGTATTTTCAGCGTTGAAAAGGACTACTTGTTCAACTGTAAAGTAGTTACCAAAGAGCTAAAAAAGATATACCAATTGATACGTATTAATTGCTCCTGTTTTGGAGATATCCTAGCAAGAAATTATTGCGTACAAGGATACTTTTTGAAATTGTTTATATGCATGTTTGTGTTTATTGTTGGCGATCGTAAGTTGAGGAGTGTTGTTATATGTGAAGTGGAAAGGAGAATTAATTCAACTGGACGTATTCGACACTTTTAAGAGTTAGGTTGGGTTCTTTAATTTTATAGTCAGTTTCATATTGTAAATAGAATTTTCCATTGAGCTTCAACAGTTCCCATTATTTTTGTATGGGAATTAATTATATGCGAAGAACTGTAAAGTGATCACTTAACTTTGTATTATAAAGTTATCGTTTAAGTCTCGATATTGAAGGGTATTCCACACTTTTATTATAAATTTCTGGAGTGCGTTTAAGTTTTCAGATGAAAGTGACGCCAAAAATATATTTTTGTATTAGTAAATGACCTTCACTCATCGTTTAAACACGCTACACATACTTTGGTAATGACTCAACCATACTATATTAATTTATGCAATTTGTTCATCTGTTGAAAAGCATAATAGATAAAAAACACTCGTACCTGCTAATATGCACATCTGTTTTTCCTTAAAATTATTATAAACTTCTTCTTTTCGTCATTCGATTTGAAAATTTTCAGCTTTGTGTTACCATCTTCGATTAAATTTTTGCATTTAAGATAGTTTATTGTAAACTTAACATTTGACTAAGAACATTCAAAAACCCATTACCACATTCATTGAGTTTAAGAATCAAAATGGGATTGTGGTAACCGTAGGGGGCATTTTCATTTATTTTTCTTTTTAACAGAAATAATAGATTTTTATTTTAATTCACGTATATATGAAATATTAGAGTCCAGTATACAGATTTTCCAATGGTGGAAGGGTAAAAATCTTTCACCTCGGCATTCCCTTTTTTTCAACACACACTCAGCCTGTCGTTTTCCTGCGCGATATATTTAAAATGGGAATGGAGAATAAATAATTATTCATTACTTGCAGTGGATGGTTTTGCACTAGTTTCTTTGACTGTTATTCGCTGGCTTAAATGTCAGTTTAGAAAACTTCATTTAAAATTGTGTTCATAGAGTCTGAAAGTAACGTATTTTATGTTGAACTTCCAAATTTTTTTGTGCCCAATAGTAATAGAAAATTAGGATAATTAACTTTAAGGAAATTCGTATGTACTATCATTTCCATCATATATATATATATATATATATATATACACATACATTTTATTAGGTGCATCCATTTACAACCCCTCCCCCCCCCCCCCCCCCCCCCTCCACCTAATCAAGAGTTCTTATGTGTAGCTTTAAAATAAGTATATTTATTGTAAAAATAGTTATTTGTAATTCCAGTAAAGAATATTTTTCTTGGTACCTATTTAGCGTCAGGAATAATAATTTTTTTATTTTTATCTAAACTATCATGTACTTTAATTGACTATTATAATGTGTATATAGGCTTCAGGTTTTAAATTTTCTAAAAATAGGCTACTAATTAGGTGTTATTGATAAGTATATTGTTAAAACTATTCATCACTTAAAAATGTCACTTTCATTTTTTAGCGCAGTGTTTTGGGGGTTTTGTATAAAATTACTTTAATACGATAGCTAACTTTCCGCGGCTCAAGCATGACACTGGCCCTTTGCCAATAATAAATCAATATTTGATTGAAAGGATTGTTGTGATATAGGTAAAAGTTTGTCAAACTTTTATAATGTACATAATCATTAATAAAATAGTTCTTCCTCATGTGCTATTGTAACATTTTCCTATTAAATTAAGTTTTATAATTCTCCAGCTGGTATTGTATAGGAATGGTCAAACCTTCCATGAATAAAAAGAAACAATGACCAAGTCTCGAAGCTCTAGTTCAATTCCCAGCGAGTGACATTTACTACCCATACGTCGAGGTAACCACTTGACTGGAGCTACACTCCTTGAGGAATAACTTTAATATTAAAGTGAAGACCAATCTCAGCGTTCCTGAGACTAACTTATTGGTTTAAGAAACAAAAGCTAATCGACTTTTAAACTTTATTACAGATTCGTTGTCCTGGAAAATATAAAAGCTTGAATTGCTGCTAAAACAGACTCTGAGGTTCGCGGAGACACTGAAGAGAGTACCCTCGAAATTAATTCCTCCGTTAATTTAGCCTCATATATTTCTACCATTCCTAAATGCAAAGAAGCCAACAAAGAATGAGTCGCTTTCTGGTATGCACTGCAAATCTGCAAATTATAAAGTTTGGTCGTTTGAGTGTAAATGAAACAATGCTACACAAACAATGAATCGCTTGGGGCAAGAATGCACAATAGGCCGGGTCGAATTTCTGGGGGCAGATCGGGCACTATGTGGGGCTTATGAATTGGGGTCCTGACCAACATACTCCAAAAGAAAGTTTATACTCCCTCCTATTTTTGGCTCCGCCCCAAAAATGAAAATAGTCTCATAAATGAAAATGGAGGCCATTTAGAGCATCATCTCAGAGATTACCCCCCCCTAAAATTGCATTATATATCGTGTGCAATTTTCAGGCAATTACCTCAAAAATTTGGATTTCTCAAAATTTTCACCACGCGTATTTTCTCAAAATATTTGCTATATCAGAAAATTGATTACACAAACATCGTTTGTGTGTAATAAATTTACTGAGCTGTGTGTTGAATTTCAAATTCAATACCAATAAATTTCATGTTCTAATTATCATATATTTTTACAGGAATTATAAGAATTTATACTCTTTAGATTTACTTATGATCCATGCATGATTCTATAAAAGCTGGATTTTTAATTTTTTAAAAAGGTTGAAAAAATGTCAACCAGAAACAAATCTTCGAATGCAGCTTTTGGTTTTGCCACTGAATTCCGCCGATCAATGATTCCTACAAAGGTAGACGTTGTCAGACACTATTTCTTCATTCAAAAGAGAGAGAAAAAATCAAGTCAAGGGGATCAGCAACTGCGAACGATTGCTACAATATAGTTACCAAAGATCTTCAAGATATTTGGGCCATGTTCTCTTTCCCTGTCATTCAAGAAAGATCTATTTCTTCTGCAGTGGAAAGATTAATCAGATCAGCTCTTTCCTTGAACAAGGTTCCTCTACGTCAAAGGAATGAAAATTTTGCTAAAAAACTTGCTTCATATGATGAAATGTTTGACATTTGTACTTGCAAATGTTATGATAAAGGAATAGAAAGGCCGTTTTGTCGATGCGAGGTAAAAATCCCAATGGTAGAGTGGGAGTCATTTGTAGGCCAAAAGCAAAGAATAAATCAATTAGGGCCATTTGATCGTGAAGCTGCCGCTGTCCAGAGACGATCCCTCTCAAGAGCAAGAGAAGAACAAGAGGCAACAAAGGTCACAAGTGGAAATGGCAGAGGCTATGGAAGTTGTACCATCTTCTTCAGTAGATGACTTTAGCGAAGATATAGAAGACAGTGACAATGAGCTAGAATTCGTGCCCGATGTGGAATTGATTGAAAATGATTAAAATAGGTATTCATACAATGAATTACCATTGGTGGCAGACCATTACCGTGTGAGTTCGAGAGCTACAGCAGCTATTGTTAATGCTGCATTGAAAGATATGGGAATAACCGATCAATCTAACATGCTTGATAGGAAGAAAATAGAGAGAGAGAATTCGTGTAGGCAAGAAAAATAGTTAGATCTAAATGTGAATATTGAATGTATAGGGTTTGATGGAAGAAAGGATGATACGTTAACCAAGCATGGAAAAGAGAGAGAACAACGTTATGTGCTGATCAAAGACCCTGGAGGTATCTATGTAGACCATCTCTGCCCTGACGCAGGAAATGCTCGGTGTATAGCTGATGAAATTATAACTTTCTTAATCGATTCAGCGAGCATCGACACTCAATGCTCTGCTATGCGACGGTACTGCTGTCAATACTGGTAGAATTGCTGGTACCATAAAATTGATTGAAATTTTTTTGCATAGATCAGTTCAATGGCTCGTGTCTCTTTTACACATTAATGAACTCCCCTTCAGACACATATTTGAAACCATAGACGGGAAAACATCAGGGCCAAATACCTTTAAAGGTTCAATTGGAGCCAAATTGAAATGTGATTTAACCATTTTAGACTTAGTGGCATTTTCACCAGTTCAGGGCAACGTCCAAGATATACCACCGAATGTCGTGAGAGAGTTGAGCAGTGATCAAAAGTATATCTATGATATGTGCCTAGCAGTGCAATCTGGATGGGTATCTGAAAGTCTAGCCCGCATGTCTCCAGGTGCCATTCATCATGCTCGCTGGATTACCCGAGCAAACCGGATTCTTCGTTTATATGTATCGACTTTGCATCCCGAACAAAATCTGAAAGAACTGGTAACCATCGTCATGAAATCATATGCTCCTGGATGGTTTCATATCAAATCCCATCCTAAAGCTACTGACGGAGCACGGAATTTTTTTCATTTGATTGTCTTGATGCGAGGATTGGAAGAAAAACCGCATTATTATGGAACCGGTGTTCCGTAATAATGCCTATTTTGCCAATCCCGAAGCTATCCTACTGTCAATGCTTACTGATAGCAGACAACATGTCAGAGAAGATGTTCTTCAGAAGATACTTCTCAGTCGGACACGTTTCAGTGGCACACGAAATTTCGATTCCAAAGACTACTATGAGATGATTGACTGGAGAAAGGAAGCTATCAATCCTCCACCTTTGATAAGGAATTTCAGCAATGAAGAGCTACTGCATACAAGAACAGAACCCTTGAAAATTGCTGCCTTTTCATGCCACAGTCAAAGCGTGGAAAGTGCAGTGAACTTAGTGACAAAAGCATCAGAACAAAGGATTGGCTACGGCAATCAGCACAAATTTACCCTCAATCAACTGGAATCAAGAAAAAGACTGCCACAGTTTGAATGGAAAAGCCAATGGGGCCAAGGCACATCCACAAGTAATTAGTGAATTGTGAAGGTAATTTTTAAATTAAATTTTGTTTTTACTTCAAAGCTGTTTTGTGTAAATAAATGGTACAATAGACTAATTGTCTTCTTTTCAGACAAATATACTAGGCCTATATGAGGTTTATGAATTGGTCTCCTAGGCAATCAGTACTCCAAACTAAAGTTTATGCCACCCTTTTCTATATACTGATAACACTGGGGATGCGGCAATTTTTCAAGGATTTGAAATTTCTTGGATAATTGCCTGAAAATTGCACACGAGGTATATTGTGCAATTTGGGGGGGGGGGGGGGGGGGGGGGGGGGGGGGGGGGGGGGGGGGGGGGGGGGGGGGGGGGGGGGGGGGGGGGGGGGGGGGGGGGGGGGGGGGGGGGGGGGGGGGGGGGGGGGGGGGGGGGGGGGGGGGGGGGGGGGGGGGGGCCATCTCTATAAAAAAAATGCTCTAAATCAGTGGTCGGGGAACAGGGGTAAATTTAAAAATTTTGGGGGTAATGCGTGCGGTATGAGAGAGCTTCCCTCAGAGCCTCAGTCGTGTGTATGGTATCATGAAACGAAGAGGTGCTTTTAGTGCTGTTTGAACAATCCTATCTATCTATCTATATATAGTTAATTTCTAATGAACCTAATTTACCTTTCACAAGAATGAAAGTTAAATTAAATGGGTAGTTTGTTTTGACGTTTTTGATGCCACTGTCTTCCATCAATTTCCATGTGTTACCCATAAGATAGAAACGAAGAAAGGAACTCCAACCGACAGATTGATTTATTAAGATGTTATTGGCACTTCATACCATAGATTATGAGGTCTAACATGGGCAAGCTATAGTGGAGTCAGTGGAAAATGGTGGTTTAAATTTCTAACTACACTCTTGAGTCCCGCAGAAATTGGAAAAGGGATCCTCCAGGTTTGGCGGCTTCGTCATTCAGGACATCCCGGAGAGAATGTCCCTTCCTGACGGAGTAGGAAAGTATTTCCAACAACGGTTTAAGAGTTCTGGACAATCTATCAGAATGTGTTCCACTGTGAGTGGGAGAATGCATCCATCGCAGTACTGAGATACTTCGCCATCCATGAGGTAGCAATGTCCCAGCCAAAATCTAGTGATTACTACATCCCAAAGACGGGAACAAGTATGAGGAGGCCAAGAAGTAGTGTTTAGTTCAACTGCATGTAGTGTGGTGGTTTGGGGTGGCGTCCAAGTAGTACTGGAAAGCACTTTTCATTTTACACTTGAATGGCAACGAGTGTAATAATTAATAAGGGGAGATACGACGTCTCTGAGTGAAATTGGATTTCTTTGCAGCGTTCCTTGTTGCGGCATCAGCTCGCTCATTTTCTGGGATGCCGGAGTGGGAAGAAACCTAGCAAAAACGAATAGTGCGACCTCGTCTTCCGAGAATGTGAATGAACCCATTTATGGATCTCCTGAATGATGGTATACGAAGAGGGAGCTCAATGAATCTGACGTGATGACTATTGATTCGGAGGAAGATCGAAAAAACTAGGGAGAGCTATGAGGGTTTCGTAAAGTTCAGCTGTAAATATAGAGGCAATTTGCGGCAAGGAGCCTATTTCGGACAAGTTTGGGGAACGCTGCAGCGAAACTGACGATTCCTTCCGTCCTCAAACCATCAGTGTACACGTGTCGAACCGGCGTCTTCCTGACAATGTTCCAGATATTTGGTACGAAGTTCCTGTTCTAATGAAAGCTCTTTAGGCGAGGAAATATAATGACGGTGATCAGATAGGAGTAGTAGCCATGGAACAATTTCAGGGTGAGATTGAGAATATAGTTTGTCCAACGGAAGGTTGGCTTCTACTAAAGAGGTGCGTATTCGAAGTCCAAAAAGGCGATGCATAGAAGAACGCCTCTCATACAAGTCTTGTATAAGGATAGTCTTGGACGATTTACTGTGAGGGAAGCACTTCAGAAGGCAATAATATTTTAAGGAGAGTTCCTCTCTTCTGATGGTTAGCGGAGGCTCTGCTGACTCCGCTAGAAAGGATGGATTGGTGTTTACCCGAGAGCTCCAGTACACAACCGTAAGGTGTAATTATTGGAGGAGTGCAGCATTTTCAGGTGACGATAGTCGTAATCAAACCTAGAGGGAACTAATGTTCGATAAAGGTATAGAAAAGCCGTACGATCTGCGCCATACCTAGTGGTAGAAAGAACTTTTAAGATTTGAAGGGATTTTGTGCACGATAGGCGAAAAGGCCAAAAGCGAGAGATCCATGTTAGGCGCCTATCGAGAAGTACTCAGAAATTGTTTCGGGGACAAATGTTAATAATCTTAGAAGGAATGACTGGAAATTTTAGGAAAATATGTCCCAAAAAAGCAGCAAATCGTAGAGAGGAACTACTATTTCGATGGGTAAAGGTGAGCAATATTTCGCAAGAGTAATTGCAAAATTAATAAACTGCACGGACAACAAAAAAAAAAACTATACAAGAAAAGCTAGAGAAGTCGATGAGAAAATACACACACTCCTCAAGGGTCATTCTGAGAGGCAAGATGAAGGTACAGAAGTAATAAAGGAAAACCCAAAATACTTCTATGACTGCGAAAAGAAAAACAGCAACTCGCGCTACTATCGGGTCCTTAAAAAATAAAAATAATGAACTAACTCACGATCTAAAGTAAATATTTGAAATACTGAGAGCCCAGTATGAATCGGTTTTCAGTACCCCAAAATGTAACTGATTTTGACTTAGCTTAGCCCCAAAAGATATAGCGCGAGTGATGAAGAATAATTGGGAAATGATTGCTCCCATGCGTTTCCTCCAAAGGTTCCCACGAAGTCTCGATAAGTTTCTGGAGGGTAAAACTATGGGTCTATACTTTTTAAAAAGTGTTTGTCAGTGTGTGAAAATGATTTGGGAGTAAAGTATTAACCCATTCACTGCGGCCGTGTCATATGCAGTGGTGGGCACCGTTAACCAAAAAGTTAACTTCGTTAACCGCTAATCCGTTAACCACAAAGTTAACTTCGTTAACCGTTAACCGTTAAACATGTAACGGAAGTTACCGATAAACCGTTAACGTTAACTTTTATTATAAAAAAAAATGAAAAACATAATATATATATAATTTAATTTTCCCTCTTCTTCTCGTTCTCCATTTTGTCCATGAGATGCATGTTGCCCTTCATGAAAATTAGCATATCAAAGTTTTCATCAGACAGGGATGATCTCTTGGCCCTCAGGATGTCCTTGCCCATAGAGAACAAACGCTCCACTGCAGCACTGGAGGGGATGGCTGTGTTGAACTTGATGAACAAGTCCACCAACACTTGCTCACCCAAGAAGGCAGCATCTGTCAGCAAGTCCTTGGAGTTGGTCTCCAGCCAGGTCTTGACCAAGTTCTGGGCCTTGCCCTTGAGTGACCTGTGGCTTCTGCTGCTTCTCTTTTGTCTGGATGGCAGCACTGAAGAAGTCATCCTCCTCCTCCTCCTCGTTGTTGCTGCCCACTTCGTTGGACTGCTGCTTCATGGCCTCCTCGACTGTACCCTCCATGCTTTTCCTCACCCTGGCGACCTTGGTGTTGTCATACTTGTCCAACCAGATGAGGCGAAACCTGGGATGGAAGGCAGCAGCCAGCTGGCATTCGTCATCCTCCAGGAGGGGTCCAAACCTTTTGTCGATGCCTGCCAAACGTGCTCAGCACTGAAAATAATAGAAACTTTTAAACGTTTATTTATGAATTTTTTGGGTTAACGGACTTGAGTTAACGGAAGTTAAATGTAACGGAAGTTAATTAGTCCGATAATGATTTTCAAAGTTAACTTAAAAGTTAAATCGTTAACGAAAAAGTTAACTTCGTTAATTAACGATTAACGGTTTGTGCCCAGCTTTGGTCATATGATATGCTACCCCTTTTCAGGGTCTTGCCGCTATGTCGTATATAATTTCCTTGATTTGAAATTTCCGCTGCTGTCGTAAGGCGCAAAAATTTATCCACATCCCTTCGTATGGCAACACAGTTGTCGCGCATATCTCATATTTTTTAAGGAATAAGTGGCCAGTTACCCCCGAACGAATATGTCAAGGAGGGTGGTACGAGATCTTGCTGCCGAGGATACTTATTGGATATTACACAGATTGGATGCTTAGAAAAAAGTACGTCTGGCAGAGTTGTCATAAAATATATTTTCAGGATCTTGTTTGAGGTAAAGAAATTAATATTAGTGCATTATTATATACTAGCTAAAGTGGGCCCTACGGGCCCATTTAGCTACGCCCGTGGTGCTGGGGCCTTTGGCATCAGTAATTGGGCAGCCGCAGGCCCCCCCCAGTTACCGGGGAGTCAATTATTCAGTCAATAAAACTATAGAAAAGAATGCAGCCATAAAAATCTTAAGCTTCACAAGTCTTGATACAATGGGTTGGATGTGAAGCTCAAGCTTTTCATTGCTGGTTCTTTTCAATAGTTTTATTGTCTGAATAATTGAACCCCCCCCCCCCCCCCCCATTACTGAAGGTTCAATTATTTGGTCAATAAAACTATAGAAAAGAATGCAGCAATGAAAATCTTAACGCGATACAGTAAAAAGTTGAAACAAAGCAAAGCACATTTATTTCTGTTCAGAATCGTTTAATAGTAAATACATGGTGTCTACAGACAGACAGAACTGTCTTTTTATAGTATAGATAAGTCAAGTTGGTTGGTTGATCTACAGTATTTAACTCCCTTTGTCCAATCGAGGGTACATCCAAAGGCTACCAACGTATATCAAATCAGACGACGCTCGTACAAAATTTCACACACATTTTTTAAATCGAGAAAAAGCAAGTCGGTCAATAAATTTACAAAATAACGAAGACAAAATTTTTTCGCTTCACATCCAAAATCAGCGAGTTAAAATTTGTGAAGTTGCATTTAAAATCAAAGTGCCTCATGAACTTAAAGTAAATATTAGGCTTTCACTGGCTTAAAATATTCCGATCAAAAATCTTTCGTATGAAATTATTTGCATGCTATAATCCGAACATGAGTGAGCATCAAAAGAACGTCGAGATTGAGTTTGTTCTTGTGTTTGACGCTCTCCATCGTTGTTTTCTTTGTTGCTAAACGTCGTTTTCTTTCAGCATGAGCCTCGTTCATCGTGGGCTAAATGAATTTCTGATATAAAAGAAAATTGACAACTCGAAGACTTTTTGAAAGCCGTAAAAATATTTAGTCTGTAATGGTTGCAGCACCAGTATGAAAGTGCATAAAAAGAACTCATTTGGTAAATTTTTGAACTTAGCCGCAGATTAAATTTCGGCTCAAAGCTGAACGCAAAAGCAAATATTTTTTACACTTTTTAAAATTATAATTAAAAGTAGAATTCATTACGCCTTTTTCTAATGCATTAAAATACAAATATCGCCCATATATATCAAGAATCTTCTTCTCTTTTCGAGCGTGACAGACTGACAGACATTCCTGGGTGTTTATAGTATTAATCATTTTACCCAGAAAAATAAGATAAATATTTATAGTGTTATGTTATGAAAAAATATTTCCTATTTTTCAAAACATGCCGCACAGATATATGTCATGGTATGTGAAACGGCCGCATTGAATGGGTTAAGAATGTCCAGAGGATATATAGACTAGTGATGGGACGATGCATCGCAATCGCGATACAATCGCACATTTTTTACATCGCAATTGCAATCGCATTTAATGAGTGCGATTGTTGCGATTGTGAACAAAAGATTTAAATCTCTACAAAAGTTGCTATGAAAGCTGCTCTTTCATGCGTACTTAAAGGAAAGTTTAGCTAACAATAATACGGAATAATAAATAAATAATAAATAAGTCAAAAACAGAAATGAAAACGGGTTGCGAATTAGTTGAAAACAGAATAAAAAATTGGTTTAATAATAACAATAAGTACACCTCTTTATTTGCTCTATGTAAAATTGGAATGTTAAAAAATCAAGCTAACCCTATGGTAGGTAACGCGTTTAGGTATATTTAAAGCATAAATGAGCGTTATGTGAGGCTAAAGCTAAAACATCGCAATCGCAATCGCGCGATTTTCAAATTCTGACAATCGCAATCGCAACAGCGATTGTATGAAATATGACAATCGTCCCATCACTAATATAGACGAGAGGAAATTCTGTTGCCGTGGGCCTTCACATTCGGGTCTCCTCAAAGTGGATGACTACTATTAAAATCTCCTAAGAGAAAAGGTGGTGGGAGTTGATCAACAATTCCGTAAATCGGTGAGTAGATATCACTTCGGTCGGAAGTATAGACGGCATGGGGTAATTGTAATTGATTAATTACATTTTTTCACTAAGTGTTAAGTAATTGCAATTGACTACCTAAAATGTAATTGTAATTACATTGGTAAACCAAGGTAATTTATACAATTACTTTCAATTACATTGTTTTTTTCGGCCTCTCAAGCAGAATGAAAGCTGTCCAATACCTATTTTAACCGTTTAATATTGGCCGGTACCATATCTGATTGACCTAAGAATTTGCGACTTGCATCAATTAATGCTTACGACTATTTTTATACAAAAATACTGAAATTATAAATATTTTTTCCTATATTTTTATGATGTTCCCAAAATGGGAACGTATTTTGGGAACGTTGGCATGTTCGGTCATAAGATTTATAAGGATTATGATAAACTAATATAAAGTTTATGTAAAATGTTTATTTCAATGTACAAAATTATATTTGAGTAACTAAACTGAAATATTTTTTTACGCAGAAGATAAGAGCAACTTTTTCTCGCATTTTAGGCACTATTCTTGTATTTTTTTTTGGCAAACCGTACATCTACCTAAATTACATGATTCTAAAAAGTGATTTATGCCATCATATCGCACTGCCTTACGAGGTGGTGCGGATGGGCCTCGTTGTCTGCGTCGTTCTTGCTGAACCTTCATAAGTTATCTCGCAACTTCCTGTCTAAACTGAAGATGAGAGAGAGTTGTGGAGCTATTTACGTGTCGGTAGAATCGGAATGCGGCAACAACGGACATATTCAAAATATAAGAAAATAGATTCCACCACCACTTTTTAGAGCGTAAGCGTGGCCTGTATGAAGACAGCATCCGATCCGGTACATCAACTCCTCCCATTCCTTTGTTGTACATATTGATGAGGAATGGTTGAGTTACGACCTTTCTTTTCACTTGCTTTACTCTCCTCTCCACTTTCTGCACTGGGCTTACCCCATAGTGGTTACTAGCGATTGTTACACTAGAATTATCATTCCATCGAGCACACAAAACAACTCCATCTAATCGAAAATCATAAAAGCGCCTCTCTTTTTTCTTCACTTCCTTTTATGTCACTAAAGGGCAGTGGCTCGTCCGGTTATCTCTTATCGTTCCACAAGCTCGTATATTCTTCGAGGCCAAATCAACTAATAACTCGTGGCTTGTAAAAAAGTTATCGAAGAACAATACATGTTCAGTGCTATTTTTTACTGGGTAGAGCATCTCAGTGACAACACGATATTCCAGAGGAAGGTTTGTATCGCCTTCTTTTCTACAATATATGGAAAAGTTATAAGGATATCCATCAGCCCCACAAAGCATCCACATTTTGTATCCAAATTAGGGATGTGCCGGATACCACTATCCAGCAAGATATCCGGCCGGATAACAGCTATTATCCGGTATCCGGCCGGATAGATGTCAGTATCCGGCCGGATAGCCGGATATTTATGATAGTCTTTTTTGTAATGGGAATACCATCTGGGCCCGCCCCTTTCCAATCTTAGCTTGCATAGCCTTTAGCTAGCAAAAGTTGAATATAGTTGTACAAAAATCTAAAATTAAAATAATTGATAAATAAGCATGTACCACTACTAGTATGTAACTATATTAACACTGCTAAAAAGGCAAAATGTTTGGTCCAGCTAAAAGTGTGACGCATAGCTAAGATCCCAGCTTCCCTTACTTTTTAATTTTTATTTTTATTTTTTATATATATTACAAATTACAATATGGAAAAATATGAATTAGCGAAACCTTTTATTAAGATTTGAGATATAAAAATAAAACATATAGCCTAATCAAATATACCAGTAAGGTAAGTGAAATTATTAAAATAGCAAAACCTTAAAAAGTAAAAACTCACATTAAACAATAAAAATTAATACTATGTTCAAGACACTATATTCACAAGTTTAAATCAAATTTTCGTCCATTGTTGATGGATAAAAAGAAGCATCTCCCCTCGCTTTGGTAGCAAAGTACTTCTTTTTTCTTCAAAAATATTTCCGTATTCGGAAAACATTCTTTCTGAGAAAACTGAAGATGCTGGTGTCACTAGCCATTTTAGAGCAATTTTCTTGAGAGATCGAAAGGATTCTTCATTTTTCCAAATTTCAAGTGGAGATAGTCGTCTGTCTGATATGGGTTTTTTTGCATATTGCTCAATTTCCTCTGCTATTTCTGCGAATGAAGCCATCTTGCGGCTTTTTTTAAACTTTTTCTCACCAGGTATCTTTTCTGAATTTTCTTGTGTTAGTTCCCTGAAACAAGCAGAGAGTGGATCATCATCAAACTTTGCCTTTTTTCTTCCTGTTGAGGAGGAAGAAGAATTAGAATCGTCGCTGCTGTGAGCCTGTTCTTCAAAATATTTATCTCTAATTTTCTCTAGGTTGTTTATTTCATTTATTTCTTCAATTAACCATGTCTTAATATTTTCCTTTTGTTGATCTTTGAAAAACAAAAATTTAAATCGTGGATCAATGACAGTTGCTAGAGCATACTTCCGATTTGTTAAGACATTTAGACACTTTCTTTTTCATTGCTTTCATTGGCAAAAAATCGTGACCGCAATGACTTCAACAGTTCATCTTTTGTAGTTTGGACTCCTTGATCATCCTGGCCAATTTTTGAAAGAAACCTTTCAAGCGCGCACATGTTTGGGATAACAGTAGAGAGTAAACTATATTCTGTACTCATTTCTTGGGTGAGTTTAAAAAATGGCTGTAAAAGCTTCAAAAGATTTTCAATCAAGTGCCACTCATTAGATGAAATAACAAGTAATTCACTATGATCAGCAAGGTATATTTGAACTGATTTTTTCAACTTAACCATACGTTCTAGCATCAAATAAGACGAGTTCCAGCGCGTTAAAACATCTTGTACCAATAGAAGAGGAACATGACCCTGTTGTGTTTGGAGAGCTTTAAATTCAGAAGTAGCCAGTGGGGGGTGGTTAAAATGTGTCACTAAACATCGACACTTTGCCAAAAGATCTTTTATAGATCGTTGAGCCATTAATGCATCATTCACCACTAGCTGTAGCAAATGAATTGAACAGTGAACAGAAGGTATTTCCGCAAGGTCACATCCCAAAGCTATGTTAGAAGCTCCATCTCTGACCAATATATTACGCCTTGATCTGTCAATATTCCATGATTGCCACATAGATTGCAATTTGTCCGCTATATTAATTCCTGTATGCGATCCTGAAAAATGAGCTGAATGCAATACTGCATTACAATGAGTGTAGTCATTCATGATCCAATGACCTGACAAGGAAATGAATGATTCATTTGAAGAAGAGCAGGTCCAAATATCGGAAGTGAAGCTAATGTATTTCCCTTCTTTCAATTTATTCATAACAATTTCTTTAAGTTCTTCATAGATTTTGGGTATGACTTTTTCTGAAAAATATGTTCGATTTGGTAGCAAATACCTTGGCTGTACGTGGGCCATCAGTCCTATAAAGCCATCTTGTTCAACTAAACTAAAAGGATGGTTGTCCAATGCCATCATTAATCCTATCTTTTTATGTAAAGCTTGAGCTTTTGAGTCATTTATATCCCATATTCTCTTAAAGGAAAAACTTTCTTCTAACGTGAGTTGCTTTTCCATGGCAACTAATTTTTTCTCCTTCGGAGCCATTGAGGTGGTCGCTATAGGTTGATTTTGATTTTCAGATGATTTGTTAAGTTGAGACACTTCTTTATATTCTTTTGAATGCAGCATCTTTGCATGATTGTGCAAAGGTTTTGTGCTATAGCACCTAGCACCCAATTTCTCTGATCCCCTTTTAATCTGTTTGGAATATAGGGAACAAATAGCTATCGTTGGATTAGTCTCATGTATTGTAAATATTTTCCAAATAAAACTAGCCATTTTAGGGGGTAAATAATGTTAAAATATTGCTGTAAGCCTGTAACTAATACTAACTAGCTATATAGCTATATGATTTAGGCAATGAAACAATCCTGAAAAGGATAAAATATAGGTAATTAGTAAAGTTATTGAAAGATAGCTATAATTTACATCAAATAGTGATTAAAATTTGATAGTATAGTCAATTAGTCAAGTAATAGCTAAATAATAATATATAAAAAATTAGGAATTATTTGAATGATATTATCCGGTATCCGGCCGGATAGTAAAAAATACTATCCGGCACACCCCTAATCCAAATCTGATGGGTTTATTTTTTATAAACTGTTTTGAGCTGTGATGTCCATGGTCGGGTATCATTGATTCATCAATGCTGCGGAGTTCATGGAAAATCCCGAATTGCTAACAGTTTCTTCGAAGCAAGTCAAGAAGTGGTAGTACTTTTGCCATTTTTGATTCACCTAAGTTAGAGTTATCAGCTAAATGAGTATCTCTCTTTATCGACCGAAACCTCTCTCCGCTCATAGTTTTGGCGAATACTGGAGCCTTCATATCATTACTCGTCGAGCAATAGTCATTTTCGGAAGAAAGACAGTGGATAGCCACTGAGAAGCAATGAACCCAAGAACCTTCGGATCTCCTCCTCCTCTACATGAAAATTCTTATCATTTTTATCTCTCACAGCATAGAGATTTGCTTGTTCTGTTATAAGGGTCAACATGTCGTGAGTAAAAAATAAACTAAAGATTTCAAACGGATTCTTACCAGCATTACTTTCACCCGCTTTCAAAGAAATTGAGTGAGGGCCAAGGGATAGCTTTTCATTCCTTCTCCACCTTTGGCTTACTTCTTTACTGATATTTTCTTCCTCATCGTTATCATCCGCACGCGCTTCGACCTCTCCACAAACTTCACTTGGTAAACAATCTTGATCAAGAGCGTCATCATCGGCTTCTTCATCACTGTCTTCTGGTTTGTCACTGGCAGCAGGTGGCAGAACTACAATATCTGTTACTCCATCACTTCTTGTTTTCCACATATTCAGTCGCACTATGAAGAAATCGGAAGGGAGTCACTGAACCCGTCGACCTGAAAATATAAAATATATGCTGTACATATATATTTAACAGAGAACGTCTTCAACACACACTGACGCGCGCGCAAGCACGCGCGCGCACACACACACACACACACACACACACACACACACACACACACACATATATATATATATATATATATATATATATGATCATATTCAGAGAAAGGCATTATGAAAAAAGTATATAGGGCTATGGGTTGATTGCCTGATACCCTCATCCGTTGGAAATTTCCAGCAAACTTCAGTGGAGAGTTAACGACAAAAGCCCTATGTTATTTCGTTAGAGTTATGTATGTGTAGGTCTTTAAAGGACCTCTTTGTTTGTCTACGGTAACTCTAGCGTCGGGATTTTAGATACCTATATGTGAACGAAAGAAAGTGTCCCACCTTATTTTCGCTGGGCCTTAGTTTGCTTCGATGTAGGGCGTGACGGTCTTCTTCGATGTAGGGCTGTTACGATGGAGCCTACACTGAGAGTTGACACTTTGTAACTAATATAGACAGTCACTAATTAAACACCTGAAAGTATAGGCCTATCTTTTTTATAGTTATTAGGTTTTATATTATAAGGAATTCACTCAGAACTTTAGGGAAGACGAAGCACATCTTCCCTGTTTAAAGCGTTCGCTGTAACATAAAGAGCTCCGAACCAGAGCCGCTATAATATATCTTCATATTTTAGTATAAATTGCTGATTTGGCAAAGGTTGTTAACCCTTGTCTTGATGTAATCTCATGAGTTAGCAATGGAAAATTTTGATCACGTGAAATAATAAATGTTTCTCGTGGTTATGCAGGCCCGACGCCTGCATAGTCTAGGGCGGGTCGAAATTTTTTATTTCTTACGTACATAGTGTGAAGTGGTTCAATCAATCATAGTAACACCCTGGTAAAATATTTTTTAATTCTGAGGACCCCTACCCACCCCTACCGGTTTCAGTTTTTTCAGAAAATTTGTAAAATTCGAGATAATTTGCGATTTACTTCGAAATTTTTTTTATTATTTCAAAAGTTCGCTTATAAAAGTTTTATTTATTTTTTAATGAAAAAAAATTTTAAAATACAAAAATGCATGATTTCCACTCAAAAGTAGGCAGTTCTTTTCTAGACTTTAAAGTATTTAAAATAAATTTATGCCGATTAATATAAATTCTTTCCTGGCTAGATTTAGTTACTAAGTTCACACCCCGTTCAACGCTTTGGCTGTGACATGGAAAATCTAGTATTTCTAGGGGTTTAGTTCTTATCTGAAGCAATTGCTCATTGGTAAAATTACTTAGCAAAGGTGGAGAAGTGATTATCTGCTCATTCCAATTAATCAAACGAATATAATCATTTGCTAGAAAATTTATAGATCTTGGTAGCTCAAAATTTCTGGCTCCTGAAAACCTAGTTCTGGAAAGAATTATCTTTTGAATTGCTAGCTCTCTAATATGTAATCGTTCGTCAGAAACCATTGACAGGAGTATATTTTCAGGATTAGCGAAGTAAGCGTTGTTTTTCATGACCGGCTCAATAATTTTCTTGAATTTTACATCTAAATTTCGAAGAAGAATTGTCATAAACCAAAAATTTCGCGCACCCTTAGTGGCTTTTGGGTGTGATTTTATTTGAAACCACGCAGGGGCATAAAAATTGATGACAAATATGACAAGATCTTTTAGGTTAGTATCATGATTTGATGTAGAAATGTATAGGCGGAGAACCCTATTAGCCAAAGTCAGCCACCTGGCGTGATTTAGTCGTCCTGGAGATCTTACAGCGAGACCCTCAGAAACATTTCCTGTTTGTATTGCATGACACATTTCGTACAAGTATTTTTGGTCACTACTCAAATCTTTTACAATATTAGGAGGTATTTCTTGAACTTTACCTTCTATCAGTTCAAAATTTATTACTTTCAGTTTTGTTAAATCAGCTTTTAATTTCTTGCCAAGTGGCCCTTCAAAGGTGTTTTGGCCAGTGGTTCTGCCCTCAATGCTTTTGTGAAAGTGCATCAAGGGCAATTCGTTTAAATGTAATTCACAAACGAGCCACTGAAGGGACCTGCCAAGATGAAGTTGTATTAATTTAATGACCCCTCCAACTCTGCCTGTGTTCACTGGGGTTCCCATCACAAAGTAGACCTTTAATTGAATTAGCACTATTTGAATCTTCAATAACAGTAATTATTTAATCAGCAATCGCCCTTGCAGTGCCATTATCTGGTACTACGTGATCAATGTAAACGCTTTGCGGCTCTTTAATTACAACATAGTGTTCTTCTTTTATTTTGCCTGATTCTGTCAGTGTATCATCTTTTCTTCCATCAAATCCAATACATTCCACATTTTGGTTTTCTTCTTTATACTTATCATTGTTTATTTTACCAATTCTGTTTTTTTTTCTCAACTTTTTTTCGATCAAGCACATTTTCTAAACTTAAAATCTTCATATCTTTTAAGGCAGCGTTTATAAGGGCTGCTGTGGCCCTATTGCTTACCCTATATCTCTCTGAAGTTTTGGCTAAATTTTCATAGGTATATCTATTTTGAAATTTTTCTATTAATTCTAAGTCTTCTTCATAATCTAAGTCCTCTCTGTCTTGAAAATCGACATCTTCATTTTCATTATCATTTTCTATCACTTCTGATGATACAAATTCCCTTGCTTCTCTTAATTTTTCTTTTCCCTTTCCTGTGCTTTTTGGATTTTGCCCAACTTTCTCAAATTACTTGTAGTTTTTTTTATCAATTTTTCCTAACTGGTTTTTTTTCTTTCTTTTTGACCAATAAAAGCTTCCCATTCTATAATAGGTATTTTATGTTCACACCTACAAAGTTTTCTATCCCTTATGCCTTCATCATAAGCATCTCGTCATATTTCTTTAATTTTTAATAATATTTTTCATTTCTTTTTATCATAGGGCATTTAGTTAACTTATCAGCATCTTCTATAAGTCTAGTAACTCTAACATAAATTCCCTTTGTATCAATTGTTGGGAAAGAAAATTTTTGCCAAATTTCTTTTGTATCTTGAACAACTACGTTATAGCAATCATTTTTACTTATTTTACCCTGTGCTTTAGATTCTTCCTCTCTAACAATAAAATGAAAGTGCCTTACAACATCAGCTTTTGATGGCGTCATGGCAGATGAAAATTTTGCTGGATATCCGAAGGCTGCATTGTGGCTTCTTTTTCTAGTAGCCATAATTTAATTTAATAAGATTTTAACTATATTTTATTTATTACTGATATTTTAAAATTAAATAACGTATTTTAATACAAACTTTTTAACATTCTAGGTACCTAAATAGGAATCTGGAAAGGAAAAAACAAAAATAATGTAATATTAGGTCTTATATCCGGTGCTATGAGTCAGCACCGGATTTAAGACCCTACCCCCTACCCCCCGATCTCAAAAAAAGTTGGTGAATGGTCTATTCTGATGTAATTCGTGCCGGGGAACCCGATTTTGGCCATCCGAAAGCAAAAAAATTAATATTTAGGGTCGATTTTTTACGATTTTCGATTTTTGGCCTATTTCCCATACAAATCAATATGTAAAAAAGTGAGTATCGTAGGGGGGGGGGGTAGCGAAGGTTCCACAGCCTTGATTTTTGGTGTGGATACTACTACTACCAAATGATCAACCTCACAATATGTACCTAAGCAAAATCTTGACCTAGACCCCTTTTCGACCCGGCCTACTGTATACGAGTTCTATGTATGTATGGCAATCATTTCATTCCCATTAGGCTATGTCGCCAATCCCGAGGCAATTTTGTAGATATTTAATTCAACTAATTAATAATTATATTTAATTATGAAATAAAGGTATCACATACGATACCATGTAAGCGCGTATAGTTTTTCCATATACTCGGGGGGCCGGAGAAAAATTTGTTATAGATAAAAAATTTTGACAAACTGTAAAATTATGTAATCACGTGAAATAATAAATATTTCTCGTGGTTATGCAGGCCCGATGCCTGCATACGGGTTCTATGTATGTATGGCAATCATTTCATTCCCATTAGGCTATGTCGCCAATCCCGAGGCAATTTTGTAGATATTTAATTCAACTAATTAATAATTATATTTAATTATGAAATAAAGGTATCACATACGATACCATGTAAGCGCGTATAGTTTTTCCATATACTCGGGGGGCCGGAGAAAAATTTGTGTTATAGATAAAAAATTTTGACAAACTGTGTAAAACCATGTAAAATGGATTAAAAAGAATGAAGTAGGAATTTAGGGAGAGAAAGGTTACTCAAGACCAACTTCTCAAGTTTAGTTAAAGTTATGTCAATCAATTTGACTCCCCTTAGGTATAGGAAATTTATGGAATTAAAGTAAAGTTATTAAGCATTTTAACTTTGCTCATTATTTGTGTAAATTTTATGTCACCAGTTTTTAAATGCTGGTTTACTGATGTGGTTTTGGAGTTTTGTCATATTTTGTTTTGTTAACGATTTATGTTTTAAAGTGACTTCTACGTTGGTGAGTTAATTGAAATGTACTGTACTTCCATGTTGTGTTGTTTGGTTAAAAGTTTGTACTGTATTCAAACCTCCTACCACTTCAGACTAATCAATACCCGTAGTTTTAGTGGAGTAAATGTTACTCCTCCACAAGTAGTTCTGGAGGGCTTGGGGCTTTGAATCCTGTACTGGTTTTGTGTTGTTTGGTCTCTGGCCAAGGGAGGCCACAAGACTTGTTGTTTGGTCTCTCGCCAAGGGAGGCCACAAGACCCTTGTTGTTTGGTCTGGCCAAGGGAGGCCACAAGACCCTTGTTGTTTGGTCTGGCCAAGAGAGGCCACAAGACCCTTGTTGTTTGGCCTATGGCCAAGGGAGGCCATCAGCCCCTTGTTGAATAGGTTGGGCTATGGCCAAGGGAGGCCATCAGCTCCTTGTTGAATAGGTTGGGTTATGGACAAGGGAGGCCATCAGCTCCTTGTTGAATAGGTTGGGCTATGGCCAAGGGAGGCCATCAGCCCCTTGATGAATAGGTTGGGCTATGGCCGAGGTAGGCCATCAGCCCTTTGATGAATATGTTGGGCTATGACCAAGGTAGGCCATCAACCCGTTTGATGAATTTGTTGGGCTATGGCCAAGGCCCTTTGATGATCTGTTGGGCTATGGTCAAGGCCTTTCGATGATCTGTTGGGCTATGGCCAAGGGTAGGCCATCAGCCGTTTGATGAATTTGTTTGGCTATGGCCAAGGTAGGCCATCAGCCGTTTGATGAATTTGTTTGGCTATGGCCAAGGTAGGCCATCAACCCCTTGAAATAGTAGTTTGGGCTATGGCCAAAGTAGCCATAAAACCCTTTAGAGTAGTTTGTTTGTATGTGCCACTGTCTAACTATAATTTTTGGCACAAAATTATGTGCACAGAATCAGAGCGCAGCAATAAAAGCTTTTACTCTCCGATCCTTGGTTGGTTAGACAGGTTGTTGTGTTTGACACATGGAAAGAGTACAGTGTGTGTGTGTGTGTGTGTGTGTGTGTGTGTGTGCGCGCGCTTTTTGCATTCCTCTGAATCCAGTTTGTCTTCAAAACTACTTGGATTCACCACTCCAGTGAAGTCAATACCCGTAGTTATGATTGAGTAAATGTTGTGTATCCTACAAGTAGGTCTGGAAGGTTTGGGGTTTTGAAGGAATCCAATCTGTTTGCAAGGAATGTATGTGTCTGTTGATGAAATCTGTTGTGTGATTCTTCCTTAAAAGAAGAATTGGATGTTTGGAGTCGTATGTATATATTTATATACTGTACCGTACGTATGTGTGTGTGTAAATGTGTACTTTGTTGTAGGGTTTTATTTTTGGGTTTTGTGTTAGGTTAACCAATTTGGCTGAGTAAAGATCCTCAAATGTTGCATTTGAGACCCTTATATCAAGCCTTGTCTGTTTTACGCCTATATGTGAAATAGGACTTAGAATAGGTTGCGCCTATATGTCAAATAGGACTTGGAATAGGTTGCGCCTATATGTCAAATAGGACTTGGAATAGGTTGTGCCTATATGTCAAATAGGACGACTTAGAATAGGGTTACGAATAGGTGTTACGTGGGTGTAGGTTTGAATTCGTGCAATTGCTTTAGGTCTTTGTGTTGTTACAGTTCTGAGTTGAATTTTTTGTGATGTTACAGTTCTGAGTCGAATTTTTTGTGGTTACAGTTCTGAGTCGAATTTTTTGTGGTTACAGTTCTGAGTCGATTTTTTTGTGATGTTACAGTTCTGAGTCGATTTTTTTGTGATGTTACAGTTCTGAGTTTAATTTTGTGATGTTAATGAGTTTTATGAGTAAGTTAAATTGCTGAAATAAATTTTAACCTACACCACAGGTTGAATTATAAATTTAGTGTTTTTAGCTAGGATAGGCCTTGAGTGTGAAGAGTAGGGCCTACTTTGTGAGGTAGGCTTCTTGTATATTTAATTGCAAATTATAGTTTGAAGTAGGCCTTTAGTGTATGAGTATGTTAGGCCTATTAGGTAAGGTAAAGTGAGTTGGGCCTACTAAATAGGCTTTTGTGTTGGTCCTACTAAATAGGCTTATGTTGAAATTTGTCTTTTTTATAGGACCTAAAATGAGTTAAGCCTGTTAAATCAACAAGGCTTTGTTTTGAGTTAAAGAGTAGGACCTATTAAATAGGCTTAACTAGCAAAAGGTCGGCGCTACGCGCCGATTTTGCTAGATCTGCGGTGCTTCGGCTGAATTGTGGGCCTACGGCGTATTTTATTTTGAACATCAGTAGCCCTTTATCTGGATATCATTCCTATTCCTCTCACCTTGGGCCTCAGTAATTGGGGTGCCTGCGGCCTTCCAGTTACTGGCAAACCAATTATTCATTCAATAAAACTACAGAAAAGAACGCAGCCATGAAAATCTAAAGCTTCACAAATCTTAATACAATGAGCTCGGATTTGAAGCCTAAGATTTTCATGACTGCGTTCATTTCTATAGTTTTATTGACCAAATAACTGAACCGACAGTAATTGGGGGCCCTGCGGCCCGCCAAATCATAGTTTTCATTGTTTCGAGTGCATCAATAATATTGTTATAGTGTTCCATTAGTTGTGATAAGCATGATCTTCCTGACCGGAATCGATGTTAGTTATCATTTTTTTTTCTGAGTTTCCCCATTAACCCCACCCCCTCCCCCCCATTTACCCCACCAATTTTTTTCCTGAGTTTCCCCATTAACCCCACCCTCTCCCCCATTACCCCACCCCTCGATCTTCCTGACCGGAATTGATGTTGGTTATTTTTTTTTCTGAGTTTCCCCATTAACCCCACCCCCTCCCCATTAACCCCACCAATTTTTTTTTCTGAGTTTCCCCATTAACCCAACCCCTTTGTTTTCGGTTAGTGTAAAGGTAAAGGGATCGGTTCCCCAGTTACATAGGCCACCATATGAAAAAACTATAGTGGGGTTATGGTTGAAATTGGGGTTAGGCCTAATGAGCTAAGCCTAGCCACTGTGTGTGTCAGTGTAAATTTTAGAGGGGTTCGTTCCCCATACACGGGCCACCATATGAAAAAAGTATATAGGGCTATGGGTTGATTGCCTGATACCCTCATCCGTTGGAAATTTCCAGCAGACTTCAGTGGAGAGTTAACGACAAAAGCCCTATGTTATTTAGTTAGAGAGTTATGTATGTGTAGGTCTTTAAAGGACCTCTTTATGTTTAATTGTCTACGGTAACTCTAGCGTCGGGATTTTAGATGCCTATATGTGAACGAAAGAAAGTGTCCCACCTTATTTTCGCTGGGCCTTAGTTTGCTTCGATGTAGGACCGTTACGATGGAGCCTACACTGCGAGTTGACATTTTGTAACTAATATAGGCAGTCACTAATTAAACACCTGAAGGTATAGGCCTATCCTTTTTATAGTTATTAGGTTTTATATTATAAGGAATTCACTCAGAACTTTGGGAAGACGAAGCACATCTTCCCTGTTTAAAGCGTTCGCTGTAACATAAAGAGCTCCGAGCCAGAGCCGCTATAATATATCTTCATATTTTAGTATAAATTGCTGATTTGGCAAAGGTTGTTGACCCTTGTCTTGATGTAATCTCATGAGTTAGCAATGGAAAATTTTAATCACGTGAAATAATAAATGTTTCTCGTGGTTATGCAGGCCCGACGCCTACATACGGGTTCTATGTATGTATGGCCATCATTTCATTCCCATTAGGCTATGTCGCCAATCCCGAGGCAATTTTGTAGATATTTAATTCAATTAATTAATAATTTATTTTTAATTATGAAATAAAGGTATCACATACGATACCATGTTGTAAGCGCGTATAGTTTTTCCATAGGTACTTACCCATAAAATAATGTAAAATCCATCAATCTGTGATATGTTCACGCTACAAAGCACTAAATACACTGATTACACTGGGCAACACGTATTTTATTGAATGATATCTGACACTTGATTCTAGGTAATTTGGGTGCGCTGAATACGAATTTCAACTCGGTTTGGCTCTATCAGGTCCTGATTCTTGTCGACAGCCTATGTGCCATTTTCCAGATTTTTCAAATTAGGACTAAAAAATTAAGTCATGTGTTAAATTTTTTTTTCAAGTTTCATGAATACAAGCAGTTCAAACTACAGTAAAATTACATTATAACGATAGAAATGACTTAAAATAAAAAAACAAACAGATATGAAGCTTTCACTGTGGCAAAAATTTTCTTTTGTAAGACTTTCTAGCGTATTTGCTTGTTGATGGCAGGTCTCTTTTCAAGCACCAGCAGTAATCAGCCATCATGTGGGAATCCCAGCGGCCTTGGTACCGTTCCTCCATAATTTTTATATCTTGGTGGAATCTCTCCCCTTGTTCGTCACTTACATCACCTAAATTACTTGGAAATTGGTCAAGATGGCTATTCAAAAAATGCATTTTATGCTCATATTGCAACCTAACTCTTTGTAGTCCCTTAAAAGTTTTTTTACGATTTCTTCGTAGTTATCTGCCCTATAATTGCCTAAAAAGTTTTCTATCAAGTCCACGAATGAGAACCAGCCATTTTTTTCGCGTTCATTCATGACATTAGGAAAATTGCTGTCTTTAATCATTGTTCTTATTTGTGGACCGTCGAAAATTCCCGCCTTGATTTTTTCATAACTTAACTTGGAAATTTTGAAGTTATGTATTTGAAACACTCGCCGTTCGTATCTAAAGCTTTTACATATTGTTTAATGAGGCCTAGTTTTATATGCAGAGGAGGAAATATGATTTATCTCTGCTCACTAAAGGTGGATAATTACGTTTTTTTCTCCGACAGTAAGTGATGTTCGTGCTGGCCAGATTTGTTTGAAATAATGTTCTTCCTTGGCTCTGCTGTCCCATAAGCAAAGGAAGCAGGGATATTTAGTATACCCTCCTTGTTGTCCTAGCAGAAAATTAACCATTTTTAAGTCAACACATATGATCCACTCGTGCTCCCTATATTTGATAAGATTTAAAACCTTTTCTATATGTTCATACTTTTCTTTTAATTTTGTTGAGTGCCCAATCGGTATCGAGCCGTATAGATTGCCATTATGCAACAACACACACTTAAGACTTCTTTTCGAACTGTCTAAAAACAAGCGCCAATCATTTGCATCGTAAGACTCAACCCCCATCTTCTTTAACAAACCAACTATGTCGCAGCAATATACTAAACTATCCTCTGTTCTAAAATATTTAACAAGTTCTTCTCTTTTTCTGTAAAATGAAATGTATGTGTTTGAAGTAAGCAAGTTTTTCTCTTTAAGTCTTGAAGCTAAAATTTCCGCAGCCTTTTTTGGCAAATTTAGATACCTTACAAGATCATTCAACTCGGCCTGGTTAAACTTTTGCGGATCGTTTTGACTTTCAAATACGCTGGGGTCAAAATCGGTGTCTGACTCCTCAAAGTGCATAACAATATTTCAGGAACATCTTCAACTAATTCTTGAGTTGGCAGACCCTTAAATTTTGGAATGGGGATCTCATTTGAATGTAGCACAGGTCGTATCGCGGTGTCGAAATTTGGGTACTCGATACAATGTTTATTTTTCTTAGTGAAGCCCGAAGTCTTGACAAAGCAAAGGTAGCAATCGGTCTCGTGGTTAGTAGGCTCTCGCCACACCTGATATGGAAAAAAATTGTAAAGCGTTAACAAAAGCGACGAGAGACTTGTTTTTATGAATTTTATCAAAAGTTATCACCCAAACATTTAACATTTCTATGTGTTTCAACCTTATGCAATATTTGAGATTCTTATAAACATTTTCTGTAAATTTTTTTTATGTACCTAAGTTACAATTACATTTAGGTAAGTTACAGTATACTAGTGATTAAATTACGTAGTTTTATGAAATCATAAACTTACCATCGGAACTCCAAAAGGTATTTTTGAATCCGAACCCTTCGTCCAATGTCGCAGTCTTTCAATGCATATCGTGCAGGCTTTATGTGGAGCCCACGATTTATCTTGGTCCCCAGTTTTATGCCAAAATAAGCTAAGTAAGCTCTTTTTACGAAGTCAGTTATATTTGCTCGTTGATGTGGAAGTGTAAAATTTCCACATATATAACAGAAGGAATCAGGGTTGTTTTTGCATTTGAACTTTCTAGTGCTTGATGACATATTGCTTGATTGTTCTGCCAATTTGTAAAGGTATTTAAAGCCCTTAATTCATATCAATTTAAGAAAATCTGAAATATAAACACAAAAATTAGTTTAAATAGGTACTTATTATGAAATAGGTACTTACAATCTATGAAATTAAACTAGAAACACGGATGAGTAGGTACAATATAAATTACGTCTAATTAAATCAACTATATTAAATCACGATGACAAAATTACTCACTAAATCATATGCCAATTCAAAATTATGTTAATGCCCAAACTTAATTAACTAACTCAACTGACTGACTGACTGACTGATTGAATTGACTGATTAACTCTGGAAAACGAGTCGCTTTTATATATTTTAGTTGTCCCTCTAGAATACTCTACAGAGAACAGGAACGCTCGAGAAAATTTTAGAATTCTATGATATTTTTAGCTTAATTTACTAATATTAAAATGGGTTAAAAATGACAAAATTAAAATTATTTTTAGGGTGTTACATATAAAAATATACATAATACAACAATACCATAACAATAGGTACAAATACCTAGATAAAAACCTAGTTGCATAATGTGTAACTGCAAAAAAACTTAGCGAGTATTGAGAAAAAAACCTTTTTATGAATACGACGAAAGAGGAGGGGTGTTGAGCAAAATCAGGACCTGATAGAGCAAAACCGAGTAAATATTCGTGCTCAGCGCACCAAAATTACCTAGAACTAACTGTCAAATCTAATTCAATATACAAAAAGTTGAAATTTGTTCCCCAGTGTTATAGTCTAGGACTCGACGTTACCTGCCGAGCTTATATACACTTCTGAAAAAACAGGTTGAAACATGTTGAACTTTGTTTTTTAATGTTGAGCCAAAAATGTTGGAAAACCGCGTGTAATCATTGCCAACGTTCCCATTTTGGGAACAAATAATAATCGATAGTCATTTTTCAAATTCATCTCACAAAAAATTTTTTAAGGAGAAATTTGTATATTGTCGTAACCATGAAGTTGCAGGCAGAGATCTTTTATAAAATAAGTGAAGGAATGTTATTTTTAAGATTTCGTGGTGTACATCTCAGAACGCAGTGTGGTTTGGTTTTTAAACCCTCATGAACGAATAAATCCGAAGTGTTTCAGATTGTTTAAAGTTGTTCTATCTTCGTTCGGATTATCAGAGAAGTAATAAAACCAAACCACGTGGGGACAGGTTTATCACCGAGACCCGACCCCAGCGAGAAGGGTAATCCAACGGATTTGGACGTACGTGCAAATGCGTGGTTTCCTCTTTCGCTAGGTCGAAGATTTTAATATCTCTTTTGCATGATGGTGTGACTTTTGTAAGACAGATTCGAAGACGCTGCTAAAGTTGAACCACGAGGGGGTCATAAACTTAAGACTTCGAATCTGTTAACGGTATTTAAATGTATTTTTGGGAAGAAGGAGGGGTTTATACTCGGAAATCAGGTCCCGCTCCAATCAGGCGGCCCAGGATCCTGGGAAACGTAGTAAAGACGCCTTCTTTCCCTCTTGTATGGGGAATAGCCTCCTGGGGGGACGATCTTAAGAAAATCTAAGGGTTTGATAGGCTTTCAGAACATTGGAAGGCGGGGTCCTTCAAAATTGTAAAGTAAATTCGAAAATTGTTGTCAGTTGTAGTCGTTCCTCTTTGAAGTTAACTGTGGCTAAACAAACCCCCTGTAGACTTGTGGTGTAAGAAAAATTAAAATTGAAAGAATCAATTGTCACTAAATTAAAAATTAAGAACTTATAGTTCATGAAATTCGTTTACGCGGAAATTTGAGCATAATCATTTAATTGTTAGCGACCGTAACCGAGAACTTGATTGTATCTTAATTTAATGTTAACCAACGGACCAAGAGTTTTGTGAACTTTCTCTTAATTTAATTTGGCTCCAATAAATAAGGGGTACGTCTGGCCCTAGTTCCTGAATCCGTCAATTTGGGTTCAGAAGAAAGTCCCGTTAGTGGATCTATGTAGAGTTGCAAGCTTTGTAGCGGGCCGTAAATCTACGGTCCGTACGCAGCACAAAGTGGGAGTAAGTTTGTCTCCTGCAGTAGTAAGTAAATTTATTCTTTGAATATCTGGGTCGAATTGCGACCACTTCATTTTTGTTATTTATTTTTGTTGCACTAAAAATAAAACCCCTCGATCTATAAATTATTGAAATTCAGATAACTATTAATCTTTTCTTTAGATTTATCATTGTTGATCAATTTAACGATTTAAATTCATCAAACTGTGAACTTTGTCTTTGACGTTAAGATTATTGTATTGTCTGAAATTTTATAGATGTAATTCAGAATAAATATTAAATGCATGTACTGTGTCGAGTAACATTTAATAAAATTTATAAGAGGGCGTGTGTTGTTTTAAATACCTTGTGATAGACCCCTCTTGTTAGCTGGGGAAAATTAACGTTCAAAGTAGGCTTGTGGAAAGCCGAAGGAACCTAGCCTATCAATTTAAAGGGCCATCCGTCTTGGGTAGGCCGAATAATCCTGACGAAAATAAGAGATAAAATCACCGGGTACGCCCAACTTAAAGGGTGCCCGTGAAGTAAATTAAAGTCAGAGAACGGGCGTTCAATACCATAAATAAATATACGGATTGGGCGCGTACGTCATTTGGTGTCAGAAGTGGGATTCTATTGCAAGGTATTTATCGCAAGAGTGTAACTTTTTGTTAAAATAAATTTGCGTAACAATAAAGCAAACGTAGAAAGTAATTGTAACAGTAATTCTACGAAAGTATTTGCAACAATAATTCGGTACAATAATTGAGAACAGTAAGAAGGGTCGTTAACAGTGATTAAGTTTTAAAGGTTTTTAAACAAACAAATAACTTTCGCAATGTCGGTAAAGAGCGTAGAAATAACGAATGAGGAAAGCGTAAGTGACATGAGTGATTCCGAAACAACGAACTTAAACGAAATAAGTACAGAAAGTTTGGAAAATTTAAAAGCATAAATTTGGCCAAAATTATTCGGTTAATAAAGGAATGCAAGGAATTAGGGAAGAAATAAATCGAAGAAGGTCGAAACTGGAAGACCTTGTAATGATTATTCCGCGATGGGAGTATTTGGACAACCGAAGATCGGGGGTTCGTCCCCGAAGAATCTCTCTCCGTGAAGAACAGGCAAGAAAGGATTGGGTGGAGACCAGAGAACCCAGAAGACATCCCAAAGAATCCTTGCAGAAGTGCACACACCACAAGAGACGAGAAACACCGCACCGACGAAGACCGGCAGCAGAATATAAAAACCGTCGTACAGGTATTAAAGAGTACTAGCTTACCTTTGCAACGTGAACAGGCAGTAAGGGGTCCTGAGCAAACGACTTTTGGACACATTGGAAGGAAGTTCGCCGAAGTTTATGGGCGAACGGGCACAAGAGAACCCAGGAACCAGCCCAAACGCCGTCAGGAAGGAAAAGGTGAGACAGTCAACAATTGCCACAAGTATTAAGTGCAGGTAATGCCTTGGTTCAGGCTAATCCCACAAGGGGACATATTAAAGTGGGCATACCTAAGGACGCGTTGAAGACCGTTATGCCGGAGTATGCTTGTAATTGCATCAAAGGAACATCCTTTCGGGAATATTGGATGGAATCAACCCAGTTTTCGGTAAACAACCCAAGCTTAGGACTAAGCGATGAAGAGGTCCTAAGAGAAGAAACGCCACATGACAGAAGCCGAAGACTGCAGAAACTGCAAAATCCTCCCACATCCTGGGACTACAACTCACAACATTCAAAAGAAAGAACAGCCACAGCCACAAAGGAGGACAACAGCAAGGATGTGGAGGTGAACGACGGAGACAAGTCCAGCAAGAGAGAGCTCAGAAGGAAGAACTGTGACACTGGTCACAGGAGGAATAACACAACTCAAGAATGTGACTACAACCCCATGAGAAACCAGAAGAGAAAACAAACCAAGTCAAATGAAGACAGAGACTCCAAAGAGGAAACAATGGAAGAAAGTGGCCGGAGCCAGTGCAAGATTTGTCAGCAAATGCGAAATTGGGAAGAGGCGTGCCCTCGAGCAAACCTTCGACAGAATTGGAAGGAGAAGCCTCCCGAATAGCTTCAGAGGAAGTAGCGGCGAGTCCGTCGGCTAGGACTGATCACCCTACCAGTACTCGTCGCTCAACAAGCTTCCACCGCGCTGAGCGATGGTGGAGCTTCCGTCACATTGACATAAGCTATGCACAAGAACATCGGGAGCCTTCTTGGACAGTGCCAACTTCTCAGTACACAGTTGCACCTGCCCCCCCATCATGTAAGAGGAGTAGAAGTAAGTTTGACTATGGGAAGGGGGGTTGAAGAATTCTTTTGTGTTTGTATAATTCCAGAGGCTCAGCAAGACTTGACTATAGGCGTATTGTTTCGGAGGACATGAAGACGAAACAAAGGTACGAAGCCCAGGTAGACCACCGGAAGAGGACAGTCACTGAATGAAACAGTAACCATCCAAGTAAAGGGAGTAGACAGTAAAGTGCGAGGGTGACTCTGGTAGAGGCAATCCCGCACGAAACACTAAAGGTGGCCGCCGTGATTCTGACGAGGAAGTCAGAGACCCGGGGACGTAGTTCCCCTGGGACGTATTCTCCGCTGCACGGGATGTGCAGTGAAGCTCGGGGAAACTTAAAAAATGTTACCGAGCAGGATCCCACAGAGGAAGATGAGGTTACTGATGATCAATCAGGATGACGAAGAATACCTTGGCGAAAAAAGAGACGTCGTGGGCATAGTGACGGAGGCAGAGCTAATTGGGAGGGTAGTCGACGCTCACCCCAAATTGGAACGAATGTCACGGTGAAAGGAAGTCAAGCATTGAAGAAGGACTTCGAAGAACGAGTGACAAGCCTCAAGTCCCATGTCCTTGGTTGGAAATTCTTTTCCGACAAAGAAAGGAAAATCGTCGAAGAGTGGCTAAGGGATTATTCGGATGTCTTCTTACTGGATGGCGAGCCATTGGGTTATAATAACCTGATGCCAATGAAGTTGGAAACCCAGGATCATCCTCCCATCTTTAGGCGACCCTACAGGGTACCTATTACACACGAGGAGGAGGTAAAGGGACAAATAGCAGAAATGCTGGATCAAGGAGTGATACAGCATAGCCGTTCCACCTGGTCGTTTCCATTGGTAATCGTGAAAAATGGGAATATGGGTTCCCCTGGACGTCTATTCTCCGCTGCATAGGATATGCAGTGAGGCTCGAGGATACTTGGAGAAGTTGTCGAGCAGAATTCCAAAGGGAAGTTAAATGATATGGGAATAGACAGTGGAAAATTGGGGATATGAGTTCCCCTGGACGTCTATTCTCCACTGCATGGGATATGCGGTGAGGCTCGAGGATACTTGGAAAAGTTGTCGAGCAGAATCCCCAAAGGGAAGTTAAAGGAAAAGGGAATAGACGAAGAAGAAAATTTGGGGTATGGTTTCCCCTGGACGTCTACTCTACGCTGCAATGAATGTGCAGTGAGGCTCAGCGTGGTTTGCAAGTATCACAGAGCGGGAAATCTCAACGGGAAGTTAACCCTTTCCAAGGAGGCGGTAAAGTTACTTTTGAGAAATAAAAGTGACGACTAAAGAGTATCACCTTGAAGATAAGATGACATCGGCATGGTGGTTGAGGCAACGAGAACGGGGAGGTTCGTCGGAACAGCCGTTTGATTCCTCGCCCGAAACGAAAAAATGGAACAAGTGTCACGGTGAGAAAGAGTCAAATTTCCACAAGTGACTAAGAAGAGATTGAAAACACCTCAAGACGCATGTTCACCGATGTCCGTCGCTCTCAAAGGGAAGAAGACCGACGAGGGAAAGAAAAGATTAACTACTACCGTCACCGGTAGAGTACCAGGACCAAGTGATCACTAGGAACGAAGAGTGACCACAGGAATCCAAAGGGGAAGCGATTGAAGAAAAGAAGCGTAGGGCCCTGAGGCTTTGTGTAGACTATAGACCTTGGGACGTCAATGGCAGCAAGGACAAATATTAAGTACCCATCATTGAGGAAACCTTGGCCAAGTTGCACGGGACTCATTACTTCTCGAGCAGGGATTTACGCTCGGGATATTGGCAGTTGGCCATTCACGACGATAGCATCTCGAAAACTGCCTTCCCCACGGGAAGCGGTCATTTCGAGTTCAGGGTGGTCCCGTTTGGATTGTCCAATAGTCCACCAGTGTTCCAAAGAGTAATGAATTTTATTTTGCCGAAGCAACTGGACAAGGAAGTACAGATTTACTTAGATGACCTCATTGTCCTTGGAAGGTTTTAGAAGGACATGACGAGAGGGTACGACGAGCCTTGGATAGCCTACGCACCGCCAACTTAAAGGTAAAGTTGGAAAAATGTCAGTTATTACAGTCCCAGGTGGGGTAATTAGGCCATGTGGTCACCAGGAACGGGGTGAAGCCCCAACAATCCAAAGAAGAGGCCAACCAACAGAAAGGAATTGAAGCAATGTTATATTTGGGCAGAGTCATCGTCCGTTCGGACCATAAGCCGTTGAAGTGGCTTCTGAGGGAAGGACACCGAGAGCCCAAATGGAAGACTAGAGCGTTCGGTTATGACATTGCAAGACTGCGACGTTCTCATCGAGTACGTGAAAGGCAAACTCAACAGAGTGGCCGATTGGTTGTCCCGCCCGCCTGGAGTGACGAAGGAGTTTGTGAACGCAATATCCGAACAAAGCGATCATTGATCGCAAGGTAATCGGCAAACAACAGTAGAAGGACGTTGAAATAGCGGCAATTCGAGCAGCCATCGAAGAAGGAAAGGCTTTCAGCTGGTCCGTAACCAAGCCCATCCAGCCGTCGAGAGTCAAACTAGTGAGGAACTTGCTGGTTTACATCGATGCGAACGGAAGAGAGGTCATCGTAGTTCCTAAAAAGTTGAGAGAGCAGCTCATTTGGAAAGCCCACACTGACGTCGGGAGCATTCATCCGGGAGCTGCCGGACTACAGAAATCCTACGGGACCTTTATTTTGGCCAGGTATGGTTCAACAGGTACGGCAGGTAGTCCAAGCGTGCGACACGTGCGCGCGGAACAAACGGACGCGGAAAGTGACTGTGGAAACAATGCCTTGTGTGCGAGGCCACAGTCCTTGGGAACTTCTGCACGTGGACTTAGTTGGTCCCCTTCCTCCGACCGGGAAGGCAGCCATTATATCCTCACGTGTGTGGATAGTTTCAGCAAATTCACCATACTGGCAGCAATAAAGGACAAGACGGCCCGGGAGGTGGCGGACAAGTGCCATCGTTTGATACGGTGCAAACTGGGTGCCCCTTCAGCAGTAGTATCCGACCAAGGCAAGGAGTTCTGGAACTCTACCTTGCAGGAGCTCTTCAGGGTTTGGGAAGTACGACACCAAAGGACCGCCGCATACCAGCCCCAAAGCAACGGGGAGGTCGAACGTCGGAATAAAGAGTTATGCATCAAACTCTGCATACTTTGTAAAGAAACGGGACGAGACTGGGATAAAATCCTCGACACCGTGGAATTGTCCTTGAACATCGAGTGCATCGAGCCACGGGTATTCTCCATTCTTCTTGATGTACGGGCGACCCCCAACGTACCTTCAAAGCTATTTCGCATGCCACAGGAGGCATGCGTGAGCCCGTACAACCCAGAGGAATACGCCGAAGACCGAAAGAGGAGTCTGAGCGAAATATATCGCCGAGTGGAAGAGTTCATGCGGAGATACGAAAGGCTAACGGAATCAAGGAATTGAAGCCGTTCAAAGAGAAGGCGCCCCATGGCTTGGTGTACATTGATTACCCGCGACCGGGCAGAGGCAAGTTGGAGCCCCGGTACGAGGGTCCCTACATCATCATCGAACAAGAAGACTCCAGTCACTTATCTCCTGCGTCACATGATCACTGGACATCAGATAGTGATCCATCGACCGCATCCGCCGCAGCATCGATGCCCCATGGGACGTTGAGCGACAAGGCGGGGCGGACGACGCAGGGGATGAGATGGGGGAAGGGCCACCGCCCCTCCTCTCGGGAGCTTCGCCCTCGACACCGGAGAAACATCAACACGGGGAAGTGAACCGGAAGGCGCCTCCCGCCCCCTGGCAGGACCGAGCGGCGGAACGAGGACCGCCGGGCGCTTCCGAACTACTTCCTCACGGAGAGCTTCGCCCAGGACGGAGAAACATCAACACGGGGAAGTGAACCGGAAGGCGCCTCCCGCCCCCTGGCAGGACCGAGCGGCGGAACGAGGACCGCCGGGCGCTTCCGAACTACTTCCTCACGGAGAGCTTCGCCCAGGACGGAGAAACATCGACACGGGGAGTGAACCGGAGGCGCTCCCGCCCCTGGCAGGACCGAGCGGCGGAACGAGGACCGCCGGGCGCTTCCGAACTACTTCCTCACGGAGAGCTTCGCCCAGGGAACGGAGAAACATCGACTAGGGGAGGTGAACCGGAGGACGCTTCTTGCCCACTGGCAGGACCGAGTGGCGGAATGGGAACCGCCGGGCGCTTCCGAACTACTTCCTCACGGAGAGCTTCGCCCAGGGAACGGAGAAACATCGACTAGGGGAGGTGAACCGGAGGGCGCTTCTTGCCCACTGGCAGGACCGAGTGGCGGAATGGGATCCGCCGGGCGCCTCCGAGCTACTTCCTCCCCGAGAGCTTCGCCCAGGGAACGGAGGAACATCGACCCGTGGAGGTGAACCGGAGTGCACCTCCTGCCCCCAGGCAGGACCGAGTGGCGAGCAGGAGCCGCCAGGTGCTTCCGAACTACCTCCTCGCGGGGACCTTATGGGAATAGGGTCCCCCGGAGAAAGCAGACAGGCTGCTTTCCCAGGGCCACCGTTTGAGCGTCAGTATGCTCTTAGGCCCCGACCTCGAGTACACTACGAGGAACCCGAGGATGACTAAAATTAAGTGTGTCAGTGTTGGTGTCCCAATAAAGGGGACAAATAAAATCTATCAGTGATAGTGTCCCAATCAAGGGGACAAGTAAATGGAAAGTTTTTGTGAGTAAAGTGATAATACCCGACCCTAGTTAAGAAAGTTTGCATCGGAGTGCAAAATTAAAGGAGGGGAGGGATGTCGTAACCATGAAGTTGCAGGCAGAGATCTTTTATAAAATAAGTGAAGGAATGTTATTTTTAAGATTTCGTGGTGTACATCTCAGAACGCAGTGTGGTTTGGTTTTTAAACCCTCATGAACGAATAAATCCGAAGTGTTTCAGATTGTTTAAAGTTGTTCTATCTTAGTTCGGATTATCAGAGAAGTAATAAAACCAAACCACGTGGGGACAGAGGTTTATCACCGAGACCCGACCCCAGCGAGAAGGGTAATCCAACGGATTTGGACGTACGTGCAAATGCGTGGTTTCCTTTTTCGCTAGGTCGGATTTTAATATCTCTTTTGCATGATGGTGTGACTTTTGTAAGACAGATTCGAAGACGCTGCTAAAGTTGAACCACGAGGGGGTCATAAACTTAAGACTTCGAATCTGTTAACGGTATTTAAATGTATTTTTGGGAAGAAGGAGGGGTTTATACTCGGAAATCAGTCCCGCTCAAATCAGGGGGCCCAGGATCCTGGGAAACGTAGTAAAGACGCCTTCTTTCCCTCTTGTATGGGGAATAGCCTCCTGGGGGTACGATCTTAAGAAAATCTAAGGGTTTGATAGGCTTTCAGAACATTGGAAGGCGGGGTCCTTCAAAATTGTAAAGTAAATTCGAAAATTGTTAAGTCAGTTGTAGTCGTTCCTCCTTGAAGTTAACTGTGGCTAAACAAACCCCCTGTAGACTTGTGGTTAAGAAAAATTAAAATTGAAAGAATCAATTGTCACTAAATTAAAAATTAAGAACTTATAGTTCATGAAATTCGTTTACGCGGAAATTTGAGCATAATCATTTAATTGTTAGCGACCGTAACCGAGAACTTGATTGTATCTTAATTTAATGTTAACCAACGGACCAAGAGTTTTGTGAACTTTCTCTTAATTTAATTTGGCTCCAAGTAAATGCTAAACGGGGTACGTCTGAGCCTCTAGTTCCTGAATCCGTCAATTTGGGTTCAGAAGAAAGTCCCGTTAGTGGATCTACTGTAGAGTTGCAAGCTTTGTAGCGGGCCGTAAATCTACGGTCCGTACGCAGCACAAGTGGGAGTAAGTTTGTCTCCTGCCAGTAGTAAGTAAATTTATTCTTTGAATATCTGGGTCGAATTGCGACCACTTCATTTCTTGTTATTTATTTTTGTTGCACTAAAATATAAAACCCCTCGATCTATAAATTATTGAAATTCAGATAACTATTAATCTTTTCTTTAGATTTATCATTGTTGATCAATTTAACGATTTAAATTCATCAAACTGTGAACTTTGTCTAAGATTATTGTATTGTCTGAAATTTTATAGATGTAATTCAGAATAAACTATTAAATACATGTACTGTGTCGAGTGACATTTAATAAAATTTATAAGAGGGCGGGTGTTGTTTTAAATACCTTGTGATAGACCCCTCTTGTTAGCTGGGGAAAATTAACGTTCAAAGTAGGCTTGTGGAAAGCCGAAGGAACCTAGCCTATCAATTTAAAGGGCCATCCGTCTTGGGTAGGCCGAATAATCCTGGACGAAAATAAGAGATAAAATCACCGGGTACGCCCAACTTAAAGGGTGCCCGTGAAGTGAATTAAAGTCAGAGAATGGGCGTTCAATACCATAAATAAATATACGGATTGGGCGCGTACATCAATATATTATGCATATTCTGCAAAAAAATATTATTTATTGTAATAAGACAAATACTTAGTTTATAAACATAACCTCTAAATGTTTGAAAAATTATTGTATATTGACAATAAATAAATCGATTAAAAACTGATAATGGAGATCAATAAAATAAAATGTGTGAGAATGTGCATTCATTAATTATAAAAACAAATAATTACTGCAAACTATGCTTATATACGAATAATAAACAACTTTTAATATATGTTCCCAAAGAACGTTGGCACGTAAACGGTTTAATAAAAAAAAATTCAAGCCTATTTTTTTCAAGTTGCTGATGAATATTAAAGTTAATGGGTCATACTTGTAGTTTAAGCTACTTGTTCATCATGCGTCAGGGAGCTTTCTTTTGAAGTAGAATGTTCCATTTATTTTAAATGTTCATAACTAAAGTGCCAGTTTTTGCCCTTATTATTTTGATAAAATAAATGCCACTTCTTTTGTCTAATATTAGTATTTTTTTAATGCCTTATCTTTGATTTCATTAGACCATATCACATACAATAAATTATTACATATGTCCAATTGTCCATAGCAAGAACAGCTTGATGAAAAATAGTTCTGTGCAATGTTAAAAAAAGAGAGAATACATTTTATTGACCTAATATCTATTCAAGATGATGGTCAAAACTGAAAATAGAATTGAAATACGTAAGTAGAAAAGCATGATATAAATCAAGTAGTGTGTATTTATGAAAAAAATGCAATTCTTTGTAAATGTAATTGTAACTAAGTATTTCACCATCTACAGTAACTGTAATTAATTACATTGACCAAGTAATTGCCCTATGCCTGCTGTATAGTTTTGATTTAAGTACATTTGAAATGCTTCAGTCTGAAAGGTAGTTTGAAGGGTATGGGAGAACAAGGAACAAGGCGAAGGGGCCCTATTGCCCAGGAGTGTTTCTTGGCAGGGTTGGCAAAAACCCAACTACCCAGCAAAAAACCAGCTGGGTTTTTGCCAACCCTGTTTCTTGGAGACAAAAACAAATAGGATTGTACTTTGAAAGTAGACACTAGACACTGTAATTCTTCCTAGTTTGCTCGTAGACCTCTGATGTTCCATTGCAGGATACAGTCGTCCATGGTATTCGATTAAGAGTTATTTCTGGCTATCCCAGGAGGAACGCTTGGGGTAATCCGCTCGCGAGAGAGGACCAATAGAGCTGTTAGGCATAGCAGTCGGTTGAGAAGATGCTTTTAGGGAGCGAGATAATGACTATTTTAAGGGAAGCGGAATAAGTTACCTTCGAGGGATCCTTGGTGTTTGCCTGAAGGAGGCCACCAACGATCACTTTCGGAGTGGAAAGTATTTGGAATGGTTTAAATGAGGGTAAATTTTGCGAGCATTTCGGGGGATCTAGCACAGGCGGTTCCAGAATCACTGACTGGGCAGGAGTCGTTGGGAGCTGAACTTTACTTGACTGTTCCTCGACACCAGATGTGCCGCATCCGGATTCATCAGGGTGTTCGTCCGAGGAGGGAACGCTGACTAACTGGGTTCGTGGTTCGTTACATCGAGTTCAGGAGATGGAGCAACTGGCGAAAGAAGCGTCCAACCTGAGACGGGCGTTGGGAGCGAGACGGGGTACGAACAGATAAACTATTCTTCTGGCGTCTTCCTACTTCGTCTCTAGACAAATGAGGATCAAAGTGGGAGGATAATGAATGTACCTTCATTAAGGTTGAGGCGGAAGAGAGGTCTCAGAGGTTGTGATTGAAGACGTATTGAGCGAGGTAAAGCAGGGGGTCTTTTTAAGACTGAAGCAAAGGTAACTCCCAACTTTATAAAAAAGTGTATGGGCTTTTGTCCAAGCATCTTCGAAAGATATATGCTTAGATGCATGGAGTGTTAGAAGTTACTTTTCTAAAAGATACTGAGGACAACTAGCTGATTTGGCATAGTGTGGGACCCCAGAATTAGCACACAGGATTAAACATTAATCCGAAGTGTGATAATCCTGTGCACAATTGTGACAAACCTGAGCGTGTCCACGAGTTAACCGACGACAAAACGTTGGTAACAGAAGCAATGCGTAGGAAAGGAACATATAGCTTAACTGGGAAACGATAAAAAGCCACCTTAATGCTATGAGGGAGACGATGCGAGTTAGACGTCAGAAACAATACAGGAAAAGGTACAGAAGTACTGTCTACTCCCTTTGTTAAATAACTTCACACGAACTACTCCGTGATGCGATGTTTTCAAGAATAATTTCTTCTGACGAGAATAGAAGTTCTGAACTGCAAATCGTTGCTTTGGATTGATTCATACTGGAGTGCGGAGAGGATGTAACTACATGGTCTGCTAAAGCGGAGAGCTGCAAGAATTTTTCACTGCGTCTTTTCCACTTTCAATGAGAGAGGAACCATTCTTCTGGAACTGCACCTTGTGAGGCTTACCCACACGCTTTAATGAGATCTTTGTGGAACTTAAAAATACAAATGGTCGAGAAAGACGAATCACTCGTAGGTCGAAGGTTTGTGAATTGTGTACAAGGTTCAAGAGTGCTGCAAACGTGAGAAGTGTTGCAGAGAAAAGGAGAACAATAAACCGGCCGACGTTGTCTACTTCGAGGTGGGAAGAGGATTGTAGTTTCCACTAACGACGTGGTAACTTCGGCCAGGTCACCCCTGTCAGCCCTGGACTGAGGCGCATCACCTAAGCGCAGAGACTGACCGGGACTCCGACTTTCAAGCACACCATTATTCAGAGAAGAGGGTTGCGCTTCCAAGCGAGTATTTTCCTGGGCCATGTCCATTAAACGTTCCATGTTCGGTGATCGATTGGGAAAGATAGTAGGTAGAGAGGTATCATCCATGTGCTGGAGTACGAGTTTCGCCCATAGGGGTTCCCACCCACCACCAAGCCCAACAAAGGAAGGTCTAAATTCCGGCGAGGCCTGGAGACCCCAGGAGTATACTAAAGGCCGTGGTGTTGACCTTCAGGGCGCAACGTGAAGAATCATTCAGGCCCCAGACTCCCCTCACCAGGAACACGGATCGCCACGCACGGCGAACACGCGAAGGAACCATTTTGTTTGGTCTCTCCCCGCTGATCTTCCTGGTTTGGGTAACCCTGCTGAAGGGCTAAGCCCTCCACCGGCACAGCTTTGCAGATCCTTAAGACGCGCAAGCACCCCTCCATATCAAGGCGGCTCCCATTTCGGGGGTGGGGTGGGGGGGGTTCAACCGACCGAGACCACCACTGAATTGTCTTAAAATGAGTAGCAAATTTTCATACGTGAATGGAATACTGACTACCGTCATTCTCTCGATGTGACATTTAATGGACAAATTATTTTGGGTTAGATTACATTCAGTTAAATTAATTTATTAGAATGTCCCATCAGTAAAACAGAAATAAGTAAAGCGAATGGAATATAGTATTACGGAGCTTACCTCTGCGCAAGAAAGGCCATCGCTTCTGGAGCATAAAGACGAAATATTAATTTGAGATGTTGGAACATCTTTCAGCAATCCTTCCCAAATGCAACACCGCGATGTGCAGTCTGGAAGATCAACGTGCAGCAGTAACTCGAGACACCCAGGAGAAAGCAATGCCTGTATTTACACACACACTCAATTTAACAGAGAAGTGATTTAATAAGTTTTATTAAATTGTTCACGTAACAATATATATTTTATTAGACATAGGGCAAAAGAATAATGAAATATTCGAAATGAATATACTTCACAAAGACTCTTAATCTGACGGTTAAATTATGAATGAGGAATTTAACATAAATACAATTTTAATGTTGTCCAATAAAATATAGAACGTCTTAAAATTTGGGAGATTCAGATACATTATAAGGTAATGTCAAGCACTAACGGGGAAAGTAAACGGTCAACGGCCGCCACTGGAAACAGTTAAATAACTGGAAAGGTTTGAGACCTCATCCACTGCTCGCGGTCGATTGGTGGCTCCAACTACGAGAATATTGCCTTTCTTCAAAGATTTCTGCATGAGAGAGAGAAGTTCTGGAACGACGTTGTTCTCCGCTCCCTTTCCAGTTCGTTCTCCGCACAGGCTGTCAATTTCATCCATGAAGACGAGTGATGGAGCACTCTGCATCGCTTTCTCAAACACGGTGCAAAGCGATTTCTCAGTTTCCCCAACGTACTTCGAAAGCAAATCTGAACACTGAAAGAGATAAAGTTCTCCAATGGCTCGCTCTCAATTTAACTAGATACTGAAGGCACAAATTAAAAAATTTTCAATACTGCATTAAAATTATAATTTCACATTTAAATATTATAGAAATTAACCTTAACAGGGAAGAAGGTAAAGCGTGTTTCTGAAGCGAGCGCTCGAACTAACAATGTTTTAGAGCATCCTGGAGGGCCAAAGAGAAGAATTCCTTTCAAACAATAGACGTGAGTAGATTTACATTCGAGCATTTTCTTTGTGGAAGTAAAAACAAAAGTAATTACAAATCAACAAAATAGTTACAATTATTAGCCAAATATTAGCAAAATTTTAGAAATTCTGTGAATTAAGTTTAATATTAAAACAAGAACTTTACCTTCAACTTTTCTTTTATATGATCATAACCAAAAATATCTGACCACCGTACCTGAAAAAAGAAGTTTCTTCACTTCTAAAGAAAAGCATTATGGGCCAGATAAAATCCATAGAAAAAGTACCCCTCCACACACAAAAAAAAATCCTATTCACTCGCATCCTCATTTATACCTCTACCATTCCACACTGCCACACGAACCCACAGAAATTTCTGAGGGCGGCATTGGCGGGTGCGTTTGCTCAAGTCCGAGGCAAGGTGTTATAGATGAGACCGAGTCCATTTTCAAAACCCGTTACGTAAAGGGAGGCGCGTTATGTGACCCGACCCGGGGGGAATTCTCGTATAGTTGCCTTTTACGACACGCGAAAAAAAGGGGGAAGAATGAATTCTGAACCCTGTATCTACAGAATGCAATTTTCTCAACAACAAATTTTAAATTATGTATTTTACGCGAGTCATAATTAAATGATAGGGGGAGAAAACTCTCGTAAACATGAAACTTGGTTTAACCTACGCAAGTTCCTCATAGTCACTAAACGGTAGCCTTGCATCGTTTAAACTTTAGCACTGAATATTTTCTAATGGATATCAACCATCCAAATTTCTTTTAATTCAAATGCTCCAAATTCCCTCTGAAGAGGAGGAGTCTATGAAAACGTACTCTAGAGACAGCAGAGTAGCTTTGTCTAAGAAAGGAAGGGACCACGGCTCCGATTCCTTCCTGTAAATCTTCGAAATGTAAGCACAGCTCAGAGTTCCCTCCTTTTCGAACCTTAAAAAAAAAAGTCATTTGAAGAGATACGGAAAAGTTAGCGTAAATCTTAAAATTAAATGAAGAACCGACGTGAATTAATGAACTTAAGTACTTGTACACATTCATTCTAAACTTTCACTTATCCGTAAAACTTGTGTTTAGAACATTGGTGCACAAGCACAAGCTGCTTCATCGCTTAAAATTATTTTTAATCCTAACTAAAAAATGTATAACGGACCTATAATTTCGTCGACAAGAAATTTTATACCTCCTTCCCCGCCATATATATAATTATATATTAGTGGCGTTCAAAAGTCTGCATCCACCTCAGTTTTAAACAATTTCTAGAAAATAATACAACTGTGAGAAAGTATGTCCGCTATATTAAGGTATTTTCTTCGATAAGAAATGGTATTTCATATATTCTACTACATGTGTAAGTAATGTAACTTTTATTTCATAACGGACACATTAATGAAAATGGTCCTTACGTTTTTTTTCTTTGCAGTATAATAACGCCGATTTTAACCCAGATACTGGTGACGGACCATAGCCAAATGTTATTAATCCTCAAATTAGTGTATTCATACAGTAATTTTAATAACTGGTCTATTATAACTGTTAAAACCAATTAGTCAATGACATTGTAGCAATTTGATTAAAAAATAACACTGGTATGCATATGAAATTATTTTGTCTGCTGTGAGGGTTTTTTCAACTCATATTATATAATTCGACCATGCTGAATTCGAAAATGACATTGGTTTTCCTCAATCAGGTCAGGTTTTTTCTCTATTGGCCATTTATTATAAGTCCAATTTTATCCCCAAATTTATTGATTTTTTTAGCTTAAACACTGTAGATACGAGTAATATTATAAGAACACTCGTGAAAAATGAAAACTGTGTGTGAATAAATACTTTTATTCATACAATTAATATGGAAAAAAGTTTATTGAGGAAGGAATGAAGTTTTTTTGGCTTTCCGTCTGTGTTTTTCTTCGGGCACGTCTCGCTTCAAACACCAGCAATAGTCCGCCAGCATATTGATATCCCAGTTTCCCTGGTATCTCTCTTCCATTATTTTGATATCTTGGTGAAATCGTTCACCCTGTTCCTCACTATAATCCCCGCAATTTTCAGGAAAATAGTCCAAGTGGGACCACAAAAAGTGCATTTTTATGGACATGCGCGACCCATGAGCTTTGAAAGCTTCCATCAAGTTTTCGACAACGGACTCGTATTCTGGACTTCTACGCTTGCCAAGAAAATCAGTGACAACTGATTTTAATGCCTGCCAGGCATTCTTCTCAGTTGGAGTCATTGCGTTTTCGAACTGAGTATCCTTGATCAAAGTTCGAATTTGAGGACCATCAAAAACCCCAGCATTTAGTTTAGCATCAGATATATGAGGAAATTTACTCTCGAGATATCGGAATGCTGAACCCTCCTTATTCATTGATTTGATGAAATTTTTCATCAAGCCCAGCTTAATATGAAGTGGTGGGAGCAAAATTTTTGTTGGTGGTACAAGGGGCACTGAAACGACATTATGCGACCCAGGTTCAAAATTCTCTCTGGATGCCCATTCACGCTGTGCATAGTGCTTCTCATCCGCTCGGCTATCCCATTTGCAGAGGAAACATGGGTATTTCGTGTATCCCCCTTGCATTCCCAATACAAATGCCACAATCTGAAAAAAAATGAAAATATTTAAAGAATTTACAGAATTTGTTCTATCAGATAAAAAAATCTATGCATTGGACTATATCACTTCTGTGGGGAAGTTAAGTGTTCTTATACGCTCTCAAATAACCTTTGGAAAAACAACATAGTCAATAGCAATAGTTTACTTATGATATTAGTATTACCTTCAAATCTCCACAGATCCTCCAGTTATGTTGGTCGTATACGAGAGCATCCAGTAAAATTTTCATGTTATCGTAGCTCTCAGTAAGTTGTACGGAATGTGCTACAGGGACTGATGCAACCCTATTCCCAATGTTGAGAAGTACTGCTTTCAAACTTCGTTTAGACGAGTCTATAAATAGCCTCCATTCTGATGCGTTATATGGCAGGCCCAAGGATTCGATTAGCCCCTCAACATTGCAGCAGTACACTAAGGAAGAGGTATTTTCGTGCACTGCAAAAAACTTGCGGAATTCTTCCTCTCGTTTCCTATACCAGGAGAATGTTGTTCCCGGAGCCAGCAAGTTGTCCTCTCGAAGTCGTGAGCCCAAGATCTCGGCAGCTAATTTGGAAAGTCCTAAATCCCTGGTAAGATCATTAAGTTTGGCCTGGTTGAGAGGCCTCGGCTCATTTGAAGCGGTATTTTGAGGTATATACGACTGGGACTGGTCATTGGTCATTGATTCATCATCAGAATCATCGAAGTCCAGGGTTTGAGGTGGGTCGGGTATTGGAATTCCAGGACCATGGGGTACAGGTCTCATAGCAGAAGGAATGTCAGGGTATACAACAATGTGTTTATTCTTCTTGTTAACTCCTGAAAATAGAAACACAGAAACATGGATATAAAACTTGCATATGAAATAGAAGAAGCATTCAGACAGTGGCGGCTCGTGAGGGAAGGCTGCGGTCTGTAAGATATGAAATAGGTCGATGGAGTCTGTATATTTTCTTTCTTTTTCATTCATATTGTCCCTTCGGGGACAATATGAAAGAAAAAGAAAGAAAATATACAATCATTGTATATGTAAATGTAACTTGTATAACAATATGTATGTGTAAATGTATTTTCTATAACAATATGTAAATGTATGATTACCATTATGGTGAATATTATGCTATATATGGTGAATATTACATTATGGTGAATATTATGTCAAGTTTCATACGAGGATTTCAAAATATTTAAGAAAAATAAATTTATAAGCCCACCTTGGAGGTTTGTCATGCAGAAATAGTAATCTGTCACGTGATCCTTTCCTTCTCTCCAAATCATGGGAATTCCAAAAGGCAAAGATTTCGCTCTGCCTTTGCTCCATCTTCTCAAATTTTCAATGCACGTCTTGCAGCACATATGAGGGGCGAAATTTTTGTCCTGGTCCCCTAGCTTAATTCCAAAGTATGCTCTATACATTGTCTTCATAAATTTAGTGATTTGGGACTGGTTATTTGGCATGGTAACCGTCCCACATATGTAGCAGAATCTATTGGGATCATTTTTACACGCTCTATTCATTATGAAATATTTTATCTATATGCCTGAAAAGTAAAAAAAGATATTATACAAGTGAAACAAGTGATGATAGATGTTACTATTCCAATTCCGCTTTGACAAAATCACGAAAAATTCTATTTTACTTATGAGGCCATAGCCGGATAACCTGAGCTGATTGAGAAAAACGGATTGCAGATTCGAAATCAGCAGGAAAAACTCTATAAGAATCACTTACAAAACCCCTGACAGCAAAATTGATGCATACCAGTGTAATTAATCATTTTCTCTATTCTCTCTTTACAGGCCGTAAGTGAAATGTCGAAGGAACTAAGTTTATCCGAGAGAGGACAAATAATTGCCCTTTCAAGAGAGGGAATGTCCCATTGTCCCAACGCCATATCTCGGCAAAAATTAACGTTTCAAAAGGGGTCATCCAAAAAACTATAAGCAGATATAAAGAATCTGGATCGTGCTCTTCAAAGACGAGCTCTGGCAGACCTAAAGTGACTACTGATTCTGAGGATCATTACATCAAGGTTACATCACTGCGTGACAGAAAAGCCACAGCTACACAGATTCAGGCACAGATGAATGAACAACGGGACTCTCCAATAAGTACAAGTACTATAAAAAGAAGACTCATAAAAGCTGGTCTCCATGGCAGAGTTGCTGTGTCCGAACCACTACTGAGGAAACAAAAATAAGGCTAAAAGATTGGAGTGGGCAAGAGAACATCGAAATTTTACTATAGACGACTGGAAAAAGTTCTTTTTACTGATGAATCAAAAGGGGAACTTTTGGGGTCTCATAGAAGAGTTTATGTTAGACGTAGAACCAACGAAATACTGCATAAAACATTTAGTAAAACATGGTGGAGGCAACATTTAAGTTTGGTGTTGTTTCAGTTATTCCGGAATTGGAGATCTTCACAGAATCACTTAGAGAAGTACCACTCCATACTAGTGAGACATGCAATACCATCAGGATTGAGGCTTTGTGGTCAAGGATTCATTTTCCAGCGGGATAACGACCCAAAGCACACTTCTAACCTTTGCATGAACTATCTCAACAAGAAAAAAAAAGATGATGTTCTACAAATTATGAAGTTTCCTTCACAAAGTCCCGATCTCAATCCAACAGAGCACCTTTGAAACGATTTGAAGAGTCTGAAAGCTAAAAGGAATATAACTTCTCTTGATTCTCTCTGGGAGAATGTAGCAGAAAGCTGGAACGGCATAGCACAAGATGTTACCCAGAAACTTGTCGAATCTATGCCTTACACAGTGGAAGCTGTCATTAAAGCAAAAGGAGGTCATATCGATTACACAGGCATGCGAATGAGAACTTTGTAAAAGTTTTCTTCTTACTAATAACTGATTTTATATAATTCAACTACGCTGATTTCGAATAAGGTATCCATTTTTTTCTATCACGTAGGGATTTTCTGCAAACTGGAAGGGAAAAAACAACAACAAAAATAAATATTATTTACTTCAATTTACATTAGGTACCTATTTCGCTTTGTTATACTAATTGCAAATGCAAACAACTTTAAAAAGAAAGAAGACTATTAACGTCAATAATATATCTTTATTTGTCCCGAGTTTTCTTGTGAGATCTATTACCTTTTAGTCTCGAATGTACGCGCTGTTCCTTTTCTTTTATGTAATAATTCTGAAGTATCCCGTTTCAACATCCAGCAGTAATTAGCCATCATGCTGATGTCCCACCTTCCCTGATATCTCTTCTCCATTTCTTTGATGTCTTGGTGAACCCAAGCATTTATAGGCAGTAGTTTTTAATCAAAATTTAATGAAAATTACTTATATATGAAATATGACATTTTGTGAAAAATCTGTACGTGATGGCGAAAAATGAATATTATTTTCGGAATCAGCATGCAAAAATTAATATATGTGATAAAATATTTCGAACAACAAAACCATCGCAGGCCTGTGTTATTAATAAGATTATGCCATTAAATTGTTAATTTCTTTACTAATTTATAATAATTACATTTAGAAGCAAATAATATAACAAAAAAATCAAATTTTGTTGTAATTATCATATACACGAGGGTAATTCAATAAGTATCCGCACTTTTTATTTTCACAATTTTATTTTCACATCTGATAGATTATAAACACATCACTTCTCAACATAGTCTCCCTGTTTCTCAATACACTTAGTCCAGCGATCTACAAGCTTCCTAATGCCATCACAAAAGAATGTTTTTGGCTGTGTGCGTAGCCAGTCATGCACCGCCTCCTTCAGGTCATCATCGCCTTAGACGCAAAGCGTCTTTTAGTGGTCCAAACATGTGAAAATCCGAAGGTGCCAGGTCTGGACTGTAGGCTGGATGGTCGAAAACTTCAAATTTAAGTTCTTGAAGGCATTTTCTAGTCTGTGCAGCGGTATGAGGGCGCGCATTGTCGTGTAACAGAATAACACCTTCCGACAATCTCCCTCTCCATTTTGTGCGAATTGCTTGCTTTAACTCATTCCGAAGCATGTCAGAATACGCTGCACTTGTGACTGTAGTTCCACGCTCTAGATAATGTTCAAGGATAGGGCCTCGTGTATCCCAAAACAGTTAGCATAACTTTACCTGCTGATGGCTGCGCTTTGAACTTCCTTGCAACGGGAAGGTGTTTTTCTGTTACACGACAATGCGCGCCCTCATACCGCTGCATAGACTAGAAAATGCCTTCAAGAACTTAAATTTGAAGTTCTCGACTATCCAGCCTACAGTCCAGACCTGGCAACTTCGGATTTTTACCTTTTTGGACTACTAAAAGACGCTTTGAGAAGTCAGCGATTCCAAGGCGATGATGACCTGAAGGAGGCGGTGCATGACTGGCTACGCACACAGCCAAAAAACACTCTTTTGTGATGGCATTAGGAAGCTTGTAGACCGCTAGACTAAGTGTATTGAGAAACAGGGAGACTATGTTGAGAAGTGATGTGTTATAATAGTGACAGGACAATTGCGTCCTGGTCAAGTGCGTCCCGGACAAATGCGTCCCGGACAAATGCGTCCCGGTCATTGGCGTCCCTGGACAATTGCGTCCCGGACAATTGCGCACTTCCCCAACTACTATATGAAGTTTATTTATTAGAGAAGTGAATAGAAAGTTCATTGTGACTTCACCTACGCAATTGTCCAGGGACGCCAATGACGACGGACGAGTATGTTTGTTATTGTAATTTTGTATGGGATATAATGCCCGGTTAGATTAATTGAATGCCCATTTAGGTCAACTGTATGCCCTTGACGATTGGTTAGGTTAAGTTGTGATATTTTCGTTAAAACTAACGAAACTAACTTTATCTTAAGTGGACGTAACCCATAAAATTTGACAATGATGTTGCTGATGATGGATAAAGTTTTAGAGAACAGTTTCGAACAGAACTTATGAACGTATAACAAGTTTAATAGGTTAAAATGAAAAGTATATTTGAAATTCCGATACTAACTTTCTATTCACTTCTCTAATAAATAAACTTCATATAGTAGTTGGAGAAGTGCGCAATTGTCCGGGGCGCAATTGTCCGGGACGCAAATGTCCAGGGACGCCAATGACCGGGACGCATTTGTCTGGGACGCACTTGACCAGGACGCAATTGCCCTAGTACCGTTTATAATCTATCAGATGTGAAAATAAAATTGTGAAAATAAAAAGTGCGGATACTTATTGAATTACCCTCGTATTTGTACAAGTTACAATAAATTGGGTGATTATAAGGTGGACGCAGACTTTTGAACGCCACTATATAATATATATATATAATATATATATATATATATAATATATATATATATATATATATATATATATTAAACACAGACCGTGCATGGAACAAGGAACTCTTCTGGGAAAATTAAATCCACTATAGTCCGAATAAGTAATGGTAAATGACAAACTATAGTTTTTTCTTTTTCATGATGTTAGCCCGACGTGGGCAACGGGTCACTCGCAGAGAGGCCCCAAAAATATAGCTTCCATCACCAGCTATCTGCAAAGCAGATAGGATCCAGCTTTGGGACAGGATCTAGAGGTTACAGTTACACCTAGCCTATTATATCCAGAACCTCAATATAAACAAAAGACTCGTTGCATTCGCATCTGATTGAATACATCAAAGAAAAAGGGGTAACTATTGTATTTTTAGCCAAAAACCAAAACTTAAACCTCAACCGACAAAATTGAGCGTCCACTTTTCAAGGCACATAACATGTTCGTTTCATGATGAGATTGAACTCAGAATGGTTGGCGAACAAGTTAGCGATGAATTTCTGCAGCGGAAACATTTTCGCGTTTAAAAATCGAATCACAGCACGCACCTCGTTTAGAGACCACGTGTCTAGGAGAGCAGCCTTTTTAACTACGGGTAAACCACATCACAACAATGTCGCCACACACGCCTAACAAAATATTGTATTACCAACATTAATGTACTATGCATAATGCACCGGTAATTAACCTTGTAAACTTAATTTTTTGAACAACCCTCGTGTGTGTGTGTGTGTGTGTGTGTGTGTGTGATATATATATATATATATATATATATATATATATATATATATATATATATATATATATATTAGGGTGTGACCGTTGCCCTCCAAAAATCAAAAAATGGTCCTACAATGCTGTTCAAAGTTTTAGTGTTGTGTATTTATCTAGGAAACACCCCTGTAAATTTTCTTGGAGATCGGTGCATGTTTGAGCTAGCACCGTCGTACCCCATGATATTCTGAAGTCGGCAGAACTTGTTTCATGCAGTGTTCGAAACAACATCTCGCCGACCCAGCTGAGTGCAATTGTGTACTCCCTTGTATCTGCATGTGGTGGAGATACATCAAAGCTGAGTCTAAATGCAAGGACGGCCCACCGATACCGAGCTTCCATCGTGTCAGAAATAAGTTTAAAAATCATGGATGAATGGCAACCATCAGACAAAGTACTGGTGCACTGGGATGGTAAACTTATGGACACGCTGGATTCCAAAGGCACTGATGACCGCCTGCCCATTCTTGTGTCTGGTGTCAATGGCACAAAGCTTCTTGGAGTCCCACCTCTTCCGCATTTGACTCAAAAAGCTGGCCTGGTTCAAGGAGACTTGATATCAACAGCAACCAAACAACTTCTGGTCGATTGGGAGTGTGAACAGAATGTCGTTGGTATGGTTTTCGACACAACTTCATCCAATACAGGTAAACCTATTTCAAACATCAGCGTGAATTTATCACGACATTAATACCAAAATACAGTGAATGATTTAACAGAAATCTGCAAAAAGCACGTGCCTGAAATGGTGGCCTTAAACTACAATTACATTTTTTTTTCAGGACAAAAAACAGCTGCTTGCGTCTCCCTCCAAAAGGAATTAGAGCGTGCCGTATTCTGGTGCGCCTGTCGCAGGCATGTGGACGGTCATCCTAGGTGTTTGCTGGGATTGCTTGAAAGTGGAGGGCTCTTCAAGTCCAAACATAATGGTTTTCCAGAGGTGAATCATAAGCTTTACAAAATAACAAGGAATATTATTATATAATGAACAAATTTAGTGGAATTTCTTTTATTAGACTTATAAGATATACTAACACCAAGCAAATGATCGATCATATCAATCTTAATACCCCTAAAACAATATTATAGATTAGTATGAAATACAATAATCCCAATAATTGCATTTCTAGGTTCAAGAACCATTTCTCTCAACTGGCGTACAATGAAAAAAAAGAAATACTACTACCCTGCAATGCCTGGAGTGTTTGAGGAGCGCCAGCAGGAGATGGCTGACTTCTTCCGTGAATCTCTAGCCCAACCATTTACACGTGGCGACTACAAGGAGCTGGTAGAGCTTTGTCTGCTGCTTGTAACTAAAGGATCCGAGCCAGTGAACTTCACAATGGTCTACCCCGGCGCACTTCACAAAGCAAGGTGGATGGCTAAACTGCTCTATACCCTCAAGATTGTTCTTTTGTCAGGCCAGATCAAAGAGCAGTTTCCCAAAGCCGAGGTTGTGAGTTGTGACTAAAAGTCAAATCAGCAAGTTAGAACGGTTTGCTGTGTTCACAGTCGCTGTTTATGTCCCATGGTGGATTGTTTGCCCCGTTCCAGCAAGTGCGCCACTGAATGACTTGAATTTGGTCGAAACCTTGGCTGAATTTGCCTCATATGACACCACAATAGTTGACAAAGCACGTGTGGCACTCGGTAGACACACTTGGTACCTAACTGAGGAGTTGGCCCCACTGGCTTTGTTCTCGTCCCAAGTACAAGAAAGGACAAAAGAGGAGATGAGGAAGGCCCTTCTTTGCCATGAAGGCACTGAAGTTAAAGAGAGTGGGGCTCAATCATGGGGGCTATGGAAAGCCATATCTTCCCCCCGTCCCAGAAAGTGGCACTGCCCTGGTGGACCTAATTGGGCCTGACTCAAGCCGGTTCTTCACCATTTTAGGCATGCCCTATCAGTTTCTCCACAGTTCAGCCAGTGAATGGGCGGATCATGACGACTACCTGAACATGAAACGGGTTGTGGACAAGCTTCAGGTCGTCAATGAGGCTGCAGAGCGTGGTGTAAAACTTTGCCATGACTTTCTTAATGTTGCCAGGGATGAGGAGCGCTTTCAAGAAGTCCTTCAAGTAGTTGAAAATGACAGACTCCGCGTTCCTAATCAGCGCAAACGATCATCTGTTTCCGAACAGAAACCATGGTTTCTTGCTCTAGAGAAATAATACCTTGTGAATATATGATAAAACCCCTTAATGTACCATGAGAGAATAAGAATGATTAACTTTTTTGTGTTAGTGATAACAGCTTTTAATTAAGACAGGCAAATGATTTGTGTTAATATCCCTTATGATGGTTGTGTAATCTCATATATAGGCGCGTATGCCGTATAAGCAAAATCGCTGTTTTTCAAATTGCTGGTGCTCACTCGAATATGCATGAATCTTCAAAAAATTGCACGTGGGTATTTTTTATGTCATATGCAACACCAAAATTTTGAACAGCATTGTAGGACAAAGTTGGGGCAACTGTCACACCCTATATATATATATATATATATATATATATATATATATATATATATATATATATATATATATATATATATATATATATAGGGCGTCCCAAAAAAATGTACACACACTTTAAATAATTATAAAGGCAGTGTTTATTAAAATACATTTCATTTTCAAAATGTAATAGAATCTACAGACATTATTTAATTGTTTTGTCAACGCCTGTTTTCAAACTGACGTCCGTTCTGGTCCAGGCACTGCTGATAACGCGAAGCAATGGAATCGCAAACATCATGAAACATTTCGTTTAGTATTTGTGTGCATTCTCGTTCAATGGCTGCTCTCAATTCAGCGACTGTTGCAGGTTTTATAGCGTAGACTTTGTCTTTTAAGTATCCCCATAAAAAAAGTCGTGGTGTGAGGTCTGGTGAACGCGGAGGGTATTCTACGAAACCCCTTCGTCCAATCCACATCCACATCGTGCCAAGTACCACTCGCAATACTCCACTCTTCTCCGGATCATCTTCATTAATAGCATGGACTAATCTTGGAATGTAACTTTTCCATTGACAGCGCTTCAAAATGCGTTGGACAGACGATTCTGAAATTCCTACCTCACGACTCGCTTGCCGCACAGATTTTCTTGGACTTTGGTGATACGTTTCCAGTACTCTTTCTTGCTTTGTGGGGCTTGTCGATGTCCGTGGTCTTCCGGAACGCTTCTTGTGGACATTCTGAACAGTTCCATCGGCTAATTCCATCTCTAATTCGAGTGATGGTAAGTCGCGTTGGTGGATCTGTTTGAAACTCCCTCCTAAACTGTCTTTGCACTTCAACTGCGTTTTCACACTTCCAGTAGCATTTTAGAATGAATTTCCTTTGTTCAAAGCTTAGTCTGACTGCCATTATTAATTCTAATGGGTTTAACTTGGAAAGAAAGAACCATCAATTGAGCTATCAGCTGTTAAAGTGTGTATACATTTTTTTGGGACGCCCTGTATATATATATATATATATATATATATATATATATATATATATATATATATATATATATATATATATATATATATTGGTAAAAAATATGAAAAGCCTACTTTTTCATTTTTCCATCGGCTGACAGCCTTCTGCCAAGCAACCTGTACAGCAGTGTTCAAATCAGCTCCAGAAAATCCAAATGCTTTCTCTCCTAACCCATTTGCTGCCTCTTGCGTCAAAGTGTGCCTCTGACCATCAAGGAGATGCCATAAAATTCTGGCTCTGGTCTCCGATTCGGGAAGACTTAGAATGATCTCTCTGTCGAATCTACCAGCTTGTTTCATTCTTTCGGGAAGGGCTTCCAGACGGCTCGTGGCGCCTATCAAAATAACGGGTTTTGTCAGAGTCTGAGGAAGAAATTTAGAAAATAATTTAAGTGAAAGTATAAATCACAACTGGTGATCTCTGGACTAACTAGTAATTAGTTTAACAAGAAAAATTTCGAAGTATAATAATAATTAATAATATCGCCATATTCTTACCTTTGATGTCTGAATAACTTTCAATATTTTGTTTGAAAATTCGTCATTTTTCTCCCTAGTTCCGTAACACAACGAATCAATTTCATCAAAGAGGAGAACAGAAGGAGCGCTGTATAAGGAATAGGAGTAAACTTTGCGCGCGTAAAATGTAAATAAAGAGTAGAGAGAAAAATAATTTCATAAAAAAAGCGAAAAGTTACAATATACTAAACTATTGGCGGTCATAACTATATATTTCAAACCCCTCTTTATGTTAAAAGAATTGTAAAAATAAGTTTTATCAATAGCGAGTGAATCAACTTCCTCAAGTGCTTTTCCTCTCTCCATGAAAGGAGGTAAGAATTCTTAAAATCAGAGTCGTATCTCATTCCCAGCAATTACTTTGCGTGTAATTTGGTTTAAAGCATCATGTCCTGTTTCCTCCACAAAAGAGGAAAAGGTTTAAGAAAAAAGTTCCTTAATCAAAAGCATTTACGAAGAAAAATGCGGAAAATATAAAAACGTAAAGTGCTTTCCACAATTACCTCTGGATAAATTCATCAATCTTTTCCAATCTAAAAAGCTACAAACTCTAAACAGTCATTAGCTCTCAATTATTTGGCTTACCACTTTTTAGCTTCAGTGAAACAGTCATTGACGTAATTAGGCGAGTGTGTTGTTGACCATCCTAAAAGGGAAACAGTGACCAAAGGAAGGCCCAATTCAGAGCTTAGTTCCTTTACAAGAAGGCTTTTACCGGTTCCAGATAATCCCGAGAGTAAAATTCCTGTCCACATGCAATGCAGGTTCCTGCCTATTAAAAAATGGTTTATATATATATATATATTGATGGTGGACCGGATATCCGCATCCTCATCATGTTTAACATCCGCATCCGCAGTTCTGACTGCGGATGTTATGCGGATATTACCTCTAATAAATTATGCAATTTACAATTAAATTAGCTTATAAAGTAGCTAATAAGGCCCAGTCATGCACAATGTGCACATTTCATGTAAAGTATTAATTATTAATGAACAAATAAATATATAAACTTCAAAATATAAATACCTGGTAACACAGAAAATTGAATGAAACTTGTTTCATTGAATTTTTTGTGGCTGAAACTCTTGAGAAAGTTATTTTTATCATAATGAAAACATTAATATTAATTTTAATTCTTATGCATTGCCTGCCATAATAGTAATATCACGAAATTTGAAAAATTGTCATATATTCATAATTCTACATTATATTGATAGATTAACTAAATATCCGCATCCGCAGATGTTGAAAAACTGACATCCGGTCCACCAATAATATATATATATATATATATATATATATATATATATATATATATATATATATATCTGTATATATAAATGCATTACAGTGTAGTACATATTAGATAAGCTGTATTTTGTCTTTTATGGTATTCTTATGAGTTATGTAGTAACCGAGGATAGAACCAATATTATATTAATAATATTAATAATAATTTTAACTTTATTTTTTTAACTTAAATAATAATTTTAAATTCATTGAGTATATTATTTACGCATGCAGTGCATGCCTTGCATTCATTAAGAAGCCACCCCTGATATATATATATATATATATATACAGGGTGTCCGAGAATTATCTGTACAATTTTTGGCTGTTATTAAAAGTCAACCATGAAGTGTAGAAATTCCAGTGTTGTCCCATTTTAGAGAATCTCATTAAGTTTTTTCTGATACCAAGTTTTGACAAGTTTTTTAGAAATTACAGTGTGTCCGATCATTATCTGTACAATTTCATCTTTTAATAAAATTCTTGATAACACACGTAAAATTCTTAAACAAGATTATTTAGAATCTGTATTTTCAAAAGTTTCTTTTATTAAAGTAACGTTGTTACAAACATTCGATATGTGCACCATCAGTGATTCGCAAAACATCCAATCAATACTCCAAATGTTGCCATGTACGCTGCAGCATATCCACATCAATTCGCTCAATAGCAGCTGTGATTCTTGCTTTTAAATCATCAATGTCTGTCACCCGTGTACATTTCTAAAACACTTGTCAAAACGTAGTATCAGAAAAAACTTAATGAGATTCTCTGTAAAATGGGACAACACTGGAATTTCTACACTTCATGGTTGACTTTTAATAACAGCCAAAAATTGTACAGATAATTCTCGGACACCCGGTATGTGTATATATTATATATATTATATTATATATATATATATATATATATATTAATATATATATTATATATATATATATATTATTTCAACTGCAAACAACACACAGTATAATTAACGTAAAGAACGTTCTCCCTCCTCATCTTGCGCGGAATGTTATTTATATATATATATATATATATATATATATATATATATATATATATATATATATATATATATATATATATATATATATGGAGAGAGTGTTACAAGGAGCTACAAGGAAAAGAAGTGTCTCAAAAGGACTTGCGGCCCATACCGAGGAGGTACCAATGGCAACGGGTGCCAGGGAAAATTTTGTACACACTCAAATAGTGTGCAAGATTTGGTCCAACCTATTCTTCAAATGATCCACAGAGGAAGTGTTCACAACTTCTGAAGGTAACCTGTTCCACGTGTCACAGATCTTATACGTAAAGTAATTCCCACACACACTAGTCCTAAACCGTTTCAAATCCAACTTCCAACCATTGTTGCGAGTTGGGTTATCATTTAAACTAAACATGCTTCTAAAATCGACATCGTTGAACCCGCGTAAGAGCTTGAAAACTTCGATCAGTTGACCGCGCAGCCTCCGAGTTTCCAGCGAAAACAAGTTCAGGGCACGTAAGCGTCGATTGTAGCACATATGCCTAACGGAAGGGATTAACTTTGTGGCCCTCGCCTGCAATCGCTCCAGCATCTCAATATCTTTCCTGAGGGTGGGCGACCAGAACTGCACAGCATCCTCCAGGTGCGGCCGAACCAGGGAATTGTACAGAGAGAGCACAATCTCCTTGTTCCGAAACTGAAATTGCCTCCTGATATAACCCAACAGCTTCTGGGCTTTCTTTTCCACCTCTAGGCACTGTTTCGTAAACTTAAGGTCGCTGCTAATTAGCACACCCAAGTCCTTTTCCAAATCAGTCTCCTCGATATTACTCCCCAACATCGAGTAGTCCGACTTGGGATTGGCGTAGCCAATGTGCATCACCTTGCATTTACCCAAGTTAAACGGCATTTGCCATTTTTCGGACCACTCTCCTATCCTACCTAGGTCCGCACGCAGTTCCTCGATCGCTTCGGGCGTCCCAACATTGGCCCCAAGCTTGGTGTCATCAGCGAATTTGGCGATCTGACTGACGATGCCACCGTCAATATCATTTATGTAAATGATAAACAACAGTGGCCCCAAAACGGAACCCTGAGGAACCCCACTAGTGACCGAGGCCCAACCCGAACTAACCCCTTTAATTACAACCCTCTGTTGCCTATTCTTCAGCCAGTTTTCAATCCACCTACCTACTTCCCCACCGATACCCAGCGCACGCACTTTCGCCATTAGCCGGCGGTGAGGTACCTTATCAAAGGCTTTCTCAAAGTCGAGATAAAGTACAGGGGTTGGACAAAATAATATGAACACCTTGATAAATGGCGGTTTTTATTCTTAATATGGAGTTGGTCCTCCTTTAGCGGCAATAACAGCTGCAATGCGTCGGGGAATTGATTCATACAGCTTTTGGACAGTGGCTAGAGGAATCCTGAACCATTCTTCGAGCAAACCCTGCTCCAGTTCCTCCAAAGACGCCGGCGGTGGGAATCGGCTTCTGACCTGCTGCTCCAACTGACACCACAGATGCTCGATAATGTTAAGATCCGGGGATTGTGGAGGCCAATCCAAGCGTTCTACTTCACTAACATGCTCTTCAAACCAGTTTTTAACGACCCCAGCGGTGTGGATTGGTGCATTATCATCCTGGAAGACGGCGCCGCCATTGGGAAACAGCGTTTGGACCATAGGATGGACCTGGTCAGCCAATATTGACAGATAGACCTGGGCGTTAACCCTACCATGCAGTACTACAGCTGGGCCAAAAGTATTCCACGATATTGCTGCCCAAACCATCACAGATCCGCCTCCATGCTTAACGGTTGGGGTCAGGCAGTCGGGGTCATAAGCATCTTTAGGCTGTCTCCAGACGTAAACTCGACCGGAACATGGAAATAGCGTAAAGGAGGATTCGTCGGAGTAGACTACATTCTTCCACCGGTCCATTGACCAATTCTTATGGTCATTACACCATTTTCTGCGCCGCTCAATGTTGATGTGCGAAAGGAAGGGTTTGGCAATTGCAGCCCTCCCATGGTATCCAGCTCCATGGAGCTCGCGACGTACAGTTCTGGTCGATACCGGGCTTGCAAGATGCTGGTTAAGCTCTGCAGTCACTTTTGGAGCTGTGGTCTTTTGGTTCTTTGTCACAATGCACTTTAGCACCCGGCGGTCTCGATCACACAGCTTCTTCTTGCGTCCACTATTGCATTTGTCGGTGCTTGTCTTTCCATGATTTTGGTATGCAGACATGACCATAGAGACAGTTCCTCTGGATACATTGAACATCTGAGCGGTTTTTGTCACCGATGCACCAGCCATCCGCGCTCCGACAATTTGCCCTCTTTGGAAGTCTGACAGGTCTTTCATAACTGCTAATTCATAATTCACTCAGATCTGTAAAAACAACGTGAGGGTTATAACATGACGTATACACTCTCTGTTACGCATTTAAATAGGTTTGCCAGTCATTTGACCGTTTACTTTGTGTCTGAGCAGTCCGTAAAGATAACCGGTGAAATCGGCGGGTGTTCATATTATTTTGTCTAACCCCTGTATATCAATCGTCCTACTCTTATCATACTCACCCAACATGACGTGGAAAAACTCGAGCAAGTTGGTGAGACACGACCTATGCCGTCTAAACCCATGTTGGGAGTCCAAATGGTCAACGATCCTATCCGCTATTATCCCCTCTAATAATTTACCTACAACTGAAGTGAGACTAATGGGACGATAGTTCCCTGGACTTTCGTGATCCCCTTTCTTAAAGATAGGGGTCACGTTGGCTTCCCTCCAGTCACCAGGCACCTGGCCCATCTCCAACGATTTGTTGAAGACTGTAGCCAGGTGGGGAGCCACCGGGTCGCGCACCTCCCGCAACACTCTGGGGAGAAATTAGTATGGCCCAGGAGCCTTAAACGCGCTCAGTTTGTCTATTCTATCGGCAACGACTGTCGCGGTACATCGAACACTATCTAGGCCAGCACCTTCGTGCCTCACGCCTGGCTCGGGGATGATGCGGGTGTCCTCCCTGGTGAACACTCCCGCAAAGTACTCATTAAGCACATTGGCGATGTCCTCGTCGGAGGTCCGCAGAACGCCGCTTCTAATGGGCTTTCTACTATTAACATAACTGAAGAACTCCTTAGGGTTCCCCTTACATAGGCTTGCCACCCGTAGTTCTTCATTACGTTTCGCTAGTCTAACCTTCGCCTTCACTTCCCTACACAGGCGGACATACGCTTCAATGTTCTCATGGGAACGATTGGCCTTCGCCCTTCTATACGCTACTTTCCTATTTCGGATAGCCGAAGCGATGTCACGATTCAACCACTTAAGCTGCGTTGAAGCAGGGGTGACCGGTTTTGAGGGTATGGCAGCAGATTGCAGCACCATAAACTCATCCCGGAATGCACTCCACACTCCCTCAACATCGCCGCCGACCTCTAACCCCATCTCTCCTACACTATCCCTGAGGATAACAAAGTTCGCCCGCCGGAGATCGAGCTTACTGCCTCTCGAGTTACTACGCTTCACCCGAGGGACGCACACACGGAACCAAATCAGACCGTGATCACTCCCGCCCAACGATTCGTCAACGGTGAGGCCAGTGACGAGGTTGTCTTCGGTCGTAAATACTAAGTCTAGAACGCTTTCGCCTCGTGTAGGCTCGTTGACCCACTGAGTGAGGAAGTTCTCATCAGCAAAGTCAACTAGCCTCCTCCCTTCAGCATCAGCAATCCTGTTTTCCCACTTTATGCTGCGACAGTTGAAATCTCCTAAAACTACACACACCCTATCCCCTAGCAGGCTACTGAGTTCGTGGTACAGGGCTGTATCCTCCTCGAGGAGGAGATGCGGAGGTCTGTACACCAAGATTAACCTATAGCTCGTCCCTCCCACATTCAGATCGAAACCAAGCAGCTCCCGTTCCGACCGGAAGTGGCAGTCAACCGGACTCAACGTGTCTCTGACGTATATTAGTACCCCACCTCCCTCCCCATGGATGCGGTCTTTGCGAAACATTCTATACCCGGGAATTTCGAACTCCCCAACGTAGACCCTACGATCAGTATGAATCCAGGACTCGGTGATAGCAACGATATCCTGGTATTCTGATGCTAAGAGCGCCCGTAGCTCGCAAAACTTGTTCCTAATCGACCTAGCATTAAAAAGCATTGCATGGAGGGAGCCTCCCCTATTCTGACCGCCCCCCTAGCACGACCCGTTTCCCGAACAGCCAGGGCTGTCGGGAGTTGAAGAGCCCCTCACTAACAAGGGGACAATCTCCACAGGAGCCTGAGCCCCCTCCAACGTTGAAGGAGAGTCACTACCTACTGGGGGAGGGGGACTACCTGCTGGGGAGGGGGACTACCTGCTGGGGGAGAGAGAGAGAGAGAGAAAAATGTTTTTTTTTTAATTTTCAAAGTATGACCGCTCATGGCCACCAAAAGAAAGGTGGATAGCAGAGCGAACACAGGACGAAAACTATGAAACAGCTAGCGGAAATGAACAATAGACGGGGAGAGGAAAAAAATTAAAAAACCATAGCGGAGTCACAGCCGGTAAAGAAGTCGGGAACGAAAAAGGAAGAACAACCCGGTTACCGAAAAGTAGGGACCTTCAGAGAGAATAGCGCCGAGCCTATCACAAGGCCCGACGCTCATCAAAAAGGGAAAATACTCAGCGCGCAGCGCAGAGTAAAGCGGACACTGCACCAGGAGGTGGGCAACTGTAAGTGGGACGTTACAATTGGGACATCGGGGCACCCGATCCCCGGCCATCAAATAGCCATTGGTCAGGTGGGTGTGGCCAATACGGAGGCGGGCCAGAACCACCTCCTTATGGCGCGACCGATGGAAGGAAAAGGCCCAACATCCCAATTTGGGTTTAATCTTGCAGAGTTTGTTAGTTGTAGCGACATCCCAGCGACTCTGCCACCGGGAGCGAAAAAACCTACGAAAACCAGGGATATAATCGGAAAAGGGGAGGGACACGGGTGAAACCTGTAGTCGGCACGCGGAACGGGCAGCTTGATCGGCAGCCTCATTTCCAGCCACGTTAACATGTGCAGGGACCCAGCAAAATACCACCTCCTTGCCACCAGAAGTGACAAGGATATGGCACAGTAATTGGATACGTCGGACCAGTGGGTGGACGGGGTCGAAACACTCCAAGCCATCCAGGGTACTGCGGGAATCCGAATAGATAACAAACGACCCATCCGGATGCTCCCGCACCACCTCCAGAGCGCTCAGAATGGCATAGAGCTCCGCCGTGAAAACGGAAGCGTCATCAGGGAGGCGGGTACATCGGGGAGCATGACTCCAGATTTGAAAAAATTTACTGGAGCACAGCTCTGAATTTACTTTTTTTCCCCTTACACCACTAGATAGGTTAATGATAGTAAACTCTTGAATTGACGACATACCAATTACAAATTGTTTTAGCTAAACATAATAATACAATAATGTACAGTTTATAACTCACCTTAAGTTTATTTATTCATTGCAGCAGCAACAGTGGACGATGTTAGACCTTGCATGTAGGCATTTGTTGTGAATTTACCGCCATGTATGCTTGACCACTGATCATTGGCTTTCTGTGTGATCATTACAGCAGATCTAGTGCCTGGAGCTGGACCCTCCTTCACAATTCTGCACAGCTTAGTCAAATGAGATGGCTTAATGGATCCTTTGTGTTCAACAATGTAACCAAGAATGGAGAATGTCCCTTCAGCTGGTGCTTCACTCCAGGCAGTTGATCCATCTTTATCAAAATGCTTTAATCTCTCTCTGATTCCTTTCCACAGCTGTTCTATATATTCTGTCAGCCAATTTATCACTGAGTCTTTTGTAAAACTACTTTCAGATCTGGTTCTGGATGGTCTAGCAACTTCAGCAACCTGGTAGTAATCAGAACGTTTCTTGATGTATTTGTAAACTTCATTTAGGATGTAATCCTCATCTGTTAGTTCCTTTTGCTGCCCTGTGGTATCGTGCTTAAATTCAGAAACTACATCATTTGCATTTCCTCCATTAGCTAATTTGGAAATTGTTTCCATCACTCTTAACATAACAGTTTTCCCTCCTTCTTTATAAAATATATTTTCTACAAATTCTGCACTAACTGTGGTTTTTTGAGCTACGCGCAACATAATCTTTGTTACATAGGAAATCAATACATAGAACTTGGCACTAATTTCTTTCTCTTGTGGATGATCAAAAAAAACACAATTTTCCACAAATCTGTCAAATTTATCAAATTCGTAATTAACCATGCGAGTATCAGATTTGAGTTTTGGTCTCTTAAAACCAATGATATTGTCAAGAACCATATTGGTATAGTCAAAGCCTGATCTCAGATTTGAAGAGTGATTCTGAATAAAGTCTAAAAGCTCACTTAGTTTACAAATTTTCTTCAATGCATCAACGTGGGGCTCTGTTCACAAGATGCATTAAGTCCCATCGAAATTTGAAATTTTCTCCAAACAACTTTTTCATTTCGTTTTTAAATGGCTCGTTGTCCTTACAAAAAGCCCCATCTCCAACCATTCCAGATACCTTGGATTTAATTGCTTCTTCAGATAGTTTCAAGTGATTAGGAGACTTCAACACATCAAAAATTTCATTGGCCAAATAAACTCCTGATTTGCTGCGTACTAAATTTATCCCAGCAAGTTTTACAGTCTTATCTTCTTCACTCATAACTAATACAACTAGCATGCTTAATCCCAAAATTGTTCCAATGTCAGCTGTTATTGTTACTGAAGTTTGTTCTAAGAACCACTTTACAGTTTGTTCTTTAAGTTGATTATCTAATAGCTCACAAATTGTCTCGCACGCATGTGTGCTATGATTCAAATTTCCAACCTCACAACCTGACCTATGTAATACAGCTAGAAGTACTGGATATAGAGCCCATGCAGTGTTTGTTTTCATTATGTAGTATAAGATGTTGCCACATAAGTCTTCTATGCGTTTAGTAGTGTTCCGAGAAGATGTTTTCATCACTTCATAAACAGCAGCTCTTTGATGATGCTGAAGTTTAATTAAATGTCTCTTCAGGTGGGTTTTCAGATTTCTAAACCATCTCTCTTGATTTTCTCCTTGTTTGCATACATAGGTTAAATCTTTAACATTGAAGTAACCTTTTATGTTAGAATGTTTGTCTGAAGCACATGCTTTGGGGTCTGTGCAAGCTATGCAATATAATGTAAACATTTTATCATCAGAAGCATCATCAATATCTTCTTGATTATCATCATCTTCATCCTCAACAGCTATATCTACATCAGGCATATTAGTGTCACTATTTGCAATGTTTTCCATTATATCACTTGGTACTGAAAATGAATCATCAGCATACCCTAGATCCTTCTTTTCCACCAATTTGAATGTAGATTTGATCAAATCATTGTTCAGGATTTCTTGTATTGATTTACACTTGCTTAAATGGGCTATGGAAATGTCAAATTTGTTGCTTTTTGCTTTATTAGATTTGGATGCAACACTTGAACTTGAAGGCATATTTTGACTCTTCTCTTTATTAACCACAACAGCTTGGTGAGTTTCTTTTGTTAGGCGCAAAATTGCATTCAATGTCTTCTGGATTTGGGAATTTTCAAATTCCTCTAAAGCAGTTTTGTTAGTCTGATGCGCAGATTCCTCACTTACCTTTTGTTTCTTAGGTGGAGGAGAAGCACTTTCTTCAGTCTGTGAAACATCTAGTGAAAAAGTTTCATTTTCTAGATTAGCAGTTGAAGAAGTTGGTTCATTTTTCTGAGGTCTAGCACTAGCACATTTTGTGAACAAACTAAATGACTGCTTTGCCGTATATCTTTGCTGCACTTCATCCTGGCATTTCTTTACTGCAATATCTAAGCTGTGGGCCCAAACTCTGGGACCTCTTGTATTGTAACAAATATTTTTTTTGGAATTAAAATGTTCCTCCCAGTTTTGCTTCTTTGAATATTTGTTCTTGCATTGACCACAAAAGTAACCCCTTTTAACACCCTCACTTTTCTCTCCAACTTCATCAATATTAGGATCCATTATTGATTATTGACTACCTGAAAAAATACAAAATAAGTAAAAGTTAGTAAATATAGTATGGTAAAAGTGAGTAAAAGTAAGTAAATATAGTACAATGAAAGTAAGTAAAAGTAAGTGCTTTAAACTTAGTAAAAGTAAGGAAGAGTAAGTAAAAGTAGGTAAGTTAAAGTAAGTAAAAGTAAGTTTAAACTTAGTAAAAGTAAGGCAGAGTAAGTAAAAGTAGGTAAGTTAAAGTAAGTAAAAGTAAGTTTAAACTTAACTAAACTTTTCAATTCTAGAGTCATGGTGGATTACTTAAAACCGCACAAGTAATTATCTGGCCAATTTATCAAACCTGGCCGAGATCAATGGAACATAGTCCAATCCTGATAATTTTATATTAAAAAAATATACGTTTTAATAAAATTTTAATTATCAAAACATTGAAGCTTAACAAAAAATAAAAATAATTGTTAAATATGGAATTACCAACTAAACTTAAAATAACTAAATTTGTAATTTAAAAAAATTGGTTTGTACAAGAACGTATACGCAAAAAAATTGCATAACGTCTAGCGGATGAACAAAACCCAAACCCAAATTTACTTTTTCTCATGGTCAAATTTACTGGAGCAATGCTCCCAAGATCCCAGGAATCTGGAGTCATGTCGGGGAGCAAGGGCAGACGACTGGAGAACAGCCGCAGCCCCAACGCCCCCTGACGACCTCGAGCCATCTGTGAAGACCGCAACACATGCAAAGTGACACGCTGTATGCTGAAGGAACAGAGACCGAAGCAAGGCAGAGTCAGAATCGGCCCTGCGAACGGGGCGCAACGCCCTGCAGCAAAGGGGTGCTCTCCCAAGGTGCAACACCCTTGAAAGAGACCGGTATACGGATGGAGGAGGAGTGCCCATACCATCGAGGAGGGAGGTCACCGTGTCGGTGAAATACCAACCCCCATCCCGGCAGAACGCCCTCTCCACCACCTGGAACAGGAGAGTTGGGAAGACGGAGATCCGGAGATAGTGCTTGGCAATGAGGAACGACCTCCGATCCTCCAAGGGAGGGATGTCGCACTCAACCTGCAGGCTATCAACCGGAGAGGAGCGGAAGGCGCCAGATGACATGCGCAGTCCTCTAGAGAGGACCGGATCCAGTATCCGAAGGGCCGTACGGGAGGCGGAGCCATACACCACACTCCCATAGTCTAATTTTGACTGTACCAGGGACACGTACAAACGGAGGAGTGTCCGCCTATCCGCGCCCCATGTAGTATGAGACAATGTCCCAGCAAATCCAGGGTACGTCTTGCGGCTCGCGCAGCCGGCGAAGGTGGGGAACCCAGCTCAAACGGCTGTCGAAACCATACCCAGAAAGCACTGATGAACGAGGGCCAGAGGCTGACCCCCGAGTGTAAGATTAAAGGCCGGACGGCGCCGGATCCCCGTCTCCTCGACGGAAGGAAGGCCACACACGAAGTCTTCGGGGAAGACAGCGTAAGGCCCACCGACGACGCCCAGCGTTCAACCCGATTGACCGCGAGTTGGACTTGCCTCTCCACGAGGGGGGACTCGTCCCCGCGGCATAGACAGCCAGATCGTCGGCGTAGATGGAACAACGCACCGAGGGCGGAGGGCCCCGGTAGCGCAGACATGACCAGATTGAAGCAGGAGACGCTCAAGACACACCCCTGGGCACCCCCTCCTCCTGAACATACAGGTCAGATAGGGCCGCCCCATTACGGACGCGGAAAGTGCGACGGCAGAGGAAGTTACGAAGAAACGTGGGCAAAAAGCCCACAAAACCAAGAGACTTCAAACGGTCCATGACAACTCCCCGACGGGTCGTGTCATAGGCCTTTTGGACGTCGAAAAAGACGGCCAGAACAAGATTCCGGCGGGAAAAGGCCTCCCGTACATCATGACCAAGGAGGAGAAGGGGGTCCAGAGTACCCCGAAATCGACGAAAGCCATACTGGGTCGGGGGGTATAACCCAAGCGACTCCAGTGTAAAGGAAAGTCGGACGGCCACCATCTTTTCAAGGAGCTTGCATAAGCAGCTCGTCAAGGCAATAGGCCGATAGCCCGCCACCTCCGCCGGATCCTTCCCCGGCTTAGGTATCGGGACCACAATCGCCTCCCTCCAACGGGAAGGGAACGACCCCTCAACCCACACCGGTTGAAAAGATCCAGCAAGAAGTGTAGGGCCATCGGGTGCAGATTCCAAATAAAGTCATACGGAATGTCATCAGGGCCAGGGGCGGAAGAACGACGGGTTGCCAAGGCAGCCCGAAGTTCCCGCATCGTAAAGAGACGGTTATAGGGCTCGTTCCCAGGGGCGGGAACGTAACATCCGATAAAGGACGATCCGCAGCTGAAGGCGAACGGGAAACCGCAGCAAAGCCCGGCCAGCCGATCGGCCACAGCAGTAGGATCCGAAAGGAAGCCGTCCCCGTCCCGAAGGACAGGGCGACTAGCAGGGACCGGCTTCCCCTCGATACTACGTACCTTCCGCCACACAGCAGCAGAAGGGGTAGACGAGGAAATGCCGGACACAAAAGCACGCCAAGAGGCCCGACGGGCCAACTTGAGAGTCCGGCGGGCGAAAGCCTTCGCCCGCCGCATCTCAATCAAGTGGTCCGCGCGCCGGGTGCGGTGGAAGCGGCGCGTTGCCCTCTTCCTCTCACACCGCCTGGTGACATGCTGGAGTCCACCACGGGACGCTACGCGTCCGCGGGTTACCGGAAGATCGAGGAATACAGTCCTCCGCGACGCCCATCACCACCCGCTCGAAGAACTCCAAGCTCTCATCCACAGAGCCAAAGTCAAACCGAACGGGCAATGACGGAACGAGCTCTGAAGGATGGCCAGTCAGCCCGCGCAGGCACCACCTCGGTCGAGACGAGACACCCGGTGCGGTCCGACCGGCTCAAGACAGACTGGGTAATGATCACTGCCATAAGAGTCCCCCAACACCTCCACGAAAAATCGAGTAAGGCATCGAGGGACACCAAGGAGAGATCAATACAGGTAAATGAACCCGTGGGTTCGTGGAAGTAGGTAGGTTCCGCGAATTGAGGCACGAAGGAAAGTTCCTCCATTAAGGAGAGCAACATACCAGCAACATTAGTCGACCGGACATCTCCCCAAGCCGGGTCGCGACTGTTAAAGTCCCCGAGGAGGAGAAACGGTCGAGGCAGTTGCAACACCAACTCGCGAACCGCGTCGCGAGAAGGAGGGTCATGAGGAGGAATATAATCGAGCAGGCAGTGTACTGGCGATCTAAAAGAGCCGCACAGCCACAGCCTGCAAGGAAGTACGAAGAGGCACACCTCGCGAGGGTAACGAATGATGACATAAATCGCCGCACCCCGCCGGCGTGTGTGCTCATCCGGGTGCAAGGGAAACCAACATAGCCAGAGAGGAGGGAGCCCCCGCGCAGCCAGGATAGTCTCCTGGAGACAAACACAGGAAGGCCGCTCGCTCTCCAGCAGGGGCAAGGTTCTCCCAGTTAGCTAAAAGCCCCCTACAGTTCCAATGCAAAATGGAACTGTAAGGGGAAGGGCATTATAAAAGGCAGAGAAAACAGAGAAATAGCCACGGACCAAGCTGAGCAGCAAACTCAACGGTCCGTAACCAGGGACGGAATCGGCTTCCCCGACTCACCCCGAACGGGGGGGGGGGGCCACCGACCCGCAGCTGCTTCACCCGTAGTAGAACGAGTGGGAAAGTGGAACAGGGAGTTCAGAGGGGGGCTCCCCTGAGGGGGGAGAGAACGACGAGACGGGCCCAGCCGAAACCCCCGACTCCCCAGAGGGGGGCCGGGAGAACCAGATGTTCGAGGGCTCGTCACCAGACAAGTGCTGGGGGGGGGGGAGGAAAGGTCCACCACAGGTGGGAAGGTAGATCCAGGAGAGAGACCCGACCACTCTCAGCAGGAGCCGAAGGGAGAGAGACTCCATGAAGAAGGGCCAGGCCCTCTCGACCGGGTCCACCATGGGAACCGAGTCAGTAATCGAGGGTGTCATGGGGCGGTGTACCTCAACCGACACCCGGACACTAGTTGGGGCACCGGAGGTGACGCCCACCAGCCCTCCGTATAGGGGGGGGGGAGTCCCGAGCGGATTAGGCGGCGCGCCGCTTCCCCTCCGGTGAAGAAGGGGAAGCAGGGCGAGCAGTGGTCATGATCGGGTCTGGAGGACTCCGACCACGGCGACGCTTCCTCCTCCCTTCGGGGCATCACCTTCCCCACCCGAGAGACGAGTAGGCAAGGATCCAGACCCCAAGGCCGGAGAGGGAGAAGGGGCACTTGTAGGCAGGGAATCAGATGGGATGTCTGAAAGTGAGGCAGAGGACAAGAAGGTCCCGCGGCGCCAGGAGGACCACCAACCCCCGGAACTTCCAGGGGGGGCACCACTCCGGTAGGCGCCGGGGTAGCACGGGAGGGGCCCGAGGACCCGCCGGGCCAAGAGCCGCAGCATAGGACAACCCCCCGCGGCTCCCGGTCACGGACCCTATCGCGCGCCTCCCGCGCACTAAGGAATTCGGTAGTCCTTAAGGACCACCTCGAATTCAAACTTGAAAACGGGGCAGTCCCGAGAGGAGGAAGGGTGGGCCCCGAGCAGTTCGAGCACCGCGGGGGCTTCGTGCACGGGAGGGTGCGCAGGCCCACCGCAGCGGACACATAGCTTACCCTCACGGCGGCACGCAGAGCTAACATGGCCGAACCGGTTGCAGCCAAAGCAGCGAACCGGGTCAGGCACATACGGTCGCACCGAAACTCACACGACCAGCGATCACCCACGCCCCAGAACACCTGGGCCGGAGGCACAAGGGAGTCAAAGGTCAGGAGCAGACGAGCGGACGGGGTAAGAGCACCATCCCGGCGCGACGAAAAGCGGAAGACCTTCGTTACCCCCTGTGGGGCAAGATCCTCCTGCAACTCGCCAACCGGGATTGACAGCAGACGGGAAGCGAAAATGGTGCCCTGACAGCTATTCAGTTGCGGATGGGGAGTCACAGACACTCTGCAACCCAGAACATCCTGCAACTATAGAAAGGACTCAGTCACCCCCAAGAACGGGACTTCAAAAGAAGAGACCCATCCTTCAGAGGGCGGATATCATAACAACAGGGAACCCCCACCGTCTTAAGACGCTGAAACACCCGTTCCGAGTTGCCCGGAAGGGAGCCAGCGGAAGGGCGGAGAACAAGGAACCTGTCCACCGGACAGAAATTGACAGCAGAAACAGGTCCATGTGTAACGGTAACCGAGAGTGGGCGAGAGAACGAGGGCCGCGAAGACCCCGCCCTACGGCCACCACGAGTCCGGCCACGAGAGCCAGACGCCGCAGAGGACGAGAGGGGCCATACGGCTTTAAGGTCAATCCAGCGGAGGCAGAGGCCACTGAACGACCAGAAGTAGAAGTATTATCCAAATCCAAGGACGGGCCAGAGTCGTCAACAGGAGGGGATTGAAGTTTTGAAATTGAACCCATAAACAATAGCATTACAAAAAAGACAGCCTCGGACCCAAGGCGCAGGCCCAACGTCCCGGGTAGCCCGCCCCTTAACCTGACTGTCGTTTTAGAAACAGCAGATTGGCTCTACGGAGATTTGTCCGTTAAGGGCCTAGCAAAGACCCAATCCAGATGCAGCAGCGGTCCGGGCGCCCGTACCGTCCCCAGAGCACGGCTCAGCCACGGAGCGATGCTCCCCAGCGGGTGCACCCGATCACGCCAAGACTGCAAAATACAAACAGAGGTGGGGGGGGGGGGGGGGGGGTACTACAATTGACAGAGGCCCAAGACCGAGTCAAGACAAAAGAAATTCCGGGAGATACGGAGAAAAAAGGGAGGGGGAAAAAAAAAAGGCAACTAGGTAACTCTTCGCCCACACCCCGCGAGGAGTTGAGGAAACCCCAACAATCCACGAGCTGTGCGAGCCCCCTCGGCCCGGCAAGCCGGAGTACCTAATCGAGGGTATATATATTGCTTGTACCCTGTGGTGAATGGACGTGTTGTTTTGCTCTCTCTATTTAACACCCAAATTAGAAGGGAATAATCTACTCGGCGGTTTATTCTGTTTGCACCCGAAAGTATATAAAGTATCAGTGAATCCGTGCATATAAATTATAAAGTGAATTTCATTAAAATAAAGAAAGTGCAATATAGTTTACATAATTTATCACCAATTTTAACGTATATATTCAAAACGAAATACGGTTGGCATTCGAGAAAGTTTGAAACAAAGCAGGAAAAAGCTCATAAAACACAAAGGTCAGAAAACCCTCGAAATACCCTCGACCATCGAAAGGAAAGAAACAGAAATAAAAATAAATAAATAAATAAAGAATTTGTGTGGGTATTTCTTCTTAAGCTAATTAAGGAATATCATGGATATGGGTCCAAATTCTCACTTAATCTGTAATTTGTGCAATTTAGTAACAACGGAAAGCCTAGCGATTAGGTGTGATTTCTGCCAACGATTAAACGACTTTAACTGCATGAATTGGAATGATCGGGAAATAACTCTTGTCTCGAACGCGAAACAAGTCGTGGGGATCAAATTTCTATGTGGCGCATGTACACAGACTGTAAATTCTTTCGCGGTCTTTAAAGAAATGGAGATAGCAGACTCGAAAGTTACAAAAAAGAATGAAATAATGGGGACGCATGTGTCCGAAATGGTCCCAACGAAAAACAGGGTGGATGAGAGAGAAGACGAAATAACGATTAACAGCATAATAACGAACAACAATTTAATAACAAATAACGATATAAACAACGTAATACGGAAGGAAGACATAGATGAAAGGAAAGAAATAAGTAAAAGTGGCGAAGTAGACAAACGGTCCAACGAGCGAAATGATAAAAAGATAACTAAAAACGTAGAAAATAAACAGCCAAAGAAAAATAATGATAATGCCAAAACTAAGAACTTGGAAAATAATAAGAAAGAAAGCAGAAGCGTAGAAAATATCGTATGCAAATACTACGCGAAAGGAAACTGCAGATATCGGGATGGGCAATGCATATATGCACATCCCACATTATGCAAAATGCATTACACAAGTGGATATTGCAAGTTTGATAAGAAATGCATGTTCCACCATCTTACGGTCTGCAACACTTATGAAAGATATGGGAGTTGCAAATACGAAAAAAAATGCCGATACCACCACCCTCAAAGGAACGCACGAGGGAACAGAAAAAACGAACATCAAAGAAGAGTGGAAATTTTTTAGACGCAGCCAACACATTTCAGCTGCTAAATACTCTCCAGCAATTACAAAACCAGCTGACAAATATAAATATAGAAATCCGAGAGCCGGACAGAAGGTACGAACAAAGACACTTCATGCGTTATCGGGACAACAGGTACCGACAAAGATAAAAAGAGGTAAATTCTCGGAGGACCACAAGGCAACGAAACCGGCACCCCCATGGAAAACAAAGCGGAACCACCTGTATGCGAAAAAGAAAGAAAAAATAAAAATAATCCTAGCCAACATACAGGGCCTTAAATCAAACCAGTCCACGAACAAAGTTGCATACCTGAAAGGACTCATGCAAGAAGCCGGAGCAGACTTTGCATGCCTCACGGAAACTCATCTAAAGGACTGCCAGGCGAACTGTGAAAATTGTGAGTCCTGTATTGACAAAAAAGAAATACAAATTGACAACTATAACATCCTCCGAGCCGACAGAACAGTGAGACGTAAAGGAGGATGTGCTATTTACACACGCGAAAGGCACATAGCAGAAATGGTTATAAGTACCTCAAACAACTACGTAGAATGTGTAGCAGCAAAAATTGAAAAATTAAATATGGTACTAATTGTAATGTACAGACCCCCAAACACGCCAACCTCAAAATTTTCAGATTCCATTACAGAGGTAAGAAACTTAGTAAAAGATCTACACTCTCCAACCCCAAATATTTTTCTCTGTGGTGATTTTAATTTCCCATTCATGAAATATAAAAGGATAGGAAAAAATATATGTATCCACCAGGACAAGGGGGGCACACGAGAAGACCAGGAGCAGGTAAAAATGCTACTAGCTTTAGCTGATGAATTTATGTTAACGCAAGAAATAACAGAAAACACAAGAAAAAACAACTGCCTAGATTTGGTATTCACAAACAACAGTAATCTAATTGATAATGTAGAAATCCCCAACTATGATATCAGACCACAATATCATTGAAATAACAACTAATATAAAGGCAACAGGAAAGGAAAGAACACGCACAACAGAACGAAGCAAATTCGAAATTTTTAATTTTCACTCCAAAGCTATAAACTGGGAAGATGTGACATCCAGCATGGAAGTAATAGATTGGAAAACCATTTTCGAGGCCAAGACAACGGAAGAGATGCTAATGACGTTAGAGGAGAAGACGTTAGAAATTGTGGAAAAACATGTCCCAAAGATACAACAAAGAGGAAAGAGAAGCAGGTTCGAAAGACAAAAGAGGGCATTGTTCCGAAAGAGAAAAAGAGTGACTGCAAAATTAAGTAATTGTAAAGATAACAACATCAGAAAAATATTAAATGATAAACTACAAAGTATCGATGTCGTCATACAGGAACAAATCGAGAAGCATACAGAAAAAGAAGATGACGCTATAGAAGCGATAAAGGTTAACTCAAAGTACTTCTATAATTTCGCAAAAAGAAAGTCGAAAAACCAAGCGACTATCGGACCTTTAAAAAATGAGAACAGTGATTTATCTGATGATCTAACAGAAGTATCTGAAATATTAAAAGCTCAGTATGAATCATCTTTCAGTATCCCAAAAACTGACAAATTGATTGCGATAGAAACGCGTTCTTTGAAGAAGAACCACAAGGGGAAAGTATAACGGATTTCGACTTTACGACGGATGATATTACACAAGCCATAGGGAAACTAAAAACACACTCAGCGGCAGGACCGGATAAATGGAATGCCACACTGATCAAAAACTGCAAGAATGCAATCGCTGAGCCCCTATACTGGATATGGAGACGATCATTAGACACGGGAGAAATACCGGGCATCCTGAAGAGCGCGAACATAGTCCCAATATATAAAGGAGGAGATCGATCCAGGCCAAAAACTATAGGCCAGTGTCGCTTACATCTCATCTCACTAAAATATTTGAAAGAATAGTTAGACAGAAAATCTATGACTTTTTGGAAACTCAGAAAAAATTCAATGATAACCAACACGGGTTTCGATCAGGCAGATCATGCCTATCACAACTAATGGAACACTACAACAACATTATTGATTCACTTGAAAGTAATGAAAACTATGATGTACTATACACAGACTTTGCTAAAGCGTTCGACAAGTGTGACCACGGAATCATAATACATAAACTGAAATATATGGGAATAACAGGAAAAGTAGGGAAATGGATATATAATTTCCTTAGTGAGCGGAGGCAAGTCGTTACAGTACAAGGAGTATCTTCATCAGAATCAGAGGTCCTCAGCTCAGTACCACAAGGAACAGTATTAGCTCCACTACTCTTCATAATCATGCTAACTGACATAGATGAGGACGTTACCAGAGACAGCACAGTAACATCCTTTGCGGATGACACAAAGATCAGTAGAAAAATAAGAAACCCAGAAGACATAGGATCTCTACAAACCGACATAAACAAAATCTACAAGTGGACTGAAGACAACAATATGAAGTTTAACACCGAGAAATTTCAGCTATTACGGTACGGAAAAAGAGAAGACCTAAAGTCCATGGAATATTATACCCCAAATGGACAGGAAATTCAGAGAAATTCCAGAGCAAAAGATTTAGGGGTTGTAATGACAGATGATGCGAAATTTGAAACACAAAATAAGATAGCAGTAAACAGAGCAAAGAGAATAACGGGTCAGATATTGAGAACCTTTAAACGAAGGGATAGGAATGTAATGATTCCTCTACTGAAAACCCTGATCATACCCAAAAGAATACTGCTCGGTCCTAACATCCCCATATAAAAAAGAAGACATTAGACAGCTGGAGGGGATCCAAAGAAGCTTCACAGCCAAGATCAATGGGTGCAAAGAACTAAATTACTGGGAAAGGTTACGAGAACTAGACCTATATTCACTGGAAAGGAGAAAGAGAGATACACCATTATTTACACTTGGAAAATAATGGAGAAACTAGTCCCTAATCTTACTCTGAATCCCATAACTCCCCAAACAACGATGGAAAGTAGAAGCGGTAGACTGTGTCGTATTCCCAAATTGAAGGCGAGACAGGGAACATCCTTAACCCTGAAAGAAAATAGTTTTGTAGTGAGAGGACCAAAACTGTTTAATCAGTTGCCCAAAGACCTAAGAAACACGAAGGGAGTTGCAGTGGAAATCTTCAAAAGAAGACTAGACGCCTGGCTCAGAACAATCCCCGATGAGCCGGGCGTACCTGGCTATGTGAGGTGGAGAGCGCAAGAATCCAACTCACTACTTCACCAGGCCAACTCGAGAGGAGGGGCGACAAGCTTGACCTTCGCGAAATGAGAAATCATCGCGCGGAACCTTTGTAAGGTTGTAAGGTATGATATATATATATATATATATATATATATATATATATATATAATATATATATATATATATATATATATATATATATATATATATAATATATATATATAGGGTGTCCAATAAGTCTGGCATCATAGGAGAAATTCATATTTTTCTGTTTCTACAAACCATAATTCATATTTTTCTCTTTCTACAGGCCATAATGTCTGTGAGCAAGGAAAAACAAATCCAGATAATTGTACTCATAGGAAATCGGAGTCAAAGAGAGGCCGCTGCTGAATTTAACAGACTGCATCCAGACCGCGAGCCAATAACACAGAGTTGTGTTAGCAGACTTGTTGCAAAGTTTAAGGAAACAGGATCCATAGAAGATAAACCACGCAGTGGACCTTCAAGGAGGTCCACTGACGATGATACAGCGACTGCTATCCTGGCTCATTTTAACAGAAGTCCCAATAAGTCTCTTCGGCGATTGTCCGCCGAGACAGGAGTGTCGAAAAGTAGCATCCATCGCATTCTTCAGGCTCACAAATGGCATCCATATAAACTTCAGATCCTACAGAAATTAAGCGAAGATGATCCCGACCGGCGGATGGAATTTTGTGAATGGGCTACGGAACAATATGCTCGGGATGCTAACTTCCCGTCCACCATTCTGTTCAGTGACGAGGCTGTTTTTTATGGAAATGGTGAGGTAAATCGACAGAACACCCGTTACTGGTCTCAAAACAACCGTCACTGGTATACCTCTTCAAAGGAACAAGGTGCATCTCGGGTGATGGTATGGTGTGGCATTTGGAAGGATCGCATCATAAGCCCTCTCTTTTTCGATGAACATGTCACTGGAGGCACCTACCTACGTATGCTCAAGGAAGAAGCATTTTCCAGTGTCTTGAACGAAGAAGGAAATTTCCCAACATGGTTCCAGCAAGACGGCGCTCCTGCACATTACAGCACCCAAGTATGGGAATACCTGTACCAACAATTCCCTGGTCATTGGATAGGACGTTGAGGGCCTGTGGAATGGCCAGCTAGAAGCCCGGATCTCACGCCACTAGATTTTTATCTCTGGGGCCACTTGAAAGCGCTGGTATACGCAGAGAAAATTAGGTGTGTTGAACATTTGCAGCAGGGCATTATTGGGGGCATGTAACACCATTACTCCTGACATCATTCACTGTATGCTTGCTGACTGGGTATCACGTCTGAATTTGTGTATTGAAAACAATGGTGGACATATTGAGCACAATCTGTAAATAAAAGCTTTTGTTTTGCCTTTTTTTATTATTTTTCCTATGATGCCGGACTTATGGGACACCATATATATATATATTTTTATTTTTTTTAATTGGGGTTGTTTAACCTCCTTAGCAACATCTAAGGTCATATGACGGAGGGGACCTACAGCTTTACGTGGGATCCGAACCACGGGTCGCTACATAATCTGGGCGCAGAGGATGGTCTCCCATCCAACTACTACCCAGACCCAATGTCGCTTAACTTCGCATATAATATATATATATATATATCGCCCTCCCGGCCCTGGCACCCAAGGATGATGGGGCTCGACCCAGCAGTCCTTGTCATCCTTGGTCTTTTTCCACTTTGACTGTCCCCTCCACCCTTTCTTTTTCCTCTGTCTTTCCTCTCACTTTTTCTTTGTTTTTCCGCTGAGATATGCCCTTTTAAATAGAGGCGAATCAGTTCTTCCCGAACTTAAAAAAAAAATATATATATATATATATATATATATATATATATATATATATATATATATATATATATATACCATACTTTATTCTTCGACTCAAACAACTACAATTTTCTGTACAGCCTAAAATGGCATTCATTTAACGTAGTTAACTCGTAAAATTATTAACTTAAAAAACAATATAAAACAAAAAATTTCAAAATAAAACCAACTGTAAAAAAAAAAGAACCCTACAAAGTTCCACACACAATTAATACATTTTACTCTTCGATATCAATGATAAAAAAAAATTAAATTAAAAAAAAGTCAAAATTTATGATAAAATCTTTAAATTACAAAAATTGTCACTTCCAACTTTTAAAATAATTTGTATGGCAGTTATGCATTACATACTCTTTCAGAAATTACAAAAACTAAAATGGTATAAGAAATATTTAATATAGGCCTCTTTTACTTTAGAAAAGTTTATGAGAGCAACACAAACGGAACATAGTTCGCTTCAACCTTCAGTCAGCTCACATCTTATAAATTAACACCCAAATTAGGTAATTACTGGAAAAAAAAAAATAATACATAGGGTATTGCAATTATGATATGAATACTATTTGCAATAAATTACTTGCCTTGTTTGTTACAATGGAGTTTTTTCTCTATCATATGCTTAACATTATAAAAAACTTCATTTCTGTAATACTGAATTATTGTCTTCCTTGTCTTTGTTTCTGGTGCCTTCTTTTCCACAACCATTTCTATTTCAGAATCATTTGAAAGCCAGTAAAATGGGTGGGACTTGGACATGGCCTCAAATGAAACCACTTTCATTCTTCTTTCCTTCCATTTTTGTTTACTTTTCTTTTTTTCTGAGCTGCCATTTGGAAGCATTAAACTTTGCTCCTCTCTTTTTGGAGTAGATGTTTTAAAACTATTACTACAAAACGAGCTGTCGTTTTCCGCGATGGCACCTTCTATTCTACTGAATTCCATACTCTCCAGCTTATCACTAATCCCATCCAATGCGGAACAAAGTGAGGTTGAGGTTTCAAAAAATGAGTCATTTAATACGGTGACTGTCTCAGATTTTATGAGGGATTTTTTCCTTTTAATTTCTAAATTTTCCACAGAAAAGTAATCACAAGTATTGGAAATTTTCTCATCCACAATTGAAACCTTCAACTGAAGTGAGGGTTTCTCTGGCTTCTCTAGTGTAACTGCATCATATTTTCTAAATATAAAAGGAATTCCATAATCATAATTATAATGGAATTTATGTTTAAAAATCCTTTGATTCATCACCATATCTTTATCACTGGATGCTTTTAAGCTAACTCCTTTACCTAGTTTTATATTTCCAATTTTTTTAACTGAAACCAAAGTAGTATCGTTGGAAATTGAGAAATGATGGGTCATACCTGGAAAAGGGAAAAAAAAGGTAATAACAAAAGAGTAAATACTTTTATGAAGCTAGTGGTGAATTAAGAATTAAATTACACAATAATTCTCATGAGAAATTTTCTTATCTTTCTACATTTCAGTTTTCTCCACAGGACTTTGTTTCATTTAGTTTATATCTTGACTGCATAAATCATTTTCAAATTTTACGAGAAACAATATTAAATCAAATTATTACTTGTGTACATTATATCTAACTCATTTAGAAAAAATATTCTTGTCAACTTTTATAATGTCCTCAAAAAGTTTTGCATAATAATAAAATTAAATACTGTAATCCTACCTGACAATAAAATTTGCTTGCAAATGTATTTTACTCTTAAGAGATCAATTTGTAATGAATAGAATTTTTTTTAGCACTTTCTTATACATATAGGAAAAGAACAATAGAGAATTTGAATTTGAAAACTTTTGATGTGATAGGCCTGTATGTAAAATTTTTTCCATTATGATTAACACGTAGCTGAATGACAGGTGGCTAAATGACAAAATGGCTGATTATATGATCAAAGAATTATAAAAGGAAAAGTCTAAGTCTTGATTACAGCTGTGATAGTTATAGAAGGTAGATTATGAGCTACTTAAATGTAAATGGCAGTTGAGAAAATGAATAACATCATAAAAGGTAAGTTGTGTCTGTGGTAGATAGAGTTTACTGATTAAAGAAAATATGAAAAGTTAAGCAGAATGGATATGTGACAAGTTCTGACATGCAAGTGGAAGGTAAATAACTGAAAATAGTAAAATACTCTATTAATAACTACATCAGGGTTGTTTGCTGTCTAGATTATTTTTTTACAAAAAATATATATGAACAGATCAATGAGGAAAAATGTAAATGCTAGACATTTGAGTACTGTACAAGTTTTACATCTGTTGTTGTTGGTTTGGTATAGGTTGTGAACAGAGTCGAAAGAGCAATTACACGTGTTACTGATTACAGTGTACTGAAGGTGAATACGATTCAAAATAAAATTCTTATTTAAGTGAAAATGATTCATTGAATGTATTATACTGAATGGAAAATTGTAGCAAGTTGGCAAGTGAATCCTAATATCTGGAATGTTTGACTTGAGGAGTGGTGTGAGTGAAAAAGGTAAATGAAAATGATGGAAGTTTCTGGCTCAATTTAGATTAGATACAAAACTGTCTGAATGTGTTCAAATGAATGAAGTATAAATATTTTCAGAATGGTATACATAGAAGAATGTGCAATAATTTGAGAAATATTAATACTGCACCTTTTTCATACAAGCAAATGGTTCCAATGTGTACATTGTCATAAGGCACAGCTATGAAAATTGTTTCCACTGCATTTGCTTGAAGTAGTACAGGGGTAAAGGCCTCAATTCCACAAATAAATAAATCCAAATCATTGAAGAAGGCAAATTTTTCACAAAACTTGCATTCAATTCTTTGCATGATTTCTAAAACAAAATTTAAATAAAAAACCTTCATTTTCTCTATGTTCAATATTACACTATCAGTAGCTATATGTAAGTTATATAATTTAAAGAATCAAATATTAAGAGCAAAAAAAAGTCAGAATTTAAAGGCTGAAAAGCTTTAGGTTCCTAACACAAAATAATTCCATGGAAAACAGTCTACACTACTCCTTAACCAGCTGAAGAATATTTAGCAGAATATCATAACTTCTGCTAGGTAAAATATAGGATTATCTTGAAAACATTATCAAGAGAAAGCGATAAAATATTGCATGAAAGTATGCTAAAATACAGTCAGTTACTCACTTTTAAAAAATGAAGCCTCTGATTCAGTAATAATAAAAAGCTAATGACCATACATTTCACCTTCATTTTATTATATCATATCAAAGATTGGTAATAAGGTAAGAATAGGCCTATTACACCATTTCTTTGATGGTTTAGAATAATGTTACTGTACTGACCAGATTCAGGCATACAAATTTTCAAGTTGGTATGCATATGACAGGATAAAAAATTTATACTACTAAATATGATACTCTACCTGGTTCTTCACAGTAAAGCCACTTTCCAAATGATATAGTGTCCTTATTTCTTTTTATTTCCTTTTTTGACGAATTAGTGTTTGAAGTTTCATTTCTAATGATGTTAATTTGTGCAACTAGTTCTCCATCTTTAAAAGATAAACAAGAATTAATTTTTTTTTCAAACAAAACTTACCACATGCCACACAACACAATAGGGTGCTTTCATCAATTTACTTTTATTCCAACCAGTTTCGGTTAATTAACAAAATGTTGATACTTTCAATAAGGTACTAATCAAAGGAACTCTGCAAATGTCAAATCTTTAACTTAGTCAAAGGAAAAATTTTATACTTTCTTTTTTGTTGCAAGCACAAAACTCAATCTTGATAATAATGAAACAGGATACATACAAAATCAAATAAAGCACCAAAGGAAAATCCTGCAGGCCTTGATTTAAACCAGTGGTACCCAAGCTTTTCTGGTTTAAGGCACTCCAACGTCAAATTTTTCTCTTGCTACACTGCAATATTTTTGTTTACATTATTCAACATTCAGCACCAACACCTCCCCAACACCATGTAAACTTAAATTAAGCATATACAGCAGACAGATATACACTCTTTTTATTCATAAGGATAAATATTATAATACTTTTAATGTAGAATGTACAAAATAAGTAAACTATTGATACTTATGTTTACTGTTTTACTTAATTTGGCTCTTAAGCTTTAGGCTTTATTCTCAGACTGATGTATGGTTGTAATAAATTGTGAATGTATGTTTCATTTAAAATTGCCATACCTTGAGTAACTTTTGAATTTAATTACTTATTTTTATGAATTTTTGCAGAACCACAGTAAGGAAACACTGGTCTAGACTATGTACCATATTTTTCGGTGTATAAGAGAGACTTTTTTCCCCCCCAAAAAAGGGGTCTCAAAATCACCCTGCGTCCTATACACTGAAGGTCAAATATTACCTTTATATGGGCTAGAAGAACTGATAGATTTTTACAAAAATTCATCATCTCTTAGTCCCTCCTGACTGTGTATTGGTTTGGCCAATTTTACACTAAGTTTCTATTCTTCCCAACCCACTGATAACAAGAAAAACAGTATGTATTGGATAATGATTTACTTTTATGTTTCATAACATATAGTATAGTCTCCCGTATACTTAATACTATTTTCTTATAATAAGTATGGGTGAAAGAAAATGTATCACCATACTTTTGATGGAGGGCTTTAACAAAAGTCAGCCTCGCTGGTAGAAAATTACGGACATTTTCTGACAACTAGGCAGTTGGTCATAATTTTTTTCCTGAAAAAAGGCCTTGAAAATAGGGGGGTGTCTTATACACCAAAAAATATGGTACATAGAAACTGTGTGATTCATAAATACTGTAGTACAGGAATACCTCAAAATTCATTGTTTCAAATTTTGTCATTTCGCAGATTCATCAATCTTTTACTACCTATAGTTTTGCAATCCATCATCCATATTCGCAGATTCATCATTTTTTTTTAAAAATGTGAAAAAAATTATCGAAATTGACAAAATTCAACTATTTACCAACAATTAATGTATCATATTTTGCCAAAAAACTGTTTAACATATTATATTTTGCTGAAAAATGAGTAGAATTTGATTAATTAATCTGTTTAATAACATAATATAGTAAAATGTTTTCTCATTGAAACATGTTATAATCTACCTCAAATTTCATAGTTTCCTATTTCATCATGTTATTCCGGAATGAATTAATGATGAATTTCAAGGTATTCCTGTACACCAAAATCATGGCATTATTTTTGTATTTTAAGTTATTAAAATAATAATAGCCTGAACTGGGGCATCAGTAACAAAGATTTTATACCTTAATTAATATTTTTAAAAAAAATTAAATAATGAGAATTTCTATTTCTATTTTTTTTTTAAATCAATTGGTATGAATAGCAATAATTGTAGCAACTCAAAAAACTTAATCTTTCAAGTTCTTTAACCCTTAAGCTGCCAATTTGGTTGGAAATGTTTTTTCGCGAAAAAATGCAGTTTTCCATAAAAAATCAAATTTTCTTTGATAGTAAATTTTATGATTCTCAGTTTGATTTAAGCATATACTTACAATTATCATTAAAATAATATAAATCGACCATATTGACTAGAGTCGAATATGGCACTTGTGACTACCAAAAAATTGTTCGACTACAGTCGACTACGGCATCCAAAGGGTTAAGACACAAGGTCTTCTATTTGATTTTAATAATCAATTTCAGCAAAGGAAATAATTATCAAATGTTTCATTTTTTCCTTCTTTTCTTGATACCTAAGTCAGAGTCAGCTCCACATAGTTTACTGTTTTAATGTGCATCTTAAAACATAAAATTTGTTATCTATTCACCCCATTCTATTTGTATTTTTTTGTGTATCAAAGGCTCTAGTAATAAAATTATGAATATTTACACCTAAGTTACATAGGGACTCGCTGATTAAAAATTCAAAATACACAGCAGTCACCCAATTTTCTAAACGTCTACTACTGGTGTAAGCTACAATTAGTTACATGAACCATCTTTATGAGAAAAAAATCTTTACTTACCTTTCACCAAAGGATGCAACATATCACATGATTTTCTGTGACACTGTTCAATATGAATGTCAGAAATATAGTATGGGACCCATACATTACATTTTGAACAATAGCAATAGGAGTGAGAAGTCATTCCAGTATTTAAGACTAATAAATAACTATAAAAGCTGTAAATTCAAATTGCATTAGGTACAGATTGAGTAGAAATTATAATCTACTGATAACTAGATTGTTTTGTAACATAATAATACAGTGTTCTTTACTTTCATCGAGTTTCATGAATTAAGTTACTGCACCATACATACAAAAATTCTCACCTCAACTTATTCCCATAGTCTGTATTTAGTGAAATTGTTTAAGAACTACTGTTAAAATGGCTTTCACCGATAAAGACTCATAATATACAGTGTGTCGATATTAATCATTTCAATTCATTAACAAAATTTCTATATCCAGTTTAGAGAATCTAGAACAGGAATCTGATATAGGCAATTACATGTTCATCAATGGATGAGTTTAATGCATTTGTATTACAAAAAGATATTTATAAAAACCTTTCAGTGCTAAATCTAAACATTTGAAGCTTACCTTGGAACTATAACTACTTACTGGCCTTTTTGAAAACTTCTATGGTCAAATTTAGTGTTATAATTCTTAAAGAAACCTGGTTAAATAGTAGTATTAAAAACATGTATAATATAGATAATTATGTTGTTCATCATACTGTAAGAGATGGTCAGGTTGGTGGGGGTATCTCTGTCTATGTGCATAAAACTTATGACTCTAATGAAGTATTTTCTGTATGTAATAGTGATACTGAAAACCTGATTGTTAATATAAAAGACAAAAGTAATGCATATTCTGTTCATGCAATATATAGACCACCTAATATTAATATCAATAGCTTTTTAATTAACTTAGATAACCAACATGTTACGCAACTTCCATAAATTGAATGCCATAGTTGCTGGTTACTTCAACATCAATTTGAAATCTGAAGCAATCTCACAAATTTTTAAACTTAATGAATTCTGTCTATCTTAGTCATACTACAGGGTGTCCCATAAGTCCAGCATCATAGGAGAAATTCATATTTTTCTATTTCTACAAACCATAATTCATATTTTTCTCTTTCTACAGGCCATAATGTCTGTGAGCAAGGAAGAACAAATCCAGATAATTCTACTCATAAGAAATTGGAGTCAGAGAGAGGCCGCTGCTGAATTCAACAGACTGCATCCAGACTGCGAGCCAATAACACAGAGTTGTGTTAGCAGACTTCTTGCAAAGTTTAAGGAAGCAGGATCCATAGAAAATAAACCACGCAGTGGACCTTCAAGGAGGTCCACTGACGATGATACAGCGACTGCTATCCTGGCTCATTTTAACAGAAGTCCCAATAAGTCTCTTCAGCGATTGTCCGCCGAGACAGGAGTGTCAAAAAGTAGCATCCATCACATTCTTCAGGCTCACAAATGGCATCCATATAAACTTCAGATCCTACAGAAATTAAGCGAAGATGACCCTGACTGGCGGATGAATTTTGTGAATGGGCTACGGAACAATATGCTCGGGATGCCAATTTCCCATCCACCATTCTGTTCAGTGATGAGGCTGTTTTTTATGGAAATGGTGAGGTAAATCAACAGAACACCCACTACTGGTCTCAAAACAACCCTCGCTGGTATACCTCTTCAAAGGAATAAGGTGAATCTCAGGTGATGGTATGGTGTGGCATTTGGAAGGATCGCATCATAGGCCCCCTCTTTTTCGATGAACATGTCACTGGAGGCACCTACCTACATATGCTCAAGGAAAAAGCATTTCCCAGTGTCTTGAATGAAGAAGGAAATTTCCCAACATGGTTCCAGCAAGATGGCGCTCCTGCACATTACAGAACCCAAGTAAGGGAATACCTGTACCAACAATTCCCTGGTCATTGGATAGGACATCGAGGGCCTGTGGAATGACCAGCTAGAAGCTCGGATCTCACGCCACTAGATTTTTATCTCTGGGGCCACTTGAAAGTGCTGGTATACGCAGAGAAAATTAGGTGTTGAACATTTGCGGCAGCGCATTATTGAGGCATGTAACACCATTACTCCTGACATCATTCACCGTGTGCTTGCTGACTGGGTATCACATCTGAATTTGTGTATTGAAAACAATGGTGGACATATTGAGCACATTCTGTAAATAAAAGCTTTTTGTTTTGCCTTTTTTTATTATTTTTCCTATGATGCCGGACTTATGGGACACCCTGTATTACCAAACCTACTCAAGTCTGCAACTATGGTAATCAAATAACAGAATCTATGATTGATAATATACTGTACAGTATTTGTAAATAGCAATGCCCTCATAAATTCCAGAATTATAGCCACAAACATCAGTGATCATTTTCCTACTTGTGCTATATTCAATAACATTGTTCAGGTTGCAGATTAAACAACTACTGATTACAGAATATTCTCAGAGGTTAACAAAAGAAAATTTATTGGGGCTGTAGAAAATAGTCAATTTGACTGTGATGAACCTATGAATTACCCAGATCATATGTTTCAGTTCTTCTATAACACCTTATTCCATATTTTTAATATTTGCTTTCCTTTAAGGAGGAAAACAGTTACACCCAAAAGTGTTGCAAATCCATGGATCACTCCAAGAATTATCACTTCAATAAAGAACACAGATAAATTATTCAAATTGCAATTACAAAGAAAAATTCCTAAAGTATAATATACTCAATACAGAAACAAATTAACTAAAATAATCAAAATTGCAAAATATAACTATTATAACAATCAATTTTCCAAACATAAAGGAGACGTGAAAAACACTTGGACAACCATAAACAGTCTTCTCAGAAACCAACTTAAGAAAAATTCAAGAGAGAAATTAAATGTTCTAATAAAGAAATTACTGATGATACTTCTCTATTGCAAACTCTTTAAATATATATTTTACTTCAATAGAGGATAAGCTTCGCTCACAATTACTAAATAATGACCACTCACCTCTAAAATATATGCCACCCAGCACAATAAATTCATTTTCTTTTGCTCTTGCTACCTCTACTGAGGTCCAGAATATTATTGGTAAATTAAAAAATACAAAAAATAACATTTATAACATTCCTGTACCTACACTGAAACTTGTTAAAGATAAGATATCTGTAACTTTGGCTAAAATTATCAATCAAAGTTTTCAAAGGAATATCCCATCAATGCTAAAAACAAAAGTTTTTGAAAAAAATTTAAAAAGTAGAATGCAGTGATATTTAGAAACCTACAATTTATTATCTCCAAATCAATATGGCTTCCATAGAGGGTTGGCAAAAACCCAGGTTTTTCGCAAAAAAACCTGGGTTTTTGCTGGGTTTTGGGATTTTTGATAGGTTGAAAAAAATTTTTAGAAAGGTTTGATAATTATGTAGTGCCTAATATATCTATTATTTTATTAATTTATTTATCTAATCTACAATATATATTAAAAAGACATCTTTATTTCACAGAAAAATCAGATATGAGATGATAATAATGACATATTAGAATTTTCTCCATTTTAATTTTAGATCTTTCCTTTATTTCTTAACAGCATATTTCAGCTTTATTTAGACCTAACTCAAATTTAAATTTTTAAGATGCCAAACTCAAAGAGTTATAGAGGTGGAAGATTTATAGCTAGCGAATGGGACAAGTTGACTTTATTAAGTGATCAGCCTACTAGAGTACTATGCAATTATTGCAAAGAAAGTATCACTCGAAAAATTAAGAGAGTGAAAAGTGGAATGTTTTGAAAATGTGGCAAGAGGTATGCCGAGACTCAAATTTGGAGCATCAGTTGAAACTGATTCACTTCCTCCAACTTTGGCTTCTGGCAAAGATGATCCAAAGATAAGTGAAAATGTGCCTGAAATGAGTGACACCAGTGCAGGTTCTTCATCATTCACATTCTGTCATTCAACACCAATAAAGCATAAAAGGCAAAGATCAATTACACCATTTGTGGTAAGAACGACTGTGGACCAAAAGGAACAATTAGATTTACAAGTTGCAAGGTTCTTTTTTTCAGCTAACATACCCTTCAATGTTTTAGAAAATAAAGAATTTATAAAATTAATCAAAGGTCTAAGATCAGGATATGAACCACCAAACAGGAAAAGGTTGGCATCTGATCTGTTAATAAAAGTTAATGATGAAGTAATCCATGAAATGAAGAATGACCTTATTAATCTTGATGATTGTACCATCCATTACCCTTATACAAGATGGCTGGAGTTCAGTAGGTAATGATCCTATTATTGTGCACAGTATTCATAATGGAAAAAAGCCATATCTGATTTCAGCAACAGATGCTGGAAGTACAAAAAAGACCAGAATATTGTGCTGGGTTTTTGGGTGGGGTTTTGGGTAGGTTTTTGGGTACCAACCAGGGATGGGGAGTCGGCCAAAAACAACCAACTCCCGACTCCTGAGTCGGTATTTTTAAAAACTGACTCCGACTCCCGACTCCTGAGTCGGTATTTTTAAAAACTGACTCCGACTCCCGACTCTTTCAAATATATAAGTATAAATAAATGTAATAAAGTAGGTACAATAATAATACAGTTTAGTAATTTAATACAATTTTAATGTTGTATTACACAAAAATAAAAATTAACAGAAAAAGAAATTGATCTCGTATAAAATATTTATAACCTCATTAGGTTAACAATTTTAAAATTTTAATGTTGCATACAGTACCGTAGCTAAATAAAAAAAGTTGGTAAAGAATATTTTGTTTCCATTATATATTATGATATGCTAATATTGAAGCTAAATATTAAAAAAAGGCTAAAAAAACATACTTAATAATTTAACTCTCTAAGGAGAATTTGTTCTTAAGAAAAGTATAGCATCAATTATGTCCTCCTTCAACTTAGCCCATAGGTGGGATTTAATTAACCAAAGAGCTGAAAATAATCTTTCAACGCTGACTTGTGTTGGTGGCAATGCAGTAACAGTTCTGGCTACATCTTGCACTAATTCAGGATACTTTGTTATGGCATTCATCACATCAAGTTTTAATGAACGATCAAATTTCTCTATTTTTGTTAAAGCTGCATTAAAGTCTTCTCTGAATTTGGTCAATGGGGTTATTTTTATAGGTTTATCATCTTGACTCAAATGGCATCACTTAACTTTTTTGATTTTCTTCATTATCGAGATATTTTCAAAATCCATTTTTCTTCAGAGTTTGAGCAGGAGCTTTGCATAATGGCAGGACTAGAGCAGCTTTCAAATTCTGAATTACTTGCGGCATCTGTTTCATTTAACATTTTCATTCGCACAGCTACATCACACAGAGCTGACTTTCCTCTAGCAATCTGTTCTTCAGTTAAAAGTACCCTGTGCATAGGATCTACATAAACTGCAGCCAATAGCACGTCATTATTCAGTAAATTTTCTTCTCTACGCTGCATAGACATTCTTATACCATCTGCAACAATGCCGCCAATTTGAGATAGTTTATAATTAATATTTTTCCATTCCTTGTAAAATGTGCCAGGTGTCAATTCAGCTGCTTGAAACTTCTTTGTAACCACATATGGGTACTTAAGTAATGCCTCAAGTTGACTTGCCTGCTGCCACTGGATATCAGTCATTGTTACATCTGGGTTTGCCATATCGATAAGGTATGGCTTCAATTTAAGAAGGCACTTAATCATTTCATAGGTACTCCCCCAACATGTAGCTTGATCTATAACTGCACCTTTTCCGGATCGACGTTTTAATACTGCATCAAGTTTAGGCGTTCTTGCAGCCACTACTATGTTGCGTAACCTACCTACTACATTAGCAGCATTCCTTTCTTTTAACCCATCACGAATTGCCAGTTGCAATGTGTGGACTGCACATCGCATATGGGGGATATTTGAGAATCCAGCAAAATCATTGTCTACAGTGTCAACACTCAAGTTTTCAGCAGTTTCATCCATATCTTCTTCACTACTGTCTTCAAAAAGATCTCCTTTTACTTCACCATCATTAAGTTTCTGTACTGTACAGGAATACCCCGCTTTACGATGCTTCGTTTTACGAAACCCCGGGTTTACGAAATTGTATTTGCGCTAAATAAAAAATTAAATGAAGAAATATAAAAGACAAAAATAAAATGCGTACGTCGCGCATACCACAATCTAATATTCTGCATTACAGCAGTGCTTAGTTAGCTCGATTTTAAGACAAAAATAATATGCTTACGTCGCGCATACCATACTGTACTGTACTCTATTACGTATTCTGCATTACAGCGGTGCCAAGTTAGCTCGCTTTTAGCTCACTTTGCAATGTGGCAACGCAGCTGTTGTCAGTTTATATGTGCGCTTTGACAAGAGAGTTTGTGCTTTATCAACTCTTGCGCACGCTAAGTGTTTCACTGATATTCTTTTCGTACATTGCAATTACAGTACCCATCATCAATTATGCCAAAACGAAAGAGTGATAGTAAAGACTGTGACGTTAATCAGAAGAAACGAATCCAAAAGCATGTCTACTGACGCATCTATTAATGAAAACCTAAATTTGCATATGTAATGTTTTGTATTATTTTTTGTTCATTGCTTACATTTTTATTGTATTTCTTTGTTCATTACTTTCGTTTGTATTATTTCTTTGTTCATTGCTTTCATTTCTATGTTAATAAACATTTTTTTCTGCAAAATTTGCTGTTTTATAACCTTTTTTTTCGATTTTTTAAGAAAAAAACGTAACCCAAAATATAACATTATATGTATGGGAAATAATGCTCTGCTTTACGAACGGGCGCTAGGAACGGAATAATTCGTAAAGTGGGGTATTCCTGTACTTGTCATATTTGAAGCATTATCAGTAACAATTGATAATATTTGCTCTTTAGTGATTTCATATTCTGTCAAGATGGTTTCAATTAGCTTGGTCAGGTATTCGCTTGAATGTTGAGTTTCAGTGTCCTTCACTGCCAGAGTACATATAACTAGTTTTCCTTCATCATCGATGAACTGAACATTTATTGCCATATAATTAATTCTTTGTCTCGTGCAGGCATCCATCTTAAGAAAGAAGAATTTTCCTTGCAGCATTGTTTTCAATAAAGTTTTCTGGCTTTCTGCTTCCTTTAAAATCATGTTTCGAATATCATGTCTCTCTAATGACACTCCTAGTTTTGCAGCCATTTCTCCATTTAATCCATGGAAAGCTGGGGAGGAAAATAATGTAAGTGCAACCCCATTCTTTACAACTAAATCTATAAGGTATTTTTTTAAATTTTCCTTTGTCATTGATATTGTAATTCTCTCACTGTGGAAAAATTTTGTACAGAGACTTGTTTGCTTTTTGAAATAGAGGTACTGGCCTGACTAGAAGTAGGTTTCTGGATTTCCTTATCATGCTGATCTACAACCTTATAAATATTGGGATGTTTGTTTCGTAGATGGCATTTCAAGTTTGAGGCTCTAGTTGGAGCATTAGCATGTTTCCCAGTGTAAGCACTAATTTTTGCATTACACTCTTTACCATCCTTTTCTACTTGACAAATAAAAATACTTTCATCCTCATTTAGCTTAAAATATTGAAAGACTGCTGATTTTCTACTAGGCCCATGACTCATTACTAATAGGGGCTAATTAAATTAATATATTGCTAATTTTTATATGGTACCTAGTATCCTGAAATAGAAAATAGAAATATGAAACTCATTTGCAAAGATTTACCAAAGATTTTAAATCAAATGTGGAAATGTGATCTAGAATTAGTTCAGGAAAATATTTATTTAGGGCAGAGTAGTATTCTGGTAAATTGTTGGCATATAGAAATTGAATCAAAGAGTCGGGAGTCGGTCATTTTTACCGACTCCCGACTCTTCAAAAAAGCTCTGACTCCCGACTCCCCATCCCTGGTACCAACCCTGCTTCCATAATAATAATAAAACATTGGAAATGGCTATATTAAATCTTATGGAAAATGCAAATATAGCTAAAGAGAACGAAGAAATAATGATATCAATATTTATGGATTTGAGTAAGGCATTTGATGGAATAGACCACAATATTCTACTTAATAAATTATATTGTTACAGCTTTAGAGGAGCAATCGGTGATTGGTTTAAAAGTTATTTGTCCAATAGATATCATTTTGTATCAGTAAATAAGGTTTGCTCAACTAAAGCACATGTCAATCATGGTGTGCCACAGGGCTCAGTTCTGGGTCCACTGTTATTTTTATTATACAGGGTGTACATAAAGTCAGGATCTATTTTTGTGAAGCACTTGGAAATTATATGGAATTCAATCATAAAATGATAAAGTGGTAACATTTATTAAATAATTAAGAGTAGGATTCGACATAACGCCCATCAGTATCCCTGCACAAGGAGCACCATCATGTTGATAGATGATGGGGATAGGATTGTTAGTACCGTCATCTATCAACATGATGGTGCTCCTTGTCACTATGCCAAAATTGTTCAGGATTATCTAAATGGACGTTTTCCAAATCGCTGGATCGGACGCGGAAGCAACAGACCTTGGCCAGCGAGATCACCAGATTTAACCCCTTTAGATTTCTTTGCATGGGGCTTTATCAAATCGCACGTCTATCAGACGAAGATTACAAGTCTTGAAAACTTACGTATACGAACTGCTGCAGATAACATAACCCCGTAAATGCTGCGGAACGATTTGAGCTGTGCAGGGATACTGATGGGCGTCACATCGAATCCTACTCTTAATTATTTAATAAATGTTACCACTTTATCATTTTAGGATTGAATTCCATATAATTTCCAAGTGCTTCACAAAAATAGATCCTGACTTTATGTACACCCTGTATATAAATGACCTTCCATGTTCATCTAATATACTGAATTTTATAATGTTTGCAGATGATACAACTGGGTCTTTTTCTTGCAAAGATGTTAATTCAGCTAAGAATATATTTAATTCATCAGTGTAATGAAATGGTTCACCACCAATAAACTCTTCCTAAATACCAGTAAAACAAATTTCATGATTTTTACTAAGTAATAAAAGAAATGTATATCTTGATAAACTTAAATGTTAATGAAATTGCTGTAAAGGAGTGTACTGTAAAATGTAACAAAATTTCTTCATGTAATGCTAGGTAAGAATTTGCAATGGAGTGATCGTGTAAATTATATTGCGAAAAAGATTTCAAGGAGCAATGCTATAATGTTTAGAAATGTAGTCCCTAAACAGGTCTTATTGACTCTTTATCATACTCTTGTTCTTCCTTAAATATAATGTACTGCACCCTTGTTTGGGGGAACTCCACTAACAATGCATTAAACAGTATCTTTGTCATCCTAAAAAGAGCAATATAGTTATCTGATGCTGATTTCCTTGATCACTATAGTGCATTATTTAAATAGCTAAAACTAATAAAGTTCAATAATGTAATCAAACTGGCACATTTTATTTCTATTTACAAGTGTAAGAACAAAATCATTAATTTACAATGGGTAAATAGATATTTTAACTCATTGAGAAATCCACTCGTATCAGACCAGAAATACGTAGATCAAAGCATGTTATACCTCAATTTAGATTGTCTTCATCTCAAAAACTATCCATTTTCATTGGATTGAAGCTATGGAATGGCTTAAATGCTGATATAAAAAATATTGTGAATGTAAATTTGTTTAAAACAATGTTGAAATCCTGATTAATAATGGCATACTAACAAAAATCTAGGATTAATGTTCATTGCTATTGTTTATTAATTTCTTGCGTGTAGTCTAGTATTAAAAACACATTTCTTGTGATTGTTCAGTTCTTCTCTCTCATGTATGAGGTACTATCCAAAAGTTCCCAGACTGTATCGACAAAAAAATGTAAGCTTACCTTAGGTTCTAATTACTGCTGTCCCCTTCAAAGTAGTCCCCTTGGGAGTTGATACAGCGGGCCCAACCATTTTCCCACTGCTGGAAACACCTTTGGAACTCCATTTTGGGGATGTTGTTCAGCACCTCATGCGATTCCACCTGAATCTCCTCAATTTCGTCAAATCATTGCCCCCTTCAGCCAGATCTTCATCTTGGGAAACAGGAAGAAGTCACAGGGGGCTAGGTCGGGGGAGTAGGGGGGGGGACCACTACCATGTTGTTTTTGGCCAAAAACTGCTACACAGATAGAGTAAATTTGGCAGCGATCTGCCTCATGTTGAGTTCCTCCGTAAGAATGCGTTGGCATGAACCAAACGATAGGCCAACAATGCTGCAGATGTCATTAATCGTTCGCTGATGGTCCTCATGGATGGCCTGATGCACTTTTTCAACATTTTCATCAGTTCTGCTGGTTGAGGGCTGACCAGAACATTCAGAATCCTCAACCAATGTTTGCCCATGTTTGAACCACAAGAACCACTCAAAAGTCTGGCTTCTGCCCATGGCATCATCATCAAATGCTTGTTTAAGCATTTCGTGGGTCTCCAAGCAAAACTTGATGCACATGCGCTGCTCCTTCAAGTCTGTCATTTCTCTTCTCACAAAAATTGCATAAAACCACTAACATTAATGCACAAAAACGCTTGTGAAATAAAAAGTGTGTGTGTGTGTATCACTGTGTCACTCGGCACACTGCTTCACAATAAAGCTGTTTAGCGCTATCTAGCGGCCCAAGTCCATACTACGGCCTGTTAGCACTCCACATTGCCAGTCCAGGAACTTTTGGATCACACCTCGTATAATACTGGTTTCTTTTGTATGGTATAATACCTTCAATAATGACCTTGCATTTGTCATATCAATAATGATAATTTAAGATTAATATGAGGGCCACTCAATATATTTTGCCCCACCTTTTTTTTTCTTTCCAAGTTTCCTTGTAAGTTCCAGAAATTTTGTACACAAATAGTTACATACCTTTTTTACAAGTTTTTATTTTTTGACATAGTCTCCATCCTTTTCTATGGCTTTCCTCCACCTCAAAACAAGGGCCTTTATTCCTTGCTGGTAAAAGTTGGCTGGGTTCTGCTGGAGCCACCTCTTAACCTCCTTAACAACCTCATTGTCACTCTGAAACTTTCTTCACAAATAGCATCCTTCATTGGCCCAACAAATGGAAGTATGAAGGTGTTAGATCTGAGCTCTATAGAGGGTGGGGTAACACAGTCAAGCGCATTTTTGTGATGGCTTCTCTTGTGTGGTCTTGCATTATCATGCAAAAGAAGGACATCTTCCAGTTTTCTCTCCATTCAAACTCGCTTTACACATCTCTGGACTCTATGTAGGGTAGCAATATATGCCTCTGAGTTGATTGTTTGTCCTTTCTTCATAATGTCCATCAGAATCACCCCTTTCATGTCCCAGAAGATGGTAGCCATAACCTTTCCTGCAGAGAGAGCCATTTTGAACTTTTTCTTGTGTCTGCGTGATGCCACTCCATGGATTGGTGTTTTGTTTCAGGTTCAAAGTGATTATCGTATTCACACTTCCTTCACTAATTCCTAGCTCCAGTGATAGCTCCTTGTATGTGACATGCCAATTTGATCAAATGATGGTTAGCACGTTGCACAGTGTGAGATGTCATAGCCGATGCCAGGCAACTGCTGCGTGGCTCATCATCGAGGCTGGTTCTCCCTCTCTCTGATGATCTCACACATTTAGACCAGCATCCAACTATGCTTTGATCAACAACAGCATCTCCGTAAACATTTTGTAGAAATTTGTGAATATTTCCAATTGTTTCCTTCTCTGCAGTCAAAAACTCTATAACAGCTCTCTATTTACGATGCACATCATTGTCAGATGCCATTTTTGAAACTGCATTAACCATTGGTTTTATACAAGGGCATTTAAAAGCAGTTTTATACAAGGAGGGAGAGGTTCAAACTGGAAAACTCTGGTTATGTGAAGTGCAGAAAGTTCAAACTTATGGCCCAAAAGACATTTCAGCCCCATGGCCTATTATTTAGCTAAGAAAAAAGGGTGGGGCAAAATATATTGAGTGCCCCTAGTACATACTTTAACTATTAATAATGCTTATTTACTTGTTTATTATTAATTAATAATAACTAGCTGTTTATTTTTAATAAGAGCCCAGTAAAGCCTAAAGCTTAAGAGCAAAATTAAATAAATAGTCCAGCTTCACAATTATTTATGTCATTGTAAACTGTAAAACCAATGTATTTATTTTACAAATAGTGAGGAAGGAAGGCTAGTTCAAAGAAATTTCACATTAGCCCTATAAAAGATATGATGACTAAACTGATTAATGTAGTATTGCTTTTATATATTAGGTTAAAATACATACATTACATTATCTAGCTATTTCATAAATGTAAGGTTAGTGAAAACTTGTCATTCATAATACAGCCAACATTTTGGTCTCTTGTGGTATTAATTTTGGATGCCAGCAGCATCCTTCCTACTCCTTTGTTGAAAGTGGCACAGTTACATTGTATTTATATAAAGAGCTATCTTGCAATTCAGTTTTTGGTTGTCTAAATGCATGCTTGTTGCATCATGCACAAACAGGGTTGTTTGGTTTAAACCAAAAAAATAAAAAAATAAAAAATAAAAATATATGAAGAAATAAAAGAACACAGGCAACCTTGCAATTATATCTTCTCGTGCATGCATGTATTTCCAGTATTTCTAAAAGTGTATATATATATATATATATATATATATATATATATATACATTATACAGGGTGTCCGAGAATTATCTGTACAATTTTTGGCTATTATTAAAAGTCAACCATGAAGTGTAGAAATTCCAGTGTTGTCCCATTTTACAGAGAATCTCTAAGTTTTTTCTGATACCAAGTTTTGACAAGTTTTTTAGAAATTCCATTGTGTCCAAACATTATCTGTACAATTTCATCTTTTAATAAAATTCTTGATAACACACGTAAAATTCTTAAACAAGATTATTTAGAATCTGTATTTTCAAAAGTTTCTTTTATTAAAGTAACGTTGTTACAAACATTCGATATGTGCACCATTAGTGATTCGCAAAACATCCAATCGATACTCCAAATGTTGCCAAGTACGCTGCAGCATATCCACATCAATTCGCTCAATAGCAGCTGTGATTCTTGCTTTTAAATCATCAATGTCTGTCACCCGCGTACATTTCTAAAAAACTTGTCAAAACATGGTATCAGAAAAAACTTAATGAGATTCTCTATAAAATGGGACAAAACTGGAATTTCTACACTTCATGGTTGACTTTTAATAACAGCCAAAAATTGTACAGATAATTCTCGGACACCCTGTGTGTATATATATATAATATATATATATATATATATATATATATATATATGATGACATTTCCCAGAAAATAGGGTAAATTGAATTTTTTTTGTACCTGGCAACTCTGGTTGGAGTATCATTTTGGCCCTAAACGATCATCTTTATTAGATATATGGTACTTTTATTTTTTTAATATTTGTTTATATGCACAAAGTCATAAGTCAAATGTTTATTTTTTAGTTGTTTATGGTTAGGGTATTGATTTCTCTGCTTTCTTTTTTTATATTTTTCAGCAATTAAATTATACAAGAAATACTAAGAGTTTTCAATTTGCTCCAAGTTTTATTTATATATATATATATATATATATATATATATATATATATAAGGGGTTCCAAAAAACCTTAGCACCCCCATTTGCAGCTTACATGTTTACTTATATCGAAATAGTTTTTAGTGATTATAAAAATATATAAAATTCTTTATTTATTGCAGGTACTAAAATTACTCTAGCTGATAAAGTGATAATATAATGGCTTCTCAATTAATTGGTGATTTGGAGAGGCAACGTGTGATAGATCGCATACGAGCAATAACATTTCGGGAAGCTCGTGATGCTGGAGCCACCTTTATAACACGTTCATGGGTTGCCAAAAAGTTGCGAAGAAGGAAGTGAGGACTTCGTCAAAAGAAATTGGAATAAAACTTTGGATGAATGTGAAATGGATAAAACCAAATCTGGGCGCCCAAATTTGCTAAACTTTCTAGAGAGATTGAAGTGTTGAGAGGAAAGATCGTTAGTGGTGAGATCATTTGACTGTACCGTCATAGGCAAGGTTTAAAGCCTTGGCATGAACTTCCAAAGCCAAGAAAAACTCGACATCGATGACAGAATGTGGTTTGCCCATTATCTTGAAGATTGGGATGTGGATGATTTCATGCATTTAGCTGTCTCCGATGAATTTTTTGTTTACGTAACATGTTGGCCTAACTACCAAAATGATCGATGTGGGCCACAACACCAGATGAAATCGATGACAATGAACATTATCGCGAATTATTAAAAAGTCCAGACTGTGTTGGTGTGTTTGTTTTGTTCACTGCAAAGAAGCTCATGTGGATGCTGAAGCCAAATAGCCAAATGGTCAGAGTTGGGATGGACAGTATTTTCACGATATTATTCTATCCCAGCATGTCATTCCTTTTCTAAGAAACTCAAACAATGTTATGGATGTCGATCAGGTCACACTTCTGCACGATAAGGCCCCCTGCTTTAAGGCATTAGCCACTAAACAGTTGTTGCAGAGCCATGAGATCAATTTCTTTGGAAATGAAGAATGGCCAGGAAATTCTCCTGACCGGAATGTCTGTGAACACATTGGATCAGTTATAAAGGACAAGGTTGAATGTGTCTTGTTTCAAGAACCTGCAGCAAATCGATTTTCGAAGGATACAATGACGCAACACATTGAAACTGTTTTAGCAAATTTGCGTAATGATCAAGATCTATTCATGTCACTTTTGGCAAGCTACCCAAAGCGAATTCAGGCTGTCTTGGAAGCCAATGGCGGGAACACCAAGTTTTAATTGTTTCTCATTAAATGCAGGATTAAATTCTCTTTTGTAAGGTATGTTTAGTTTTACTGTACCTCTAATGCAGAGCTTTCCAAACTTTTAACGTTGGCGACAAACTATTTAAGCATAACAGTTTTCACGACACATTAATTAATTTTTGTTATCAAATATCAAATACAGTATCAGATAATTTTTCAGTAGGTGGTTTATCTTGTAGCCAATTTTGTTGATAGAAAAATCAAAATTTTCAAAATACAAAAAACACTAATGTGTCACGACACACCAGTTTGGAAAGCTCTGCTCTAATGGTTTAGACCATGGGTGGGGGGCTAAGGTTTATTGGAGCCCCGTGTATATATATATATATATATATATATATATATATATTAGGGTGCTTTTAAAAACTGAAAGTGTGAATTTCGGGTCACGGAACCCCGCAAATGATGAGGTTCCAGGAGCAAATAAAGCACATGATTTTTTTGGAAAATCATCAAATATTTAGAGGTTGCCCAAAGACCCCAAAGTTTTACCCATATGCTCATTTATTTATGCGCCCTTTTTAAGTCACTTCTAGTGTTTATTAACCCATTGATACACAGCGTCCCCAAAATTAGAAATTGCATTTGTCAATTGCGTTCTGATAAAATAATCCATATTTCTTTACTTCAGTATACTAACAAATGAATTTTCTTTAATTCTAAGTCGTTTTCTCTTAATTACTCACGTCTTTCGTGCATTTACGTAATGGTGGCCAAGAAGCATCACAGTTCTCATAACGGTAAGTGTTATTTAAATAATTCATATATTTCAAACGTTTTTTTTACTTAGCACTGTAATGGATGGTATTATGAATTGTTTGTAAGTATAATGACTTGTTTTACCGGCAATATTTTTGTTTCCAAAAATAGTTATAAGGTTTAATTTTTATGCGTATAAAATTTTGGATGCTCTCTGCTTCAGCGTATTGCAATCATCTTTTTTCGCATCGTTTGAGTGAAATAGTATAGTGTACCGTAGATTATTTTAAATTTATATATGGATTGGATATACTGTAAATGGTTATGTATGCATGATTTCGCAAAATTATTATAATTTTAATACATATTGTGTTCATGGGTTATCAGCCAATCATTGTTTGAACACAGATTACAGTTACAAAGAGGGTGGCTTATTTCTACACATTTTCCTGAGGTACTTTATCCATGAATGGGTTAAATTAACTTACCAATTTCACCGTTTTGTCTTATTCACAGATAACTGGTGAACAATGGCAGCATGTACAAGATCGAAGAAATCAATCTGGCTTGTGGGGTCATCAAGTCCTACTATTGCTGGTCAGCAATTACCTTCAAGAGGTGATGTATTGAAGTACCTTTTCCATCTCCACAATGAAGAGAAGAAATCCTTAGCTGAGAGTGTGTCCTCGACATCACAAGCCATCATTGAAATCTGGGTGACAGAAGGTTTACCAACGAAACATCCGCACGACGTCAAGAAGCATGTCCGGAAATTGCATGACGAATGGCAGGGTTTGAAGAAGAGAATTTCGCGGAAAACGAAGACCAATTTGGACAACCAGGCTGCGTTCAGGTCAAGCTTGAACAACCTTTTCGACATTGTCACCAAAATGCCCTAAATCTTATCAAAATTCAGGAGGACAAGGACTTCCTGCTTGCTCAAAGGGAGGAGGGTCGGAGAGGAAGGATTGGAAATGTCGACAAGAAGATTGCCAAAAAAGTCGCAAGGGCCCAAGAAAGAACTGCTCAGGAATTGAAGCGGAAAGACAGGCATGTGCAGGAAATGGAAGAAATCTCTGCTACCGTTGTTATGGAAACCTCATCGTCAGCGTCATCAAGTGAGGAAACAAGTCCCGAAAGAAAGCCAGTTACATCGTCGGCTCCAAAACATCGCCGTGGGACGACGGCAATCAGTTCGGAGGTCGCTGCGGCATTGGACCGCACGCGGATGAGTGACAGGGCAGCTGCTCGTGTTCTCATCCCCTTTGGCATGCAAATGGGTCAGGACATAAGTGAGATGTGCCTCAGTCCAAGTGCTATTCGGGCCAGCAGATCCAGGTACAGATCAGCCCACGAAGCAGAGGTGAGAGCTTCCTACAAGCCTGAATGCCCTCTTGTTCTTCACTGGGATGGAAAACTTATGGCAGACTTAATGGGAAGAGACAAAATTGACCATTTAGCCATCTTAGTTACCGGGGATGGGATGAGCAAGATTCTAGCCATCCCCAAACTCCCAGACTCCAAGGCAGAAAGGACAGCAATCGTCATCATCGAAACCATCGAAAACTGGGATCTTGGCCAGAAGATCAAAGCTCTTTGCTTTGACACGACAGCCACCAACACCGGCATCCATGGAGGTGTGTGTGTGCGAGTAGAGCAGGCTCTCGGGCGTGAAATGATTTACTTTGCGTGTCGACATCACGTGCTGGAACTGCTGCTTGAAGCAGTATTTTCTTTCCTTGTTGGAGACCTTTCCAAAGGACCTGAAATTACGATTTTCCAGAGCTTCCGTAACATTTGGCCGCAACTGAAATTGAATGAATACTCCACTGCCGCGGACGAAGAGGAGACGGCTGCAGTGATCAGTCCCTGGGCCGAGAAGATGATTCATGAAGCAAATGACCTTCTGAAAGTGAAGCATCCCAGAGATGACTAAAAAGAGCTTCTTGAACTTGTAGTCATTTTCTTGGGAGGAGTACCTCATGGACGTCGGAGTCCTGTGTTCATGGCTCCAGGGGCTTTGCACCGAGCACGGTGGATGGCGCGTGGAATTTACTCTTTCAAGATTTGGATGTTCAGATACCAGTTCACGATGCACATGAACCAATGTCCTTCAACATCTCGTGGAGCAAGTAGCAGTGACCGCCTGATTTCTGGGTTGCGGGACTTCTGTCTCTTCGTTGCTCAAGATTACGTCCTTCCGTGGTTTTCAGCAAGAGAAGCAGCAAGCGCTCCACGAAGCAACTTAGCCCTCCTTCAAAAGTTGCAAAACACCAACGCCGCTGGGTACAAGAGTTTTAATCGGCATCTCTGGTACCTCAATGAGGTAAACGTGGGCCTTGCACTATTCGATCCTGCAGTCGATGGTGATGAGAAGCGGAAAATGGTAGAGAATATGAATTCCGTTGAAGGGTCAGAAGCTCCCCCCCCGATGAGTCTGGATTCCAGATCCAAGAGGAAAGATCCTGGCAGACTTTTGCTCTTCCAATACGTACAATCTGTTCACCCTTCTAGATCTTCCGGTCGATTTCCTGCAAGAGGATCCATCAAACTGGGAAAACAACACCAGCTTTGGTTCAGCAAAGATCAGGGTGGATTCCTTAAATGTAGTGAATGATGCAGCAGAGCGAGGCATAGCATTGATTCAAGAATTCACAAAGGCTGGAAGGACTCGGAATGAAGAGCAGATGCAGTTCATGATTCAAATCGTCGAAGAACATCGTAAAGTCTTGCCAACAGCCTCCAAAGCCACTTTGATGAAAAAATGAACGCCAACACTCGAGGTGTCATGTACTTTAATCGTTAATTATGAATTTAGTGAATATACTCACATGACATATTTGTTCTGAATACTTATTGGAGATGTATATTGGAGATGCAATTTATCATTTAAACTGAGAATTAAAATTTCCATTGCCCTATAAATTGAAAATACCTATCAGCTGTGGGCAACCTCTAAATGTTGTTGGATTACAAAGAAATTTTGCCTGTTCTGTTTTCTCATGTATCCTCACAAAATAATGGGTTCCGCTCCCTTGCATTTTCATTTCGCATTTTTCACCATATACCATAAACACACCCTAATATATATAGGTGTATATATTAAAAACCAAAAAAACATGGGTTTTTTAGGTTTTTATTAAAAAACAATGGTTTTTGGGGTTTTTTCAAAAAAATGTTTTTTTCACCAACCCTGTGCACAGATGCAAGTTTGATTGTGTTGTTGAGGTGCAAGGTATAGGCTACTAAGAAAGACCATAAGTAGTTTTTGATTTATGCTAACTGAGGTCTAAAATGGGCTTGCTTCAATTGACTACCCTAAGGTAAGACTGAGTAGGACTGCAGAGTTCCCCTAACTTTTTTTCAGCTTAACTTAGGTTATAAGTCAGGGTTGCTTATAGGATTGGCCATAAAGAACATAAGATATTTACAAATGATCGGGATATTGTTAATATTTTGAATGATTACTTTAACTCTGTTTTTACTGAAGAAAATGTGAATAACTTAGATTTTAATTCTTTAGATTCTCTAAACATTGCTATTCATGATAAGATTCATATAAGGAGGGATGATGTTAGACAAGTAATTAATACAATGAAACCAAATAAAGCTGTTGGTCCTGATAAAATTTATGCTAAGATTCTTAGAGAAGGGGAGGATAGCTTATCTGAGGCACTAAATATTTTGTTTACCAAGTCTATTAACCCCTTCTGCACGATGGCATAACTGCTTATGCCATGTAATATATCATAGTGAGCTCCGGCAGCATAACTGTTTATGCCATGAAATGAATGCTTCATGTGGATTCTAAATAAAACTTTGTAGCTTTGTGTTGGTTCAAATATGAATATTCGAAGTATTGGCTTGTCATTATGACATCATAATGGTCCAGCCAATAAGAAAACAATGTGGGAGGAGCTACATAATTATGCGACTCATTACGTGACTCGTGCTAAGAAAATTTTAGTTTCTCGATTGTTCTTTTTTGTGCAAACATGTGATCACCTATTTAGTTATTCAAATAAGTTTCTTTTATTCAAAATGTCTGATAGTGACTTAGATATCAGTGATAGTGAGTATGAACCCGTGGAGAGTGATAATGAAACCATAGACAGTTGTGAAAGTGATGAATTTGATCATATATCAGATGAGGAAAATGAAGTGGTCACTTTATCTGATGGATGGAAAAGAGTGGCAGACATATTTACCGACTCAAGACCAAATCCTATTCCCAAATTAGTGCATGACTTCAGTGATGTAAATCCTGCAATAGGCTGTAATGCAAACATGAGTGTTAGAATGTTTCAAAAAGTTTATAACTAATGATATTGTCTCTCATTTAGTGATGTGTACAAATGACAGGGCAAAACATTTTTTTGAAGAGAATCCTGAAAAAAAGGGTGTAATCAATAAGATACAAGGGTCATTCTCTGTCAGATCAACCAGTGCCTAACACCCTCATCTCTCAGATTTTGCTGAAATTTGGTTTATAGGGAGTTTGTGGGCCCTGAATCCATTTCTGAAATTATAAGGTCAATCCGACCAACGGTTCAAGAGATATGACCTCGGGAAATTTGAGGTCACTTGCGAGGTCACTAACATTTGGCGACCCATAACTTGGGTAATAATGGTCACAATTATATAAAAGTATATATATTTAGAATCAGGAAAATGACAAGGAATCCAAATATGCAAGTTTTAGAACTCTAGTTGAAAAATAAAAAAAATTACACTGTAACCAAAATTTGAGGTCACGATTTTTTTTTGACTCTGGGGTATCAAATGAGAATTTTTTTTTAAATGTAAAAAATGAAGGCATAGGCATTGGCTATTAGAATCAGCAAAAAAAAGTTTGTTTATGTTAGTATTTTTCATGTAACTAACATATAAGTGAACACCATATTCATAAGTTGTGCGTCAATTCTACCTATTTTTTCACACAAGCTCATAATTTGACCTATAGAAATTAAAATTACATTTTTTATAGATATAAAAACAAAGGCAAAAAATGTAAAATTGTATTTCACTGCTAATCTACACTGGCAATAATAGTTATAATGGCAATAATAGTTATAATAGTGAAAGGGGAAGACCTACTTAGAGGATTCATGTGCTAGCCTAATACAATTTTTGCATGCTCGATGCTCTCATCAATTTCTTTTTGTGGAAAAATGTATTGAATTCTGCTGCCTCCTCTTAGGGTAGGACAACTCATTACAGTTAATATATGATGTCCTGGCACTGCACATGAATCCTTGTTTGATGGATAATAATATGCACTTGATCCTGATGACCCAGAGGGATGTAGAAAGTTCACAGTGAAATCATCAAACTCTTCACAATATTCCTCCACAATTCCATACCAAACTTGCATGTCATAAATGCAGCCAACATACTCTCCTGGTTTGACACATTTTAGGTTACCAAGCATTGCAGGTTCATTAGAAAAATGACTTTTCCTTATTCTTTTCTTTTCTCCAATGCCACTTGAAATGGGATACACCATCAGTTCTTCCTTGTTTAGGGGAACAAATCTATGATATTTCTGAGTTCCAGGAATAGCCCTACTATCCTTGAATCGATGTTCCAACCATTCTTCTGCATCTTTCAAATCAGCTGTAGTTACAAAGAAAAATTTATCTTCTTGCTCAAGTTTTCTTCACAAAACTGAAACATGTGTTCTGGTGTAAGAATTTGCCTCTCTGTAGTTCTCTGCAAACTGGCACGAGCAGTAGCTCTTTTCACTGTTCCTCCAATCCCATCACATGCATTTTGCCATGGGATGTAGCAAAGAAGTGCCATTCACAAGACAGACCAAAATCCTCTTCATGGTAACAGAGATTTGTGAAGTTGTATCTGTTCTTATATTGGCCAGCACATCCATCTGAGAAATGTGCACCTTCTTCAATTGTGGGCATCTGAATTTAACATATGTCAAAGCTTCAATATGAATGAGTAAACCATTATAGTGTTGTGTTTTAGTGATGCAGATAAGAAACAGACACTAAAATGGCTAAGTTCCTGGTCTGCAGATGATCTATAATAGATGACAAAAGGGTGAACTGTACACTGTGAATTGTCCCAGTGAAACCCTTGGGCAGCATCCTGGACAATGAAAGAATAATTCTCAGAGAAATCACCTACTATAACTACCTCGCTCTGAGGTGGTAGTGTTTCTTTCAACTGCTTGAAGTACTGTGATTGTTGCTGAGCAACAAAGTGATGACGAACCATGCGGGATATTTTCATGCTTAGGGATGATAAGTATTCATGAAGTGGCTCCACCTTATCAACCATTGTACAACGGTCAACAGTCACCCATTGCTTGTAAGATATTTCATTTGGAGCTGATTTCACACTGTCAAGTAACTCAAGAAAATCCAGGACACCCTCTTCTCTTGGGCAATCATTGCAAAGTTGCATCATGCAAGTCTCTCTTTCTGTACTGCAGACACTGTAATCCATAAGATCCTTGTATGAAAGACCTCTTTCTCCCAATGCAGCCAGCTGCAATTTTGGATTTTGATGGTATGTGCAGACACAGACAGAATGAGTCCCACCACTACCGGCAAGCACACAATATGATGGCCGTAATTTTGCAAATGTGGAAAATCCTATTTTGGGATTCTTTTCATCATTTTTATATAGTTCAAACATCTCTCTTAAATTCCCGAGGACCAATCGTTTTTGCACCTTCATTGCACCTTCAGCACTGATAACTTTCACGCAATCCTTTTGGCCAGGACACATACGACTAACCTCTTCTGACTCATAGAATCTTCTAACTATATCTTTGTGTTCTTCAGATATCACTTTTCCTTTGCTCATTAGTGGAATCTTCGGAAGGATTCCATGTTCTGATTTAAGTGAACGGCTTCTTTTCACCATGTATGTTGTAGTTTGAAAGAAACTAGCTGTTTTTTCAATTGTGTATGGTGAGAGTGTCAATATTTGTAGTTTGTGATGGTGACATTTGCTCTCCAGGAATGACTGTTTCAATTCATTCATTAATTTGTCGAGATGTTTTTCAGATTTAGTTTCAGGTTTTGAAGTATCACTTACCTCCTCAGTAATTTGAACACCATAACTGAGTTCTAGCCTCTCCTTCAGGTGTTTCTGAGCAGATGATAGCTTACCACGAGCCTTGCGCTTTTTCTGGCTTAATGACAGCCCTTCTGAAAAGAACAGAAAAAAAGGTTTCACACACCTGAATATTAGTAATTAAATATTAATTATAGTACCTTAAATGCTATATAATTGGCTATATAGTAGATCAAACAGACCTTGTAGTAAAGTATAAGTTATTATATTAATTTATTACTTACTTTTTTTAACTGGTGTTTGGTCCAGAAATGCTAGAACTGGTTCAACTGAAGTTGAAGGATTTTCCTTTATCAAGCAATCACTGTCATTGTCCAGATCTTGAATTGAAGAGATGTTACTCAAGCCACTGATAGTAGATGATTCATTTGAATCCTGCTCAGACTCGTTGTTTTCAGTGGTACTAAGTATAGTGGGGTTTTTCATTATCAGTGTCCAGCAGTTCACACACAACAATGAGTCTTTTTTCACTCTTCCAGCACATTTTTCAACAAGTACATCAGTCACTTTTCTAAGATTGATTGTTATGCGTTTCTTGTGTTTTTGAATAGGGTCCTGGCAGTATTTCAAGTGCCGAACCATTGTATTTTGATCTGTAAAGATATAGGATTTACAATTAGGTAATATATATTTTTTAGAAAATATATAGCTATACACACTTAATATTTTAGGCCTTGATAGTCTCTGAGGCTCATTAAAACACCATACCCACCAGCCACCCACAGTGCTGGCTGGAACTGTACTAACCTGTAGACAAGGAATTTTGCAACTATCTGTGTTGATTCTGCACTTAGACAAGTAGCAACATGTTTCAACAGGTTTGTTTAGGCTACATGTGAGCTTAGTCTTCCCCTTTCACTATTATAACTATTATTGCCAGTGTAGATTAGCAGTGAAATACAATTTTTATTAAATTCTTGGAGCTTGAGGTCAAATTGATAGCTAAGATATAAAAATTCCTTGAAATGACAAGCAATTTATAAATATGGTGTTCACTTATAAGTTAGTTACATGAAAAGTACCAACATAAACAAACTTTTTATGATTGTTTCTATTAGTCAAGAACTCTGACTTTGTTTTTTATATCTATAAAAAATGTAATTTTAATTTCTATAGGTCAAATTATGAGCTTAAGTGTGAAAAAATAGGTAGAATTGACGCACAACTTATGAATATGGTGTTCACTTATATGTTAGTTACATGAAAAATACTAACAAACAAACTTTTTTTTGCTGATTCTAATAGCCAATGCCTATGCCTTCATTTTTTACATTTAAAAAAAAAATTCTCATTTGATACCCCAGAGGTCAAATCGTGACCTCAAGTTTTGGTTACAGTGTAACTTTTTTATTTTTCAACCTAGAGTTCTAAAACTTGCATATTTTGATTCCTTGTCGTTTTCTGATTCTAAATATATATACTTTTATATAATTATGACAATTATTACCCAAGTTATGGCTCGCCAAATGTTAGTAACCTCGCGAGTGACCTCAAATTGCCCGAGGTCATATCTCTTGAACCGTTGGTCGGATTGACCTTATAATTTCAGAAATGGATTCAGGGCTCACAAACTCCCTATAAACCAAATTTCAGCAAAATATGAGAGATGAGGGTGTTAATTTCAATTTTTTTTGGTTGATCTGACAGAGAATGACCCACAATGGAAAGACATGAGTGATAATGACATGTATACATTTCTTGCCTTATATTTGTACACAGGAGTGTGTAAGTTTAGTGAAATTAATTTATATTGGGCTAGGATGCCATATCAGCCTGGCATTCATTTTTTTTGCTCTTCTATCATGAGCCGAGACAGGTATTTATCTATTATGAAATTCCTAAGATTTAGCATGGTAAATGATGTGAAAAAAGGTGTTCCAAACACTCATCTAGATACTTTCTGTGATATGCTTACTACCATTTCAAAGCACAATGTGGATGCTGGCCCATGACTCCAGATTCCTGGGATCTTGGGAGCATTGCTCCAGTAAATTTGACCATGAGAAAAAGTAAATTTGGGTTTGGGTTTTGTTCATCCGCTAGACATTATGCAATTTTTTTGCGTATACGTTCTTGTACAAACCAATTTTTTTAAATTACAAATTTAGTTATTTTAAGTTTAGTTGGTAATTCCATATTTAACAATTATTTTTATTTTTTGTTAAGCTTCAATGTTTTGATAATTAAAATTTTATTAAAACGTATATTTTTTTAATATAAAATTATCAGGATTGGACTATGTTCCATTGATCTCGGCCAGGTTTGATAAATTGGCCAGATAATTACTTGTGCGGTTTTAAGTAATCCACCATGACTCTAGAATTGAAAAGTTTAGTTAAGTTTAAACTTACTTTTACTTACTCTTCCTTACTTTTACTAAGTTTAAAGCACTTACTTTTACTTACTTTCATTGTACTATATTTACTTACTTTTACTCACTTTTACCATACTATATTTACTAACTTTTACTTATTTTGTATTTTTTCAGGTAGTCAATAATCAATAATGGATCCTAATATTGATGAAGTTGGAGAGAAAAGTGAGGGTGTTAAAAGGGGTTACTTTTGTGGTCAATGCAAGAACAAATATTCAAAGAAGCAAAACTGGGAGGAACATTTTAATTCCAAAAAAAATATTTGTTACAATACAAGAGGTCCCAGAGTTTGGGCCCACAGCTTAGATATTGCAGTAAAGAAATGCCAGGATGAAGTGCAGCAAAGATATACGGCAAAGCAGTCATTTAGTTTGTTCACAAAATGTGCTAGTGCTAGACCTCAGAAAAATGAACCAACTTCTTCAACTGCTAATCTAGAAAATGAAACTTTTTCACTAGATGTTTCACAGACTGAAGAAAGTGCTTCTCCTCCACCTAAGAAACAAAAGGTAAGTGAGGAATCTGCGCATCAGACTAACAAAACTGCTTTAGAGGAATTTGAAAATTCCCAAGTCCAGAAGACATTGAATGCAATTTTGCACCTAACAAAAGAAACTCACCAAGCTGTTGTGGTTAATAAAGAGAAGAGTCAAAATATGCCTTCAAGTTCAAGTGTTGCATCCAAATCTAATAAAGCAAAAAGCAACAAATTTGACATTTCCATAGCCCATTTAAGCAAGTGTAAATCAATACAAGAAATCCTGAACAATGATTTGATCAAATCTACATTCAAATTGGTGGAAAAGAAGGATCTAGGGCATGCTGATGATTCATTTTCAGTACCAAGTGATATAATGGAAAACATTGCAAATAGTGACACTAATATGCCTGATGTAGATATAGCTGTTGAGGATGAAGATGATGATAATCAAGAAGATATTGATGATGCTTCTGATGATAAAATGTTTACATTATATTGCATAGCTTGCACAGACCCCAAAGCATGTGCTTCAGACAAACATTCTAACATAAAAGGTTACTTCAATGTTAAAGATTTAACCTATGTATGCAAACAAGGAGAAAATCAAGAGATGGTTTAGAAATCTGAAAACCCACCTGAAGAGACATTTAATTAAACTTCAGCATCATCAAAGAGCTGCTGTTTATGAAGTGATGAAAACATCTTCTCAGAACACTACTAAACACATAGAAGACTTATGTGGCAACATCTTATACTACATAATGAAAACAAACACTGCATAGGCTCTATATCCAGTACTTCTAGCTGTATTACATAGGTCAGGTTGTGAGGTTGGAAATTTGAATCATAGCACACATGCGTGCGAGACAATTTGTGAGCTATTAGATAATCAACTTAAAGAACAAACTGTAAAGTGGTTCTTAGAACAAACTTCAGTAACAATAACAGCTGACATTGGAACAATTTTGGGATTAAGCATGCTAGTTGTATTAGTTATGAGTGAAGAAGATAAGACTGTAAAACTTGCTGGGATAAATTTAGTACGCAGCAAATCAGGAGTTTATTTGGCCAATGAAATTTTGATGTGTTGAAGTCTCCTAATCACTTGAAACTATCTGAAGAAGCAATTAAATCCAAGGTATCTGGAATGGTTGGAGATGGGGCTTTTTGTAAGGACAACGAGCCATTTAAAAACGAAATGAAAAAGTTGTTTGGAGAAAATTTCAAATTTCGATGGGACTTAATGCATCTTGTGAACAGAGCCCACGTTGATGCATTGAAGAAAATTTGTAAACTAAGTGAGCTTTTAGACTTTATTCAGAATCACACTTCAAATCTGAGATCAGGCCTTGACTATACCAATATGGTTCTTGACAATATCATTGGTTTTAAGAGACCAAAACTCAAATCTGATACTCGCATGGTTAATTACGAATTTGATCAATTTGACAGATTTGTGGAAAATTGTGTGTTTTTTGATCATCCACAAGAGAAAGAAATTAGTGCCAAGTTCTATGTATTGATTTCCTATGTAACAAAGATTATGTTGCGAGTAGCTCAAAAAACCACAGTTAGTGCAGAATTTGTAGAAAATATATTTTATAAAGAAGGAGGGAAAACTGTTATGTTAAGAGTGATGGAAACAATTTCCAAATTAGCTAATGGAGGAAATGCAAATGATGTAGTTTCTGAATTTAAGCACGATACCACAGGGCAGCAAAAGGAACTAACAGCTGAGGATTACATCCTAAATGAAGTTTACAAATACATCAAGAAACGTTCTGATTACTACCAGGTTGCTGAAGTTGCTAGACCATCCAGAACCAGATCTGAAAGTAGTTTTACAAAAGACTCAGTGATAAATTGGCTGACAGAATATATAGAACAGCTGTGGAAAGGAATCAGAGAGAGATTAAAGCATTTTGATAAAGATGGATCAACTGCCTGGAGTGAAGCACCAGCTGAAGGGACATTCTCCATTCTTGGTTACATTGTTGAACACAAAGGATCCATTAAGCCATCTCATTTGACTAAGCTGTGCAGAATTGTGAAGGAGGGTCCAGCTCCAGGCACTAGATCTGCTGTAATGATCACACAGAAAGCCATTGATCAGTGGCCAAGCATACATGGCGGTAAATTCACAACAAATGCCTACATGCAAGGTCTAACATCGTCCACTGTTGCTGCTGCAATGAATAAATAAACTTAAGGTGAGTTATAAACTGTACATTATTGTATTATTATGTTTAGCTAAAACAATTTGTAATTGGTATGTCGTCAATTCAAGAGTTTACTATCATTAACCTATCTAGTGGTGTAAGGGGAAAAAAGTAAATTCAGAGCTGTGCTCCAGTAAATTTTTTCAAATCTGGAGTCATGCACTAGGGCAAGGTCAATGAGTGTTTACCCAAATTGTATAAACCTGATAAGTCCCAGATGTGTCATTTGATACTCCACACACACTATCCTTCTTATCACAATCATTAAAGGTATTCTTGGCCCAATCAGTGCAAACAAAAGCAATGATTATAACAAAAAAAAAACATATGTGAATACTGGCTTCAGCATTTGTGCAGGTATTGGGGAAGAAAAAGCTTTGTCCAAATTCACTTCAATAAGCAAATGTCCCAACCAAAAACAAATCCCTGATAAAGAGAAAAAACCAACAAACATTTAGAGATTATTCCCCCAGCACTGGCATCAGTGGACCCACAGGAATCCATGAGTGCAATGATGCCAGAAAAGGGAGCAAAATTTACAATAATAATAATAATTAAGGTTCTAAAATTTTGGGATATGTATTTACATTAATATGTTGCTCATAAGGTAGTTAAAAGTACAATTTAGTTCACAGCCTGAGAAAGCTCAAAATCCATTGTGAATCATATTGATAACTGAAGTTAGGTTTCTCAACAAGGTCTTTATAAAGGAAATCAGGCATTCAAAAATGATTATGATATTTACATGATAATTTTAAGTGATCCAAGTATGTTAGACATGGTTCTTATAGCTAATGGTTAAGCAATACAAAACACCAATGTAAAGACAAGACTATAGGATCACCTACCACACCATCAGGGAGAAGTGAGATGCTTTCCCATCCCTAGAAATGGGCATATGATTGCCTCAAGGTTCTGATTATTCTCTACAGTATACTGAGAGAATTTCAAATCTGTTATTATCAATTAAAAAGAGAAGAAAAACATTTTTAGTAACTCTGAAGGCCTGGCTTTCTAAGAAAGCTCTGGCCCAATAGGGTTTACTGAAACCTTCCAGGCCCTACTGAAGAGTTTGGGAGCTCTCAGGAATCCTTCCCAATGGTGGAGTTCCCACCAAACTTGTAGTCTTAACCACACCATCTCACTGTCACCTGCAAATCAGAGTTGTCAGACAGTGTCACAGTGCAAATTATCACTCATCAGTGCAATTCTGGTATTGTTAGAATACACTTGTGTTGTGTCAATATTAGTGGTGCACCGAATAGCAGTTTAGCCGAATACCGAATATTCGGCTACCTACTATTTGGCAAATACTAAATATTCAGCCCAAATAGCATTTTTTGCCTACTAAGTATTCAGCCTGTTATAAACTGACTATTCAGTTTGCTTATTAAAACTGAATATTCGGCATGTTAAATAGGAATAATTGGCTTCAATCAGCTGAATACTCATTTTTTTTTTTAGTTGTAATTTAACCCCAAATGTTCCTTGTGCATTAGGGATACTATAGTGTAGGCTTGCTATTTTTTTTCAAACGGGCAACAGCGTCCTGCGGCTAAGTCCACAAACTACAAAAGGTTGAAAATTTAGTTTGTAATGCAAACTACAGGTTCCTAAGCCTGAAAGGTTTTTATGGGCATGGCTAGGTTAAGTTAGGTTAAGTTTGTTCAGGTTAGCACAATGATTTAATTGAAAATTTGGTATTATTTTAGGTATTATTTTAGTTTTTTTTACTTTTATTATTATTTTACTTTTTTTACCTTTTCAGCAGTTTTTACCTAACAATTATTGTATGTATAGGCTTATGGCCTTATGCTTTATGAAATGTCTTGAAGTAGAAGTATAGTATGGAAATATTTCAAACCTTGTGAAAGTGATCCAACATGCTGCATGTGCAATTTATGCAGTGCCAAGGTTTCAAGAGGGGGAAAGACTTCCAAAACTCACACAACTACAGCAAAGTTAAACCACCTGAAAAGTAAACATACTGAAGAATACAAAACAGAAGGGTTAAAGAAATCTAAAGCAGAAAAAAAGAGCATCATCACCCAGCAACACTGGCCCAACTGAGTCTCCAAAAGTTCCAAAGCAATAGCAAACATTATTTGAGACTAGAGAGAAAAAAAAATTATGGAATATTAATGACCACAGAGCTGTTGAACTTCACAAATTAATTGGAGAGATGATTGCCATAGACATACAGCCATTTTCCTTTGTTGAAAATGAGGGTTTCAACCACCCTATGAAAAAAACTTGCCCTAATTATACCATTCCAAGTAGGAGACATTTTTCCAAGAATGTTGTCCCTAATATATATGATAAATTATTTACTAACGTTAAAGATGTACTATCATCTGCAAAATATATTTCCCTAACAACAGATATATGGACTGCCACTACAGCCAACACTCCATTCATATGTTTAACAGCACAGTGGTTGTCTGACAACTTTGAGCATCAAAGGGCAGTCTTAAGAGTCAAACATTTTCTGGGAACTCATTCTACCTTAAACATTAGTGAACAGTTGGTGAGCAGTCTGGAGAGTTTCAACATTCCTCTCAATAAAATCCATGTCATTCTGAGGGACAACGCTGCCAATATGGTTGCAGGACTCAAAGAAATTGGGTTACCTTCCTTATCTTGTTTTATCCATACCCTGCAACTTAGCATTTCAGATTCAATATTAACTCAGAGGTCTGGTAAAAGATGTTATGACTGTATGTCGAGCCACAGCTACACATCTAAATCATTCACCATCAGCAATGACCAAATTTGAATTACTACAAAAACTATGGAAAAACCACAACATGGTATCGTATGTGATACCTTTATTTCATAATTAAATATAAATTATTAATTAATTGAATTAATTATCTATACAAAATTGGCTCGGGATTGTTGACATAGCCTAATGGGAATGAAATGATTGCCATACATACATAGAAACCGTATGTAAGCGTTGGTCTGCATAACCACGTGAAACCTTCATTTATTTCACGTGAAACAAAATTTTCCATTTGCTAACCCATGCAAAATACAAGGGAGAAAGAGTCAACAACCTTTGCCAAATCAGCAATTTATACAGAAATATGAAGATATATTAAAGGAATAGCCTCAGGGCTGTTTATGTTACAGCAAACGCTTTAAACAGGGAGGATGTCTAAAGTCCTCCCTAAAGTTCTGAGTGAATACCTTATAATAAAATTAATACATAAAATAAGGATAGGCCTATCCCCAGCAGTGTCTATATTGTGACAGCCCATATTTATAACAAGACTAACTCATTGCGTAACTCCATCGTGGTGGCCCTACACCGAAAAAGATCGTAACGCCCAACATCGAAGCAAACTAAGATCCATCAAAATTAAGGTGAGGCAATTTCATTTTCATTCTAGGGCGTCTAAAATCCTGACGCTAAAATTACCATAAACAATTAAATATAAAGAGGTCCTTTAAAGACCTACATATTCATAACTCTCTAACGAAAATATATAGGGCTTTTGTCGTTCACTCTCCACTGAAATCTGCTGGACATTTCCAATGGATGAGGGTAACAGGCAATCAACCCAATGCCCTATATAGTTTTTCACAAAAACAACTCTCAGTAGTAGGGCACAAGCTCAAACAAGATGTTAAGACCAGATGGAATAGTACATACTATATGTTGGAAAGGATGTTAGAACAAAAAAAGGTTATTGCTGCTTACAGTGCTGACCACAATGTAACTGATATAAGTCCCTATCACTGGACCATCATTGAGAAGTTAGTACATGTACTTAAACATTTTGAAGATCTAACGCTGGAACACAGTAATAGAAATTCGACAGCTTCCTTGATCATACCTTCAATTTTAGCCTTGCAACTGTTTTTGAAAAAGGTTGGTAGCATGGACCAAAATGAATTGAACAACCTCAGTGGCATTTTAACAATGCTTGAAGAATTACTTAAATCAACTAAGACAAGATTTGAATGCTACCTTACCAACAAAATGTTGTGTATAACTACATTTTTAGATCCAAGATTTAAATTACAATTTCAGAAGAGCAAAATTGATGAAATGAAAAGGTGGCTCATTGAGAGCATTGAAGAACAATCTACAGGAAGCCCTAGCCCTGAGTCGTCTGACAATGATTCACCTTCAAGGATTAGTAAAACATTTCCTGGATTTTCCAAATATTTCAGTTTAAATGGTTGTTTTTTAGAGTTGGCAAAATCTAGTCATTCTAGTGAAAAGGTAGATGAAGACACTGATGCAAGCTCTGCACCCTCTACATCAAATATGAGGAGTCCTAAAACTAATTCTAAAAGACTTGCCATTGGCAAAGTTGACATCTATTTGTCTTTACCTCTTTTGGAAAGATCAATAGATCCTCTAGGATGGTGGAGGCAGAATAAAGCAGGTTTCAAGAATTTGCAGAAGCTCACTCTCAAATATCTTTCAGCTCCCTCCTCATTGGTGGAAAGTGAGAGACTTTTCAGTACAGATGGAAATATCTATGGGTAATTCTATGAGAAATAGACAAATGAAGTACATGGTCACCTCTTCAAAATTCATGAAACTTGGTGTGAGGGTTGGTTTAGGTCCAAATTACAAATTTCTGAATTTTTTTGAAAATTGGTCAAGTTGGTCAAATTTTATGGCTTGACCAAATTTTGGTCAAATGAAAAAACCAATAATTTTCAAACGTAAATATCTCAGCTCCTAATTGTGGTAGTGTAGTAAGTCTTAAACAATAAAATATGTAAAATTAACTGTAGTTTCTAAATATTATCATTTTTTAGGGTAACAAAAATAAAATTATGATTTTTTGAAAAAAAAAAAAAAATTTTTTCTTTTTGCGATTTGGCAGCGAAGATATCATTTTTCAAAAAAAAGACCAGGAATAAAAAATGTTTATTTGATGTATATACACCATAATAAGTAATAAAAAGTCAGCTTATCGATGATTATTATGAAAAAAAAATGACAAAAAAAAAATCCTCCAAATTTTAAAAATGTTTTGCTTTCTTTCCAGATTTTCAGTATATACCTAATTTTCTAGTATACGTAAATTTACCTAACCCTTAAAATGCCTCAAAACACATACGACGCTTGTATAGGAGATATTCCGTGCAAGACGAGAGAGAGAGAACGAAACAAATGAAAAAACGAGGTAACCACCCGGGAATCGAACCCGGGATCTTCCGATTGCCGGTCAGATGCGATACCATTACACCATGGGCCTCACTCTTCCAAATGCCGTAATTCTTCTACATACTCGCAGAAACCAATGCCCCAAGGGGGCACCTCCCGCATGCCGTAACAGTATATACACATTCAACTGCAAAGAACATGCAGTATAAATAACGTAAAGAACGACGCTTGTATAGGAGATATTCCGCGCAAGACGAGAGAGACAACGAAACAAATTAAAAAATGAGGTAACCACCCGGGAATCGAACCCGGGATCTTCTGATTGCCAGTCAGATGCGATACCATTACATCATGGGCCTCACTCTTCCAAATGCCGTAATTCTTGTACATACTCACAGAAACCAATGCCCCAAGGGGGCACCTCCCGCATGCCGTAACATTATATACATTCAACTACAAAACACGCAGTATAAATAACGTAAAACGACGCTTGTATAGGAGATATTCCGCGCAAGACCCTGTTAGAAAATCTAGAAGAGGAAGAACCATTATTGTCCCAAAGCGATACGATGACTAAGCTGATTGATGCAGCATTGCTTGTATATATATTAAGTTAAGGTGTATATATATCCATCTCATAATTGTAAGGTTAGTGAAAAATTAAATTAATTTAGAACTAGCATTTTTGAGCTCTTGTGGCATCGTTGTTTGGTCACATTGTTGGCATCATTTTGGGATGCTGCGCGTCCTTTCTACTCGTTTGTGGAAGGTCGTACGTAAAGGTGTGGTTTGATAGAGAGCTCTCTTGCAATTCAGTTTGGTTGTTTAGATACATGATTGTTGCATCGTGCAATAGTCCAGGTTGCGTTGTTGTTGCAAGGTTCATAAAGAAGACCACAAATAGTACCCTTTTGTTTACCTTTTAAGTTCATGTAATTTAAGGTCTAAGGTAGGCCCGCATCGAGTCAGCAACCCTGAGGTTACCCTGAGGTAGGACCTAATAGGATCTCAAATCCGTAAAGTTTAATTTAGCTTAACTTGGGCTTTAGGTAGAACTTGCCCTTTAGAATTTGGCCGTTCACAGCTCAGCTGGGATTTCGAACCCAACAAATAAATAAAATAACATCGGTCCTTCAGAACCGGATTTCTACCCCAAGACTGAGTCAGTGACCATTTTTCGGCAAAGTTCTGATTGTGCAAATTGTATCCCAAGTTAGGCCTAGACGGGTTGAGTATTATTGAGTTAAGGTCCCAGAGTAAAAAGTTTGGTCGCCCAATTGCGAAACTTGGCCAGTCGTCTGTCGTTTTTTGGCCTACTTTTTTTCCGGTTTGGTTAATTTTGGGTTATTATTGAGTTAAGGTCCCAGGGTAAAAAGTTTGGTCGCCCAATTGCGAAACTTGGCCAGTCGTCTGTCGTTTTTTGGCCTACTTTTTTTCCGGTTTGGTTAATTTTGGGTTATTATTGAATTAAGGTCCCAGGGTAAAGTTTGGTCGCCCAATTGCGAAACTTGGCCAGTCGTCGGTCGTTTTTTGGCCTATATTTTTTCTGGTTTGGTTAATTTTGGGTCATTATTGAATTAAGGTCCTGGGGTGGAAAATTTGGTATTCCATACTGGTGTTTGGTTAGTACCCCACTCAGCAATTCAGTTTATTTGAAAGTAAAATTTGCGTTTGATCAGTTTGGTTAAGTATTTCTGCCATTCAGCTCATTTGGTATTGAGCCCAAGGGTTGTTTACATTGAAGATGAGTGCATCTGAATTGAACAAATTTATAAAAAGGAGAAGTGCCTACAAAGGTCTAATTACAAAGGTCATTGCCACTATAGATTCTGCCATAGAGCAAGAGGATTTACGCTTAGTGACTGCGAAGCTTGCCATATTAGAAACTAAAAAGGTTGCTCTAAGTGAGGTAAATGTTAAAATTGAGGCTCTTATAGAAGAGGATGAAATAGAAATAACATACCGTAAAATTCGGTGTACAAGTCGATGTTTAAAGCCTTAAAAAAATATCTTTAAATTTTAGTGTCGACTTATACAACAAGTATGAAATCAGAACCTTATCCAAGAGAGGTAAATTGGTGCACATGATCAAGGATGAGCTCAAATACAGATATTGAATTACACTTTATTTATTAAAAACACAGTTAAAAGGTTAAAAGACAATAAAAAACTTTAAAAATTTAGTTAGGATTAGGATCAAGGTCGCCATATGTATCTGAATCTGAATTGGAATCGCTTAAATTGTTTACTGCATCTTCTTCGTTATCACTATCTCTCCACAACAAATCATCTTCCATCCCATCCATTTGATTACTAATCCCACATTTTTTGAATGAATGGTTGGTTGGTTAGTGGAGGAGTGGGGGATCGACTTATACAAAGGATATATCTTGAAACACGAATTTCTTAAGCAAAATCTTGGGTCGACTTATACACCACGTCGACTTGTACACCGAATTTTACGGTAATTTACTTTGAAGAGATTATTGATGATATGATTAACGTAGGCCTCCGAGCAAAAGAGTTTAGCAGCTCAGTACAGTTAGAGACCAGGTCTAATAATGAAACACAACACTCAACAAATGATGCTTGTGAAGTTAAGGTTAACAGATCTGTAGTTCAATTACCGAGGCTTGTACTCAAAACATTTTCTGGGAGTATTCAGGAATGGCAAGGATGGGCAGACAGTTTTCAATCAGCAGTTCATTCTAGTCAAGTGTTAAGTGCCGTGGAGAAGTTTAATTATTTGCGGTCCCTCTTGGAAGGGGAGGCAGCAAAGACTATAGCAGGATTAGCATTAACAGAGGCTAATTATAATGTGGCTTGGGATATATTAAAGAAACGGTTTGGTAAGCCAGAGATCTTAATTAAAAGCCACCTCCGTGCACTTTTAACTATACCTCCTGTTAATAATCCTAATAGTGTCAAGGAGTTATGGCAGTTATATGATGAATTTGAAATTAGAACTAGGTCTCTGGACAACTTGGGTGTAGGAATGGAAAAGTATGGTATAATGTTGGTTCCTACACTGGAGTCTAAATTGCCTAGCTCAATTTTGCTTGAATTAAGTAGGGGACACTCTGCAGAACATGTGTACATCCCCCTTCAGCAGATGTTAAGTCTTTTAGGCACAGAATTAGCAAGACGAGAGGGAGTTGAGTTTGCACAGTGGGATGGTAAACAAGAGGACAAAGGCAGGCACAGCACCAAAGTTTCCACAAAAAGGAATAGCCCAGGTACAGTGTCAGCTCTACATGCCTCCTCTGAGAATAAATTAAAGGGAATCAAGGAATGTATATTTTGCGAAGGCAACCACAAGTCATATAAATGTGAGGTGGCTGAGGCCTTACCCTTTGAGGAGAGAAAGGACAGGGTAACTAAGTCCACAGCATGTTTTAAATGTTTTTTGAAAGGTCATAGAGCAAGGTTTTGTAAGTTTAAAATTTGTGCAAAAAATGTCATGGTAGGCATCAGCCATTATTGTGTGAAAACACTTAGTAGGCCTACCCCAGAAGTAGAGACATCAGTGGCACATGCCACTGCTATGCAAGGGAGTAAAAGTAAAAGGGGATTATTGCAAACAACTGCAGCCTTATTAATTGGGAATGAGGGAGAAGCTACTGTAAGAGTGTTGTTTGATAGTGGTAGCCAGTGTAGTTTTTAAAGACCAGAATTTCCAGAAAATTGAAGTTTAAAGAACTTAAGAGGGAAAATTTAAGAATTTCTGGGTTTGGGGGTTCCGTTCAAAACCGAACCAAATTTAAGAAGGTAGAAGTTCTGGTTAAAGGGTTGTTACCGCAAAGTCCCACTATCAAGGTCCAAGCTGTAGAGATTGAGGAACTTTGTGCTCCAGTCACTACTTGTTTAGATATGGCATGTGTCCAAGAATTGCAAGTTAAAGGAATTAATTTGGGCAATAATAAGTTTGAGGGAACAGAAGATATTAGTCTTTTGATTGGAGCTGACTATTATTGGGACTTCATCACTGGTAATATTGTCCGTACATCTCAAGGCCCAGTAGCTATGAAAGTAAGCTAGGCTGGATGCTACATGGTAGTTATTGCAATGAAATGGAAGTTAAGGCTCTCTTTGTTAAGATTGAGGAGAACAGCCATGGTCTTGAAAGGCATTTGAAAGCATTTTGGGAACTTGAATCTATTGGTATAAAGGACAACCAGGCAAGTACAGTGAACAATGATGTTTTAGAGCACTTTGAAAAAGGGATTGGGTTTAGAGATGGTTGCTATGAAGTTGGCCTACCATGGAAGGATTCTTGCAAACCCGGTTCAAACCTTCAGCTAGCTAATCGGAGGTTGGAGACTTCATTGTACAGGCTAAGAAAAAATGAGGAGTTGTTAATTGAATACGATGAGGCCATCCTAAGTTATGTAAGGGAGGGCTATGCTGAAAGGGTGCAAGGTGAGCTGGTGAGCCAGGAGGCACATTATCTGCCACACCATGCGTGGTACGGCGAGACAAAACTACCACCAAACTGAGGGTAGTTTTTGATGGCTCAGCCAAGGACAAAGGTGGTGTGTCCTTGAATGACTGTTTGGATGCTGGGCCAAATTTAAATGCAGATTATTTTTCCTTGTTACTGAGATTCAGGTTTGGTAGAGTAGCATTGACTGCAGATGTGAAGCAAGCTTTTTTGCGGATAAAGTTAAAACCAGAGAACAGAGATGCAGTAAGTATCTGTGGGTGGATACGAAAGACTGTTGGAAAATGAACCTAAGGTTCAAGCATATAGAATGAAGTCAGTGGTTGTTTGGCCTCAGCTCTAGTCCATTTCTGTTGGCAGCTACTATGCAGTACCATTTTAAGAAATATTCTGAAGTCTATCCTAACACTATGAACACATAAGGAAAAATTTTTATGTTGATGATTTGCTATGTTCCGTGGATAATACAGAAATGGCTAAACAGATATTCATGGAGGCTAGAGCTATAATGAGGGAGGCTGGCATGGAGTCAGAAAATGGCAGACCAATCATTCGCAATTACAAGAGTTATGAGTCATTCCTCTGTAGTACCTGACGCAGCAGAAAGTATTGAGGATTCTGGTATTAAGGAGTTGTGGGCAATAGACGCAAAGGTGCTAGGCATCGTTTGGCAGCAAGATGATGATTTGTTTACCTTCAATGGGAAATCTTAGTAGAGCTGGCTGAGAATGAGACAAGGTGGACAAAACGGACAGCTCTTAGTTTGGCTTCGAAGGTCTTTGATCCTCTTGGATTCCTGGCTCCATTTGTGATAAAGTCAAAAATTTGGTTTCAGAGCCTCTGGGAAATTGGACTTGGTTGGACCAAAGAGTTACCTGATCATATGGTGGTAAGGTGGAAATATTGGTTCAAAGAATTGGCACATCTTGGAGACATTGAAATCCCAAGATGGTACTTTGAGAGTTGAACAATAGTCCAGACAATTTGGAGCTGCACATCTTTTGTGATGCAAGTGAGGAAGCCTATGCAACTTGTATTTATATAAGAGGCGCATTGCAAGAAGAAGTAAGTTGCAGGTTGGTTGCTGCAAAGAGTAGAGTAGCAACCTTTGAAAAGGCTTTCTGTTCCAAGGTTGGAATTGATGGGTGCCGTTATTGCTAGTCGGCTTGCAATTACAGTGCGAAAGTCTTTGGCCCTCTATGAAATTCCAAGCTATTATTGGACAGACTCCACTATAGTTTGGCACTGGTTAGAAGTCAGGCAAGGAAATGGAAACCATTTGTTGCCAATAGGGTGGAGGAAATTCAAGCGCACACAGATCCCAAGCAATGGAAGCATTGTCCAGGCATCCAAAACCCCGCTGATTTACCAACACGAGGAATTTCGGTGAAAGATCTTTCACAATCAAGTTTGTGGTGGAATGGGCCAGAGTGGCTAAACTTGGAAGTGAAAACTGGCCTTCTAATCAGCCTATTGTAGGAGAATGCCAGGCTGAAGAAGCATGGGTGAGTGTGAGAAAATGCGCTGTGAACAGTTGTCAAGTTATGCAGCAGGACCCCATATTGAGGCTTGAGGACATTATCAGTCTGAAAAGATGTTAAGAGTGACAGCATGGATAATAGATTTACCAACAACATTAAGGGAGAAACAAGAAGTGAAGGAATTCTGAACAGTAATGAGATTCGGCAAGCCAGGAAATACTGGGTGGTATATGCGCAGAAGGAAAAATTTGGTGAAGAGCGGGCTTCTCACCAGCCATCCATTACAGGTTCTACCAACACATTCTGCGCTCAAGGGTTTGGATGTGTTTTTGGATCAGGATTTATTAAGAGTAGGAGGTAGACTACAGTTTTCTGGGCTTCCAGAGGAGAAAAGACATCCAATTTTGCTACCTTCTGGGGGGCACTTTGTGGACCTTTTGATCCTGGATACTCATCTTAAGCTGTTACATGCTGGAGTTAGAGAAGTGATAATAGAGATTAGACAACAATTTTGGATTCTCAAATTAGACAAGTAGTGAAAAAGGTCTTGCATAAATGTGTGGTTTGCAAGCGTTGGAGTGCAAAGCCTTATTATGAAAAGGTGGCTCCACTTCCAAGAGAACGGTGTGTCTATACTGCCCCATTTGATGTAGTGGGAGTAGACTTTGCAGGGCCAGTCTATGTGTATGAGCGAGGGGAGTCTAACAAAGGTTATATATGTCTTTTCACCTGTGCTACCACCAGAGCAATCCATTGGAGTTGGTAAGCAACTTAAGTAGTGATGTATTTCTTTTGGCCTTTAAAAGGTTTGTGAACAGAAGGGGTTTCCCAAATAAAATCATATCGGATAATGCAAAAACCTTCAAAAGGCTGCAAAGGAACTCCAAGAAATTTGGTCCTTGCTAAAAGAGGAAGGATCCAATCCTTTTCACACCAAGGGGTACAGTGGGAGTTTATTGTTGAGAGAGCACCATGGTGGGGAGGATTTTGGGAAAGGCTAGTGAAAGTGTAAAGTGGTCCATTAAAGAAACTTTTAGCTAATGCTCATTTGAGCAAAGAAGAATTCTCTACTGTTTTATGTGAAGTAGAAGCAATGGTGAACAGTAGGCTATCACTTTTGTTTACAACAGTAGGCAGGATGCAGAGCCATTGACACCAAATCATTTTCTTGTGGTACACGATTAACATCAAACCCCAGGGTGCCAGAACTTGCAGCCATCCAGAGCACTCAGGAGAGTTAACCAGACGGTTCAGGTACCTTGAAGAGCTACAAGATCAGTATGGAGAGGTGGCAGATGGAATACTTGCCAGAACTCAATTATTACCCATCAGGCAAGGTAAAGGGCTCCAATGCAAATTGTATCAAGGTGGGAGAAGTGGTAATGATTGGGATGAAGACCAAGGCAATGCTGGAAGCTTGGCATAATTGAAGAGTTGTTTGTTGCAAGACATTTTAGTTAGGTCTGCACTGGTAAAGACTTCAGGAGGAAAGTTAAAGAGACCTATACAAAAACTCTATGCTTTAGAAATCAGCAAAAACACAGATAGTCAAGATGAAACATTTGAGTTACAGCCTCATGAAGAAGGCTTGGCTAACCTTGCAGAAGGTAATGACAACAATGCCTCTTCGGTGGGGAGTGTTAGAAAATCTAGAAGAGGAAGAACCATTGTTGTCCAAGGCGATACGATGACTAAGCTGATTGATGCAGCATTGCTTGTATATATATTAAGTTAAGGTGTATATTATCCATCTCATAATTGTAAGGTTAGTGAAAAATTAAATTAATTTAGAACTAGCATTTTTGAGCTCTTGTGGCATCGTTGTTTGGTCACTTGTTGGCATCATTTTGGGATGCTGCGCGTCTTTCTACTCGTTTGTGGGAGGTCGTACGTAAAGGTGTGGTTTGATAGAGAGCTCTCTTGCATTCAGTTTGGTTGTTTAGATACATGATTGTTGCATCGTGCAATAGTCCAGGTTGCGTTGTTGTTGCAAGTTTCATAAAGAAGACCACAAATAGTACCCTTTTGTTTACCTTTTAAGTTTCATGTAATTTAAGGTCTAAGTAGGCCCGCATCGAGTCAGCAACCCTGAGGTTACCCTGAGGTAGGACCTAATAGGATCTCAATCCGTAAAGTTTAATTTAGCTTAACTTGGGCTTTAGGTAGAACTTGCCCTTTAGAATTTGGCCGTTCACGGCTCAGCTGGGATTTCGAACCCGACAAATAATAAAATAACAGACCCTTGCTTTTTCTTATATATATTAACGATTTAGATGTCGGCTTAGTCAGTACAGTTTCAAAGTTTGCGGATGACACGAAGCTGGTGGTAGGGCGATTATGACGAAGATAGAGGTAAAATTCAGGAAGATCTGAATAAATC